>QRFJ01000406.1:32785-166992 GCA_006176705.1 Cocos nucifera
GGCCACGCTGTTGTAATGGAAGCACTTTCCTTTGACATCCGGCCTTTTCTTTGGCTCTGCCTTCTTCTTCTTTGTTTCTTCCACCTTCTGCTTTTTTGCAGACTTCTTTTTCTTTCCATAAGACTTTCTTTTGGAAGAAGTCCGTTCCATAGCAAGAACTGAGCCTTTAGAATCTTTCATAGAAAGCTCAGGGGTAACCAGCATATTCATTAATTCAGCCAAAAAATTTTGAAGTTTATGCATGTGGTAATTCATGATAAATTGTCCATATGCATCAGTCAAGGATTGTAGAATAATATCGTTCTGCAGATCCAAGTCTAACTTCACACCGAGCTTCTCAAGCTCTTCTATGTCCTTGATCATTGTCAGACAGTGATCATGGACTGACTACCCATCATGCATCTTAGCCTTAAAAAGTTATTTCGTGACTTGATATTTGGCCGTGCGACTCTATTCACCAAACATCTCCTATAGGTGAGCCAACATTTAGCGAGCAGTCCCGATATCTTCATGTTTGCACTGGAGCTCATCAGACATTGAGCCCAACATGTAATATCTGGCCTTATTATCTTCGTCTATCTATTTTTTCAGAGACGCTCTCTGTTCAATAGATGGATGGGCTGGTAAGGTGGAAGGGTCCTGAGTCCAAAATATGGGTTTAATTCTCGAAACCAAATATTTTGTAGTTCCTAAGCCAATCTTATAATTGGGTCCCGTCAGTCTCGTGTGTCAGGATAACGTGCTAATGGGTTGGACGCAGACATTTTTCCTATAGAGAGTCAAGATTCTAGTTAGATACTGTATTATGACTTGACCAATTTATTTAAAAAAATTTTTAAACAAATTAGCTCCCACTATTTTCTCGATCCTACACTCCTCTCTGTAGACATGCAAAAATCTCCATTGATTATGATTTTAGTGGGTGGTGCAGTCTCACCAACTAACTCATCACCTCACCTAACAGTTATTGGTGATGGGATAGCCAATGAGTGAACAACTCTTGTTCAATGATTCTCTAATCATGGTGCATCCAAACTTGGTCTCTAATTCATGAATCTCACCGTATCCAGAATATTGATCCACTCCTTAGTTAAGTCAGACCCATCATTTGCACAGACTGGATTCCTAATTGAGTCTCTCACCGTATCCAAAATATTGAGTCCAACTCATCCTCCAGCCCATAGCATCCAATGTCTAATAGACATGGTTGCATCTTTTCGGTGTAACTGAGCTACTATATCCAGCCGAGAACAATCAACCCTGGGAAGGGCCCGCACATCTACAATGGTGGAAGACCTCAGACTTAATCTTTTCTTAGGAAGAATTGATTTAGGTCTCATTAAACTAGACTTATCATAGTCATAATAATTATGACTAACCTAGTGGCATGGGTTAGCTCGGATTATTGACCACCTCAGATCAGAATTGTGTCAATAGATATGGCCAGATAAGTGAGATCAGTGGAAGGAATATGCCATTAACTCGTTACAAGAAACACATTTCAGGTTAAGATCATGGAGCGCTGTTGTCTTTCTCGTATTGTACGTAGATGACATCCTCCTTATTGAAAATGATATTTCCATGATGACAACAGTCAAATTATGGCTGTCCAAAAAATTCTCTATGAAAGACCTAGGTGAAGCATCCTTTATTCTTGGAATTAAGGTCTGTAGGGATAGATCGAATAGGATGCTAGGACTTTCACAAAAGATGTACATAGAGGAAGTACTAAAGTGGTTTAGTTTGAAAAACTCTAAGAGGGATTAATACCCTTCAAACATGGTATTCATCTTTCCAAGAAGATGTGCCCTAGCACACCTGAGGAAATAGAATGCATGAGCAAGATCCCTTGTGCTTCTGCAATAGGGAGCCTCATGTATGCCATGCTATGTATACGACCTGATATAGCCCATGCTGTGAGTGTCACAAGCAGATATCAGTCAAATCCAGATGAAGAATATTGGACTTCTGTGAAATATATCCTTAAGTACTTGAGAAGAACTAAGGATCTAATGTTGGTCTTTGGTAACAGAGAACTCCAAGTCCAGGAATACACAGACTCGGATTTCATATCCAATGTAGATGATCAAAAGTCGACATCTGGGAGTATGTTTGTGTGCAATGGTGGTGCTATCAGCTGGAAGAGTTCCAAGCAAATCATGATAGCAGATTCCACCATGGAAGCAGAATATATCGTTGCATCAGAGGCTGCGAAGGAAGTATTCTGGTACAAAAAGTTTGTTGCAGAAATTGGAGTAATGCCATCAGATGCCATTCCTCTATACTGCGATAACAATGGCGCCATAGCCCTTGCTAAGGAGTCGAGGTCTCACCAAAAATCCAAGCACATTGAGCGGTGATACCACATCATCCGCGATTACCTCGAGAAGGGTTACGTTGAGGTCAAGAGAGTTGACTCCACATACAATGTGGCAAACCCACTTACAAAGCCGTTGGGCCAGCAGAAGTTTGAAGCCCATCTTGAGAAGATGGGACTTAGACTTGTAGCCAATTGGCTTTAGAACAAGTGAGAGATTGTTAGATATATGTATCCTAGAAGTTAGAATTGACTGACACTTGTAATACACTTCTAGGGGCAAAATTATAATTTTGACTAAAATCAATAAAATGGGTTATTTTCTATCACATATGTGTATTTAGTGTCTGTGATACATCCTTTGAGTTAATGGTAATGATAATTATATTTTCAAAAGTTAAAAATTTAAGACATGAATAATCATTATTAACTCATAAAATACTCCGGACCATAGGATTATCATGAGGATGGTGATTGATCCGAAAGGTTGGTGCACAATCGCTTCTCTTTAGTAGATGAGTCTTGAGTCTATGGTGTGGAGACACTAGAACGAGAGTACAGATACTCGTTAGAGAACGAGGGCACTGAGCGTGACCACCTCAAGTAGTCATTAGGAAGTCTACCTTCTCGTCAATGACTGACTCGATGTTGCAGTAGTGTGTTTGGTTCTTTGACCTTAGATGCATCGGCAGTTCATCTTGAGGGTGTTATAGTTTGACTACACCATAACTCGATCTCCTAGCCATACAAAACTCTGAGGTGTATGTTGGCTATAGCATGTTCATTGTAGGAACTGGATCGCAACAAGATGATGGAATCTATCTACCTCGATGGTAGAGAAGCAGCCCTATGATGATCATGAGAATCAAGTCCAGAAGCCCATGGCCATGGTAGAGTGAAATAATAGAAAGAGTTTCTATTTAGGTTTTTACATTGGATTTGAATCGAATGATTACGTCATATGACAGAGACTGGGGTTTGACGAGTTCACCTAAACCCTAATCTGATCGAAGCTCAAGATAGAAGAACTTAATCACACAGGTAGCGGAACCAAGAGGATCGCATTCAGCTTTGATGGATTGCTACCATATACTGCTAGGTATCACTGGTGGATTTTGGGAGCAATTAGAATGATTTAGATGATCGATCATTCTAACTGTTCGAATTAGAAGAGTTCTGATCCATCGAAAGGAGTTTCGATGATGTCAATGATAGAGATCATGATATATCTCATTATCATACAGAACTGAATCTAACTGGGTCACACAAACAATGGTTTGAATCTGGTGATCATCAATTGAACTAATTCAGTTTAATTGATCTGAATGAGATTCAATTAGGTTCAATAAAATCGTGCTAGCACTCGATTGAACCTAACATTCTTCTTTTACTATCATAAATAGTTGTCCTGACTGAGCAAAAGGAGTTTGTGCTCAATCAGAGGCCTTCACTCGGTCTGACTGGAGCATGTCCAGGTCAAAAAAGGATTGTCCTATTTTGTAAGACAATACCTACCATTTTTGGTCACTTGCCATTTCTCGTCCTTTGACTTTAGTCAAAAGTTGACCTTTGATTGGTCAAATATTTACCATTGATACTTTGACTTCTGTCCACATGTCATGCACCTATTGGAGAGCTGGTGGGGCCTGTCCCCCTACCAGAACCTAGTAAGGAGGAGGGTGCATGCCACCCTTGGCGTGTGACCAAGCTGGAGGCGCCCAGGAGTCCCTGTTGGATAGGGACTCCATCTTCTTTTTGGATTCCAATTAGAGTTCTCCCAAGAACCAAGTTTGACTGGTCTTAGGCGCCATCTCAGGTGGAATCCAAGGAACCTCTATTCCCACCAATTAGATTTATATCTGATTTCACAAAGGATTGTGATTGGTTGGGAAGAAGAGGAGTTGGATCACAGATAGTCTATAAATAAGACCCTGCGCCCAACTCAAAATATGATTAAAAAAAGGGAATTGAAAATTCCCACGCCCAAGGCTGCCTCTCCTCTCCTCCTCCATGCCAAAGCATCTTCTCCCTCTCCTCTCCACATCCAAAAGTGTTTTGGGTTCTTGGTTGGTGCAATCCAGATGAGGGAAAGGTGACTGAAAGCTAGAAGGCTGCGCTGCTGCAAAGGACAAATGCTGATCTTCGAAAGGTATTTTGAAGATCCTCCAGATCAGATTCAGATCTAATTTTTGGAGACATGATAGAGAAGAAGAGGATCTCCAAATCCAACTCGAGTGGATACCAGTAGAGGCCAGGCACTTGCGTGGCTAGATCCAGAACCTTCCGCTGCTTATAGGATCATCAATGAGTAATAGGATTACCCACTTCGAGGTAAATTAAATTTAATTTAATTTATCTAAATTTTATTTTATTATTAGAATAATAGGAATCAGATCTGAAATATCCTAGATCTGATTAGGATCAAAAAGAAAAAGTTTTGAAATATATCTCTTGATCTGATCAGATCTGAACGAACCTGATCCGAAAAATCAGAATTTTCCTTCAAATCAACCATCCGATCAGATCATAAGCTCTAATGTGTATGACCTAATAGGTCCGAACCTAAATTGGTAGCACAAGAATAAATTTCTATGCCAATCAAAGTGATCATTCAACAATGATACCCGACGATCGAATAGGTCGAAGGTATAGAACACCATCCTTAGAACCCATGCGGATATAGTTTTCATATAATTCATCCCCTTGACTACAATTCTCATAGGACACATCAAAGTTTAACTGTCAGCTCTGATCAGATTGTCCACAATATATTTCAAAATATCAAATTCATTTGATGGATTATCCTGGCCAAGGTTTTGCTTTATTGAAATATAGTGATATATTCTTTTCCCACTCTTGGAGTGGTCAATTCCATCTTCATCACACTCCGACTTCGCAAGTACTTAACTATGCCCAGATGCCTTCCATTGCTGAATTAAAAATTAAGTTAGTTTGGTACCAAAGCATAGTGAGTTGCTTGCAAGTCACTGAGATGATCTCAGGTCTAAGGGATACTTATACCTATATCCCATCAGAGATATTTTCGACAGCAGAATGCTCTAGAGTTGGTCATGTTCAATGACGATGTATTCATACATCTCACCTGTATGTCATACCAGTGTCTCCACACATCTTAGTTAAGAGGACAACCAACCTACATGGCATATAGCGACCTATGCTCGATAGACACTATCGTCCTAATTAACAACCTATCATTTGCTCGTGAATAAATTTAAGGACTTGTTGGGGATAAATCCCACTCCCACCGAAGTCCAGTCTGATGATTAGCCTAATGCAACTGGTAATCATGGAAGAGCTTCAATCAAAAATTCTTCCTTCAGCGATAGAACCCCAGCCGAACTCCTTTCAAACTTCAACCAAACTCCTCCCAGACTTCTCCTTCAGTCGGATTCCTCCAGGAGCTGAACTCCTTCAAGACTTCTCCTTCAGTCGAATTCCTCCAAGAGTGAACTCCTTCCAGACCTCTCCTTCAGTCAAATTCCTACAGGAGCCGAACTCCTTTCAAACTTCTTGTTCAGTTGGATTCCTTTAGGAGCCAAACTCCTTCCAATTTTTCCTTCAGTCGAATTCCTATAGGAGTCGAACTCCTTCCTAACCTCTCCTTTAGTCGGATTCCTCCAGGAGCCGAACTCCTTTCGAACCTCTCCTTCAGTTGAATTCTTATAAGAGCCAAACTCCTTCTAGATTTCTCCTTCAGTCGGATTCCTCCAAGAGCTGAACTTCTTTCGATTTTTCCTTCAGTCGGATTCCTACAGGAGCCAAACTCCTTCCGAACTTCTCCTTTAGTCGGATTCCTTCAGGAGCTGAACTCCTTCTGATTTCTCCTTCAATCAGATTCCTATAGGAGCCGAACTCCTTTAGGACCTCTCCTTTAGTTGGATTCCTACAGGACCCAAACTTCTCCCAGACTTCTCCTTTAGTCAAATTCCTCTAGGAGCCGAACTCCTTCCGGACCTCTCCTTCAGTCGGATTCCTCTAGGAGCCAAACTCCTTTCGGACTCCTCTACGAGCCAAACTCCTTCCGGACCTCTCCTTCAGTCGGATTCCTCTAAGAGCCGAACTTCTTTCTGACCTCTCCTTCAGTCGGATTCCTACAGGAGCCGAACTTCTTCTGAATTTTTTCTTTAGTCAATTTCCTCTAAGAGCTGAATTTCTTCCAGATTTTTCCTTTAGTCAAGTACCTCTAGGAGCCGAACTCCTTTCAAATTTCTTCTTCAGTCGAATTTTGATAAGAGCCAAACTCCTTCCAGACCACTCTTTCAGTCGAATTCCTATAGAAAACAAACTTCTTTCGGACCTCTCCTTCAGTTAGATGCCTCGAGGAGCCAAACTCCTTTCAAACTTCTCCTTCAGTCAAGTTCCTCCAAGAGCCGAACTCCTTTCAAATTTCTCCTTCAGTTGGATTTCTCTAGGAGCCTAACTTCTTCCGAACTTCTCCTTTAGTTAGGTTCCTCCAGGAGTTGAACTCCTTCCGAACCTCTCCTTCAGTCGAATTCCTGTAGGAGCCGAACTCCTTCCAGATTTCTCCTTCAGTAAGACGCCTCTAGGAGTCAAACTCCTTTCGAACTTCTCCTTCGATCGAATTTCTCTAAGAGCCAAAGTCCTTCCGAATTTTTCCTTCAGTCAAATTTCCTTTAGGAGTCCGAACTTCTCTGAAATTAATGTATGTCAAAGCTCTTCACCAACCAATGCATGCTTCCTCTAAACTTCGACTATTAAATCTCAATGAATGGCCACATCACGGTAATAGATACCTCTCTCCATAACAAACTCCATGTGGCCCTGAGCGGCCCACTACCGAATGATTATGGCTGTTACTATCAGTCTACTATAGGCTCCATCAATAAAAGGGATCCTCTAGATATATTTTCTCGAAGCTCTCTTCTTCTTTTCAAAATTTTGTTGAATTCTTACCTGAGAACTCTATTTCTGTTGGCTAAAAAAGCTGACTTGATCATCAGAGGGTCCTATTGGAGCCATCACCATCGACTCCGAACGAAACTTTATTTTGCAGGTCACCAGTGGCGACCTCTTCTTCTCCAACTCTAGCTCGATCCGGCATCAACCAAATTCTGCACCAACAGAATTGGTGCTAAAGGAAGGGCCCTCTATTCCTGAGGTACCCTTATTCTTAAAGAAGTGCTCGGTCGACCATGTGGATCTTCTTCTTCAAGATCCATCTCCATCCTCTCCCTTAATCTCGAGAAATACTTCTAAAGACGGCGACTATCCAGAGATCTACCGCTTCTACCGTCAGATCTGGGCTAGATCCGTCTATCCCTGCTCCATCGTCGATCCTCCTCCATTGACAGCCATGGTAGATTCAGAGTAGTTTAATCTGTTGATGCAGTGGGTTCAGGGTCTCACCAAGATGGTGCAGGCCATGCGACAGCCTTCAGTGGTGATTCCATCAGAAAATCCATCATCAGAATGTCAAAAATCGACTCTAAGGAAGAGCACTTGGGCTAGCATACCCATCGCCCTTAGGAAGGGAAAATAGAGAGCAGAGGATCCTTATTCGGATCATGATTCTTCTTCAGAAGAAACCTTCCCCATCTACAATCAGAATCCTTCAAAGATCTACAATCGAGATGACGTCCTCGATTAGAAACTGTGAAGGATGGATTAATGGATTATGGAGCTCGGCCACATCACCCTGACTCACCATGACGACGTTCGTATCAATCCCTCTTTCTCTCTTTGAATTATGCAAGAGCTTGTTCCACTGAACTTCGAGCTTTCTTCGATTTGAAAGCTACGATAGAACCTCTGATCCGATCGATCACCTGAAGGCCTTCCAAACTATGATGCTGCTCCATGGCGCACCAGACGCCATCTTATGCCGACCTTTTTCGTCTACCTTAAATGGAGTAGTAAGAAACTAGTACTCAGCATTGAAATCAGGTACGATCTTCTCTTTTGACCTGATGAGCCATCAGTTTATGGCTTACTTCATCAGCAGTCGATGTCTGCATCAAGGTTCGAATTTTCTAATGAATATCCGGGAGGGTCGAATGAAGTTCTTTAGCATCGCTGGTAGAAGGCCGAATGAAGTTTGACCATGCTCTTGGGCTTCCTCTGAGTGCCAGTGAGCTCAAACTCCTCTCTGAGTTTGTCATCAAAGAAGCCCTGATGGAAGGGCGCGAAGAAGTCTCCCCTAGAAGGTTTCATAACTATGCCCCCCTCAATGCTCTACAGACGTCGGTCTGAAGTAAGAGAAGATCAGTCAAGGGTACTATTATAGCTAGAACCACCAATAAGGGAGGAACAACAAGAAGATCAACTACCTCTCGGCATCATCAACACTATCTCTGGGGGGCTTGGTACCTCGGCGAGCCACCATCTCTCAACCTTAGAGCCAGGAGAAGCTTGTCCCAAATTGGGAAGGCTTGTACGAAGTAGAGGAGGTCATCTAGCCCGAAACTTATCGTCTGAAGGAGCTCAAAGGAACAATGCTACCACAACCTTGAAACTCAGAGAATCTAAGAATGTACTGTCGATAATTTTTTTTCAATAAAACTCCTCCATTTCAACATTATTATTTCTTGGTGCAAAAACTATGTGACGATAGGAAAGAAGCAATCAATAGTGGCCATGTTAGGAGCAGAAGGAGAACCTTGTCTTAACAAAAGCAAGTCGAAGGCCTCGTTTATTTTAGACGAGATGAGGGGAGAGGTCCTAACAACAGCCCTTATGTGCCCCCATAGCCCATTAGGAATAGGAGGGCAACCTGATCCTAACGTGAGCAAAATCGAAGACCTCATTCATTTTAGATGAGATGGGAGGAGAGGCCTTAACAATGGTCTTATGTGCCCCCGCAGCCCATTAGAAACAGAAGAACCTCATCCTAACGTGAGCAAAGTCGAAGATCTTGTTCATTTTAGATGAGATGGGGGAGAGGCCCTGACAATAGCCTTATGTGCCCCCATGGTCCGTTAGGAATAGGAAAGAACCTCATCCTAACGTGAGCAAAGTTGAAGGCCTTGTTTATTTTTAGACGAGATGAAAGGAGAGGCTGCAACAATAATCCTAAATACGCCCTACAGCCCATAAGGAAAGGAGGAGACCTCATCCTAACAGATGAGATGAGGGAGAGGTCCTGACAATGGCCCTTATGTGCCCCTACAGTCCATTAGAACAGGAGGAGAAACCTCTTCCTAACGTGAGCAAAGTCCAAAGACCTCATTCATTTTAGATGAGATGAGGGGGAGACCTGACAATGGCCCTTATGAGCTCTAAGCCCATTAGGAATAGAGGAGAACCTCATTCCTAACGTGAGCAAAGTCAAAAGCTTTGTTTATTCTAGACGAGATGAGGGGAGAGGCCTGACAACAGCCCTATGTGCCCTTAGCCTGTTAGGAAAGGAGGAAACCTCATCCAATTGAAAAGTCTAAGATCTCGTTCATTTTTAGATAGGATGAGGGAAGAGGCCCTGACAATGGCCCTTATGTGCCCTTATAGCCCATTAGGAATAGGAGGAGAACCTCATCCTAAGGTGAGCAAAGTTGAAGGTGAGAAGAGGGGTCCTTCAACCTTAGCAGAGATAAGATCTTCTCCAATCTTCAACGTCTACGTCAATAGGAGATAAGATCTCCTTCAACCTCGACTGGAGATAAGATCTCCCCCAAGCTTCAACGTCTACGTCAATAGGAGATAAGATCTCCTTCATCCTCGGCTGGAGATATAATCTCCTTCGAGCTTCAACATCTACGTCAACAGAAGATAAGATCTCCTTCAACCTCGGTTGGCGATAAGATCTCTCCCGAGCTTCTATGTTAATAGGAGATAAAATCTTCTTTAATCTCGACTGGAGATAAGATCTCCTTTGATCTCGGCTTGAGATAAGATCTCCTCCGAGCTTCAACGTGTATATCAGCAAGAGATAATATCTCCTTCAACCTAAGCTGGAGATAAAATCTTTTCTGAGCTTCAACATCTAAGTTAATAGGAGATAAGATCTCCTTCAACCTCGGTTGGAGATAAGATCTCCCCCGACTCCTCTTCTATGTCAATAGGAGATAAGATCTTCTTCAACCTCGGTTGGAGATAAGATCTCCCTCGAGCTTCTATGTCAAATAGAGATAAGATTCGATTCTCCCTTCAACCTCAATAGAGATAAGATCTCCTTCAACCTCGACTGGAGATAAGATCTCCTTCAATATGTCTTCTAACAGATAAGATCTCCCCTTTCTACATCAACAGGAGATAAGATCTCCTTCAACCTCAGTTGAGATAAGATCTCCCCGAGCTTCAATATCTACGTCAATAGGAGATAAGATCTCCTTCAACCTCAGATGGAGATAAGATCTCCTCTGAGCTTCAACGTCAACATCAATAGGAGATAAGATCTCCTTCAACCTCAATTGGAGATAAGATTTCCTCCGAGCTTCAACTTCAACGTCAATCTTGGTTGGAGATAAGATGTCCCTCGAGCTCCAACCCTTCAATAGGAGATAAGATCTCCTTTAACCTCGGCTGGAGACAAGATCTCCCCCGAGTTTCAACTTAAACCTCGATGAGAGATAAGATCTTCCCTGAGTTTCAACCTGAACTGGTGTAGAGCCTGAAAGAGCACTTCAATAGTCGCCTTTTTTGTACTCCCTTTCTTCGAATTTCGAACTTGGGAGTAGGGGGACTATTATTGGAGGTAAACCCCGCTTCCGTCGAAGTCCAGTCTGATGCTTAACCTAATGCAATTAGTAATCACAAAAGAGCTTCGATCAGAAATTCTCCTCCAGCAGCCAAACCTCGGCTCCTCAGCAGTCGAACATCTCAGTGATCGAGCTCTAGCCAAACTCCTCCAGTGATCGAACTCCTCTCGGACAACGACCCTTATGTGCTCCTACAGCCCATTAGGAATAGGAGGAGAACCTCATCCTAACGTGAGCAAAGTTGAAGGTGAGAGGAGGGGTCTGTCAATCTTGGCTGGAGATAAGATCTTCTCCAAGCTTCAACTTCAACATCAACCTCGGCTGAAGATAAGATCTCCCCCCGAGCTTCAACCTCAATGGTGTAGAGCCTAGAAAAGAACTTGACAGTTGCCTTTTTTGTACTTTCTTTCTTCGAATTTCAAACTCGAGATTGGGAGAACTATTATTGGGGATAAATCCCACTCTCATCGAAGTCTAGTCTGATGATTAGCCAAATGCAATCGATAATCACGGAAGAGCTTCAATCGAGAATTCTCCCTCCAGCGGCCAAATTCCAGCCAAACTTCTTTCGGATTTCAACCAAACTCCTCCCATACTTCTCCTTCATTCGGATTCCTCTAGGAGTTGAACTCCTTCCAGACTTCTCCTTTAGTCGGATACCTTGAGGAGCCGAACTCCATCCAGATCTCTCCTTCAATTGGATGCCTTCAGGAGCCGAACTCCTTCCAGACTTCTCCTTCAGTTAGATTCCTCTAGGAGTCAAACTCCTTTGGGATCTCTCCTTCAGTCGGATTCCTACAGGAGCCAAACTCCTTCCGAACCTCTCCTTCAGTCAGATTCCTATAGGAGCCAAACTTCTCTTTGACTTCTTCTTTAGTTAGATTCCTCTAGAAGTTGAACTCCTTTCGAACTTCTTCTTCAGTCAGATTCCTCCAGCAGTCAAACTCCTTTCGATTTTTCCTTCAGTCAGATTCCTATAGGAGTCAAACTCCTTCCTGACCTCTCCTTCAGTCGGATTCCTACAGGAGCCGAACTCCTTCTAGATTTCTTTTTCAGTTGGATCCCTCTAGGAGCCAAACTCCTTCTAGAGTTCTCCTTCGTCGGATTCTCCAAAAGCCAACTCCTTCGATTTCTCCTTCATCAATTCCTATAGGAGCCAAACTCTTTCGGACCTCTCCTTCAGTTAGATTTCTATAGGAGCAAACTCCTCCAGCCTCTTCTCAGTCAGATTCTTCTAGAGCCAAACTCCTTTCAGACTTTCCTTCAGTCGGATTCCTATAGGAGCCAAACTTCTTCGAAATTTTTTCTTCGATCAAGTTCCTCTAGGAGCCGAACTTCTTTCAAATTTTTTCTTCAATCAAGTGCCTCCAGGAGCCAAACTCATTCCAAATTTCTCCTTTAGTCAGATTGCGATAGGAGCCAAACTCCTTTTAGACCTCTCCTTCAGTCGGATTTCTATAGGAGCCAAACTCCTTTTGGACCTTTCCTTCAGTCGAATTTCTACAAGAGCCAAACTCCTTCTAGACTTCTCCTTTAGTCGGATGCCTTGAGGAGTTGAACTCCGTCCAAATTTTTTTTTAGTCAGATTTCTTCAAGAGCTGAACTTCTTTCGAACTTCTCCTTTAGTCGAATTCCTCTAGGAGCGAACTCCTTCTAGATCTCTCCTTCAGTCGGATTCCTATAGGAGCCAAACTCCTTTCGAATTTCTCCTTTAGTCAAATGCCTTCAGGAGCTGAACTTCTTTTGGACTTCTCCTTCAGTTGAATTCCTTTAGGAGCCGAACTTCTTTCAAATTTTTTCTTCAGTCAAGTTTCCTTTAGGAGTTCGAACTCTTCTTGAATTGATATATGTCAAATCTCTTCACCAACCAATGCCTACTTCCTCTAAACTTTGACTATTAAATCTCAACGAATAGCCACATCACGATAATGGACACCTCTCTTCATAATAAACTCTACGTAGCCCCGAGCGGTCCACTATCAGATGGTTACAGCGGTCACTATTAGTCTGCTATAGGCTCCATCTATAAAAGAAATCCTTCAAATATATTTTCTCGAAGCTCTCTTCTTCTTTCCAAAACTCTACTAAATTTTTGCCTGAGCACTCCATTTTTGTTCGCTAGAAGAGCTGACTTGATTGTCGGAGGGTTCAATCAGAGCCACCACTATCGACTCCAAATGAGATTTTATTTTGCAGGTCACCAATAGTGACCTCTTCTTTCTCAACTCCAGCTTGATCCGACGTCAACCAGATTCTACACCAATAGGATTAATCGATATATTCTATCTTTATCAAAACTAAATAGTCCTAAGGACTTCATCATAATAATGGAGTTCATTAGAAGATGTAAACTTATGATGAAAAAATATGTCAAAATATTTTTTATTAATTAATAAATTAATTATAATATCTCAACCATCAACAGACTGATGATTGACTTTGGGATATAATTTTCAATAACTTCCACTTATCCTAAAGCCATTCGACACAGTATCTAATATCCATCTTCAACTTATGGTTGTCGAACTCCTTGATTTCTAGGGCTTTAGTGAAGGGGTTGGCTAGGTTCTTCTTTTCATCGATCTTCTGAAGGTCGACGTCACCACAATCCATGATCTCATGGACCAAATAAAAGTGACACAGAATATGCTTTGTTCATTAGTGTGCCTTCGACTCCTTTACTTGAGCTATGGTGTCAGTGCTGTCGTAGTAGAGTAGGATTGGATCATTAATGGAGGGTGCTACTTCGAGCTCGATGATAAACCTTCTCAGCCACACAGCTTTCTTTACTGCATTTGATGCTGTCATGTACTCTGCTTCGTAAACAAAGTTAGCCATTGTATACTGCTTGAAACTTTTCCAACAGATGGCTCCATCATTTAGAATAAAGATATATCCCGACACATTTTTACTGTCATCATGATCAGATTGAAAGCTGAAATTTGTAAATCTCATAAGCTTCGAATCTGACTCACCATAAACCAACCACCGATTCTTAGTATTTTTTAAATACTTAAGGATGGTTTTAACCACCTTCCAGTGATTTTCTCTAGGGTTAGACTAGTATCTACTCACTACTCCTAGTGAGTATGCCACGTCTGGTCTCGTACATATCATTGCATATATAATAGACCTCATTACCGAAGCATATAAAATTCTACTCATACGCTCTCTCTCTTTAGGTGTTGTTGGACAATCCTTCTTAGAGAAAAAAATTTCTTAGCCTATCGAAAGTGTTGGTGCAGAATCTGGTTGACTCAGATCGAACTAGAGTTGAGGAAGAAGAGGTCGTCGTCGGTGACCTACAAAATAAAATTTCATCCGGAGCTGATGGTGGTGGCTCTAGCAGGACCCTTCGACGATCAAGTCAGCTCTTCTGGCCAATAGAAATAGAGTGCTCAGGCAAGATTTCAGAAGAGTTTTGAGAAGAAGAAGAGAACTTCGAGAAAACATATTTGGAGGATCTCTTTTATAGATGGAGTCTATAGCAGACTAATAGTGACGGTCGTAACCATTCGATAGTGGGCCTCTCGGGGCCACATGGAGTTTGTTATGAAGAGAAGTATCCATTATCGTGATGTGGCCATTTGTTGAGATTTAATAGTCGAAGTTCAAAGAAAGCAGGCATTGGTTGGTGAAGAGCTTTGACATACATCAATTCTAGAGGAGTTTGGACTCCAAAAGAGAACTTGACTGAAGGAGAAATCTGAAAGAAGTTTGACTCCTAGAGGAATTCGACTAAAAGAAAAGTCTGAAAGAAGTTCGGCTTCTAGAGGCATCTGATTGAAGGAAAAATCTGAAAGAAGTTTAGCTTCTATAGCAATTCGACTGAAGGAGAGGTCCGTAAGGAGTTCGGCTCCTGGAGGAATCTGACTAAAGAAGAAGTTTGGCTCCTAGAGGAATCCGATTGAAGAAAAAATTCGAAAGAAGTTTGACTCTTGGAGGAACTTGACTGAAGAAAAAGTCTAGAAAGAGTTCGGCTTCTCAAGGCATCCGACTGAAGGAGAGGTCCGAAAGGAGTTTGGCTCCTGTAGGAATCCAACTGATGGAGAGGTTTGGAAGAAGTTTGGGTCCTATCAAAATTCGATTGAAGGAGAAATTTGGAAGGAGTTCAACTCTTGGAGGCACTTGACTGAAGAAGAAATCCAGAAGAAGTTTGGCTCCTATAGGAATCCAACTGAAGAAAAGGTCCAGAAGAAGTTTGGCTCCTAGAGGAATCCAACTAAAGGAGAAGTTTGAGAGAAATCTGGCTTCTGTAAGAATCCGACTGAAGGAGAGGTCCGAAAGGAGTTCAGCTACTGTAGGAATTTGACTGAAGAAAAAATTGAAAGAAGTTCGGCTCCTAAAAAAATCTGACTAAAGGAGAAGTCCGAAAGGAGTTCGGCTCCTATAGGAATCCGATTGAAGAAAAAATTAGGAGTTCGGCTCCTAAAGAAATCCGACTAAAGAAAAAGTCTGGAAGGAGTTTGGCTCTTAGAGGAATCCAACTGAAGGAGAGGTCCGAAAGGAGTTTAGTTTCTATAAGAATTCGACTGAAGGAGAGATCCAGATGGAGTTCGGCTTCTAGAGGAATCCGACTGAAGGAGAAGTTCGGAAGGAGTTCGTCTCTTGGAGGCATCTGATTGAAGGAGAGGTCTGAAAGGAGTTCGACTTATGGAGAAATTCGACTGAAGGAGAAGTCTAGAAGGAGTTTGTCTTCTGGAGGAATCTGATTGAAGAAGAAGTCTAGGAGGAGTTCGGTTGAAGTCCGAAAGAAGTTCGACTAGGGTTCGGCCGCTGGAGGAAGAATTCATGATTGAAGCTATTCCGTGATTACCGATTGCATTAGGCTAATCATTAGACTGGACTTTGATGGGAGCAGAATTTATCTCCAACAATAGTCCTCCCACTTTCGAGTTCAAAATTTGAAGGAAGAAAGTACAAAAAGGATGACTACCGAAGTTCTTTTTTGGACTCTATACTATTGAGGTTGAAGCTCGGGGGAGAGATCTTATCTCCAACCGAGGTTGATGTTGAAGTTGAAGCTCGGAAAAGATCTTATCTCTAGTCAAGGTTGATGGACCCCTCCTCTCACCTTCGACCTTGCCTATGTTAGGATGAAATTCTCCTCATGTTCCTAACAGACTATAGGGGCACATAAGGGCCGTTGTCCAGGAGGAGTTTAGTTGGGGCTCGGTCGCTAAGGAGTTTGGTCGGTGGAAAAAGTTTGTCTATGGTTTGGCCGCTGGAGGAAAATTTTTGATCAAAGCTCTTCCATGATTATCAGTTGCATTAGGCTAAGCATCAAGCTGGACTTCGACGAGAGCGGGATTTATCCTCAATAGGAAGATAGCCCTTTTTAGAATTCTCCATGCTGAACCTCTTCAGCATAGTTTCTATGTACGTAGATTGGGATATACCAAGCATCCTTTTAGATCAATCCCTATAAATCTTCATCCCTAAGATGTAGGATGCTTCACCCAAATCCTTCATGCAGAACTGTGATGACAACCAGACTTTTATTCCTTATAGTGTGGGGATGTCATTCTCGATTAAGAGAACATCGTTCATGTACAAAATAAGAAATAGCACTGCTAGATCATTTGCCCATTTGAAAATGTAGGGTTCTTCTCTATTCTTAACGAAGCCATATATTTTGATCACTTTATCAAAATGCATGTTTCAACTCCGAGATGCATGCTTCAATCCATAAATGGATCTCTAAAGCTTGCACACCTTGGACTCATCTGTGGATATGAATCCTTTAGGTTGTATCATATACACCTCTTCGATCAGCTCTCTATTTAGGAAAGCTATCTTCACATCCATCTGCCAAATCTTATAGTCTAGATGGACAGCAATGGCAAGCATGATCCAAATGGACTTGAGCATTACCATAGGAGAGAACGTCTCATCATAGTCAATACCATAATGTTGATGATATCCCTTGGCAATCAGATGGATTTTGTAGGTCTCCATCTTTTCATCTGCATCCCTCTTCTTTTTGAAGATCCATTTACACTTAATGGGTTTAACCCCTTCAGGTGGGTCAACTAATGTCCATACATCATTGACCTTCATGGAATCCATTTTAGATCTCATGGCTTTTAGCCATTTCTTAGTGTTGGATCTCTACATCACATCCATATAAGTGATCAGATCCTCATTGTTCTCATCGAGTTTGATGGGATCACCATTCTAGATCAAGAATCCATAGTATCTATCCGGATGGTGGGGTACTCTATCGGATCGCCTTAATGGTGTGGATTCATTAGGCTTCGGATCTGATTTGATCAAATCCAACTTAGATTCAACATTCTATGTCAGACTTTCTACCTGTTGAACTTCATCAAGTTTAATCTCAGAGGCAACAGTTCCTTCATCGAGGAACTCCTTTTCTAAAAGATTTTCCTAAGGCTAACGAACACCTTTTGTTCATCAGCATGGTAGAAATAGTATCCTTTGGTCTCTTTTGGGTACCCTATGAATGTACACTTGACAGACCTAGGTTCAAGTTTGTCTATAACTAACTGTTTGACATAAGCCAGAAACCCCAAATCCTAAGGTGTGAAAGTGTTGGCTTACGCCCTGTCCATATCTCATATGGGATTTTAACTACAGACTTACTTAGAATCCTATTTAATAGATAATAAGTCGATTCGAGTGCATATCCCCAGAAGGATATCGACAAGCTGGCAAATTCCATCATCGATCGGACCATGTCTAACAAAGTCTGATTTCTCCTTTTAGACACACCATCATGCTGTGGTATTCCAGGAGGAGTCCATTAGGAGAGAATTCCATTCTCTCCTAGATATGTGAGAAACTCATCAGAAAGGTATTCTCCTCCTCGGTCAGATCGAAGAGTTTTAATATTCTTTTCAGTTTATTTTTCTACTTCACCTCAAAATTGTTTGAATATTTCAAAGAATCCGACTTATGTTTCATCAAATAGACATATCCATATCTGGATAGATCATTTATGAAAGTGATGAAATCAACATATCCATCTCTAGCACTTGTGCTCATTGGTCCACATACATCAGTATGTACTAGACCTAAGAGCTCATTAGCTCTCTCACCTTTTCCAATAAAAGATGATTTGGTCATTTTACCAAGAAGACAGGACTCACAGGTTGGAAGTGATTCACAATCATTAACTTCGAGGATTTCCTCCTAAGTCAATCTATTTATCCTATTCTTCTTTATATGACCTAGTCTACAGTGCCATAATTAGATATCTGATACATTATCTAATCTAGGATGCTTGCTAGTAGAATAGACTACATTAACAGGTTGTGATAATATATATACACCATTGTTCAATTATCCATAGAAGCAGTAACACCATTCACAATGACATTACAAACTTATTTTTTTATTGAAATTTCATAATTGTTCATGGCCAAAAGGCCTACAGAAATGATATTTAAAAAGAAATTAGGATAGAAATGACAATCATTAAGAACAACGGTATGAGATTCAAATACAAGATTCAAAATTCTTAAAGCTAGAACTGAAACTGATCTTCCATCTCCAACGTTCAACTGGAATCTCACACCTTGCTCAAATCTTCTACTGACCTGCAACCCTTGCAATGAATTGCAAATATGATACGGGATACCGGTATCCAATACCCAGTCAGTAATATCACAAATAAAGAAATTGCAAGGAGTTATCATATAAATACCTTGCCCGGCAATAGCTTGCTTCTTTCTCTACCTGTATGGATCTAGGAAGGTAATGTACTGAGGACAGTTCCTCTTCCAGTGCCTCTGCTTCTTGCAAAAGAAGCATTCAGCTTGACTCTTATCGGGCTTGGTCTTTAGGGTCTGAGCCTGTACGGGTGTCCTAGCATGAACATACACCTTCTTGGCTTTCTTCTTCTTGTTCTTCTTTCCTTTTAAAGGATCGAGAACGAGAAGACGACCCTTCCTCTAAGTTCATCGACTCCTTATGGAGTTGGTGATCCTTCTCAAAGTTCTAATGTAACCCCAGTAACCCATGGTAGTCCACTTCAGGCTTTGACATTCTATAATGTGTAAGGAATGGAAGATGAGACTTGGGCAGCGAGTTAAGTATTGCATCTTTCCTAAGTTGTTCATGCAAGGAAAAGCCGAGTTTGCTCAAGCACTCTATCAGCTCGATCATGTATAATACATGATCAGTGACAGAGGCACCATCTTGCGTTCTAGCATTGAAGATGGCACAACTAGTCTTATGCCTCTCAATGTCATCGGGTGTGCCAAAAGAATCCTCCAACACTTGGAGCATTTTATTTGGCTGAGTTGTCTCAAACGTGTGACTGAACTCATCGCTCATCGCAGCCAGCATAATGTAACGCACCATGGTTTGGTCACTGAGCCACTTCTAATAAATGTCTCTAACTATTTTACATGCATTGGCAGCTGGCTCCTCAGGTGTAGGATTCATCAGCACAAATAAAATCCGTTCATGCTCCAGGACAATCTTCAACTTTCGGTACCAGCTATCAAAGTTAGATCCCACCTACTTATCATTATCCAATAATGATCGGAGCGATAGAGAAGTGGCCATGTTTGCACAAAGAAAAATTAAAATCTAATTAGTAATTGATTCATTAAACCTAAAGATTTAGACTTTAATCAAATAGTTTCTCGCACTATTTTATTCAAATTGGTAGCCTCTACCTCCAATTCGAGGAATTATCCTAATTTCTTAGTGGGTACTAGAATCTACATAGATTGTACATAAGTCCAACTTTGGTTGGTCCATCATATACATCTAAGGGTAGATTCATAATCAATTATTTCTCTAAATAGTTTTCAGTAATTAAATTTTGCCCCAGGCCCTGATCAGTTGGCTTTGGCCTTCTCAGAAAAGGATCCAGCTAGGTCCACCATTAACATGACCATACTTGGCCCGTCCAATTAATGAATAATCAGGCCTAACTTTGGTTGGCCCACTTGACCACCATTTAGAAAGATGTATCCAAGAGATCATATAACTAATGATAATTCCATCAACTGATAAGCACCAAGCCTTCGGGCCTCTAATAATTATCCAACTGATAGATCCATTATCATCTACTTTAATGGGAGGCTATAATCCAGTTATCATATAACTATTTCATTTTAAGGACCTAATAATTTTAGAGAATTTATTTATAGAAGTGAGAAGGTCAAATTAACCAGCTTGTCATGATCCTTCCACTAACTTTTCCAAGTCAGCTTAAGGAAGACCATTAATAGGCTGGTCTAGGAGCACCTAAATCAGTCAAACTGATTTACCTAGCTGACATGGGTTAGCTCGAATAGTCAAGCGATCCGATCAAAACATAATCTCACCAAGAGGCTAGGTAAGTTCGATCAGTGGAAGGGTCTGCCAAGCTTGCCTTAGACGCCATCAAAAATGGCCAGGTAAGCGGGCTGCCAATTAAAAACCACTGGTCTGGTTTATCTTAGACACTAACTAGTTTAATTAGTTTCAATTAGATCAACCTAACAATTTATGCTAGACCATGTAGCCAAGAATCAAGTCCATCTTTGGTCTTGTTAAAGACATGGACTTGACCAACTATAACTATTGTAATTGATCTAGAGAATCCTTGACCTAATCTAAGACAATAATTAATTAGATTTAGTCAATTCTCTAATTAAGTCCATTTTTTAATCTAACCCTAGGTCTAACCCAATTAATGGACCTAATCCCCACTAACCCATTTAACCCAATGTGTTATGATTTGCATCTTAGGATCTTTAATTCACAATCCAAGATCCTAATCAATCAACTTCTTAATTCTCAATTAAGTTTTGGACTGAGGGTTGGGGTTCAGTTTTTCGAAAATGATTTTCATGTTTGTAAATATTTTTACAATATGGTTCTCTCAATCAAGTTGCATGTTTGATTCATAATCAATATGGAAGTAAAATAAACATAAAACTACTTTAGATCAAATCTAAACAGGTTCATGTAATTGAAATAGTTTCAATAATAATCAATCATTAATCTTTCTAGATCAAATCTAACATATTTATGATGATTGAAATTAGATTAAAATATTTTTAATCAGATCATAAAATCTCTTAGATCAAATTTAAAATTTTATGATCAATATTTTAGATTAGCACGTATTAGGACAATCTATTCACTGTAAGGGGTAAACCTTACAGCAGGACAACCTTATGACTGTCTGTGTAATCTAAAATATTTTATTTTTTTTTTTTAATTTTAGATTTAATAATTAAATTATAAATTATGTCTAATCTAAGAAATAATCTAGACATATATAAAAATCATGTAATAAAAATTTGGACTCTGATACCAATTGAAGGAACCAGATCTAGGATTTCATAAGTAGATCTTGAATCTTTTTTAAGATCTTGCAGTGAAAGACTTAAATAAATATAAAATTTATTTAAATATTTATATAAATATCTAAATTTTAGATCTATTACATGATCAAGGCATGATATTAAATTTAAAATTAAAATTAAATAAGAAAAAAGATTGATCAAATCAATCTAGATCTACACTACATCAAATGTAGATATGAAGTTTATAGATTAGATCTATTACCTAAGCAAATTTAGACATTCTAACTTATTGATCTGAACTTGAGGATGAGGTCATGAGCCGCACACGCATCCAACCTCTAGGAGTCATCCACATGAGCCTACGATCTACGATCTAAAGTCCGATGCAGGAAATCAGCACAGCATGCTAGTACTGTGCTGATCCTTCTTCAACGATCAATTTGATGCTCCTTTCTTCAAAATTTAAACTTTTCAAAATATAAAAAGGAAGATGAGAGTTTTCTAATCTGATACTCTCTCAAAAAAACTCAAAAGAAAGAAGGAGAGATTGAAAATAAAACAGCCCTAGAAGAAGACCCTCTTCTTCTTCTCTTTTCTCTCACCTAGACACCTAGTTTGGTGCCTATGAAACTCCCACACCCAAGGACCCTCTTCCTCTGATTTTTGCACATCCCAAACCTAACTCAAATCTTTATATTTTATGAAAAAATTAGAATAAAATTCATCCAATAAATAGGAAAAAAAAGGACTCCAAGTTAGGTCAAATTTTTAGACCAGGAATATCCAAACATGAGAAGTTGTTGGGGCACCAAACTCTTGGGCGCCTCCTCCATAATTTTTGGCATGGACCAGAAAGGGAGGGTGTACAAAAAAAAAGATTATTTTCTTGGAATAAGAGAAGAATTAATTAAAAAAGGGGGAAGTACTCAAGGGAAGATGTTTTGGTCAACAAGGATTCTATCTCATAGAATCCTATGCAAAACCAATTTCTCCTTTGACTTGGTCTTCCACCTAACTTTCAAATATGACTTGGAGGGAGAGAGAGGACATGAAAATCAGGAAGAAAGAAATTTTTCATAAAAAATACTTAAAAAATAGGTATGGAGGGTGTTGGGACCAAGGTGGCGCAAGGAGATAGGGAGTCCTAGTCATACTAGGACTTTATTTTGACTTGGTCAAACAAGATCTTTTAACCAAATAAAATCAAGATTAAATCAATTAAATTAAATAAAACCCTAACCCATTTAAGAACTTAATTAAATTATATTAAATTATATTTAATTTTAATTTATTTTCTAATCAAATTAGAAAATTGGGTTAATCCGAGTCCTAGTTAGACTAGGACTAGTTCTTCCTTGCACTTGGCTTATCCAATAAATCAATTAAACTTGATCCAATCAAGTCCAAACTAAATCTAATTAAATCATATTTAATTAGACATAATCTTAGCCTATTGGCTTAATCAAATTAAGCCAAGTAGCAATTCAATTGCTAATCGATCCTTCTGCAACACTTGCACTAGGTTAAACACCAATCGTATTGATTGTTTAACCCTAGAACGATTCTTAATTATTGATCAACCATTCAATTAGATCATAAGCTCTAATGTGTGTGACCTCATAAGTTTGAACCTAAGTCAGTAGCATAAAAATAAATTTTTTTATCAATCGAAGTGACCATCTAGCAATGATACCCAATGGTCGGATAGGTTGAAGGTGTAGAACACCATCCTTAGAACCCATGCGGATATAGTTTTCATATAATTCATCTCCTTGACCACAATGCTCATAGGACACATCAGAGTTTAATTATCAACTCTGATCAGGTTATCTATATTGTATTTCAAAATACCAAATCCATCTGATGGATTATCCTGGCCAAGATTTTGTTATATTGAAATACAGTGATACATTCTTCTCTAACTCTTCGAGTGGTCAATTCCATCTTGATCACACTCTGACTTTACAAATACCTGACTATGCCCAGAAGCCTTTTATTGCTAAATTAGAAATTTAGTTAGTTCGGTACCAAAGCACAGTGAGTTGCTTGCAAGTCACTGAGGTGATCTCAGGTCTAAGGGATACTTATACCTATATACCATCAGAGGCATTCTCGATAGCAGAATGCTTTGGAGTTGGTCACGTTCAATGATGATGTATCCATACATCTTATCTATATACCATACTAGTGTCTCCACATATCTTGGTTAAGAGGATAACCAACTTATATGGCATATAGCGACCTATGCTCGATAGACATTGTCGTCTTAATTAACAGCCTATCATTTGGTCATGAACAAATTTAAGGACTAATCGATAAATTCTCTCTTTATCAAAACTAAATAGTCCTAAGAACTTCATCATAATAATGGAGTTCATTAGAAGATGTAAACTTGTGATGAAAAAATGTAACAAAATATTTTTCATTAATTAATAAATTAATTACAATATCTCAACCGTCAATAGGTTGATGATTGACTTTGGGACATAATTTTCAACAACTATGATCGAAGCTTGAGGAGTTATACATAGCAAAGTCTCTCACTAACACCCTCTTTCTTAGGAGGTAGTTCTACCAACTATAGATAATCGAGGGATAGAGCATGCAGGAACATCTCAGCCACTTTCAGAAGATTCTCACCGATCTTCTTAGTGTGGGTGAGAAGATTGAAGAGAAGACTCGGGCATTGGTTTTGCTAGCATTGCTTTTTTCTTCGTATGAGTTCTTAGTAACTATTCTTCTAGTGGGAAAGAGTACCATCAAGATGGATGAAGTTACTGCAGTGATTCTCCAAAATGAGGTTCTCAGAAGGAAGAATCTAGCTTCGAGCTCAGATGGTGGCAGCTCAGCTTTGGTGATTTCTGGAGGAGCAAGTGGCAGCAGATGGAGCGACAGAGAATTACAAGGAGGACGATCTAGGTCTAAGACGAGGGATCCTAGCAAGATCAGATGCTATCGATGCGACGAGTTGGGGCATCATGTCAAAGATTGCCTGCAGCTTAGGGATTGAACGAGGGCTACTGCAGCGATGGCCAATAGTGAGTCAGAGAATGATGTCCTAGAGATATCTGATGAGGTATCTACTTCTTTCCAACAATGAATTTTAGATTCTGAATGCACATATCATGTTTATTGTAGAGAGCAATTTGACTCTCTAGAGAGCAGTGAGGGCACCATTTATCTGCCGAATGGATTTGAAGGAAAATCAGTATTTTCTTGCCACAGGATCATTCAGATCTAACTGAATTTTAAGAAATATTTTAAAAATTTTTCTAAAAATTCTAATTAGATCTAAGACATCTTGGATCTGATCCTACAAATTTGATATTAAAAATAAAATTAAAATTAAATCAAATTTAATTTTATATCTTATTTAGATAATCTGATTATTTTGCCAATGATCTACTGAAGCCCAGGATTCTGGATATAGCCATACAAGTGCCTCGCCTCTATTGAAGTCCACTCAGGCAGGATTTGGATGCGATCTTCTTTTACATATGATTTTCAAAAATCAGATCTGCATCTGATTTTTAAAGCCTTCAAAAGATCGATGAAGGATGTGTTAGATATATGTGCCACAGAAGTCAGAATTGGCTGACACTTGTAATACACTTTTAGGGATAAAATTATAATTTTGACTAAAATTAATAAAATAGATTATTTTCTATCACATATGTGTATTTAGTATCTGTGATACATCCTTTGAGTTAATGATAATGATAATTCATATTTTCAAGACTTAAAAAATTTAAGACATGAATAATCATTATTAACTCATAAAATGCTTCCGACCATAGGATCATCACGAGGATGGTGATTGTTCCAGAAGGTTGGTATACAATCACTTCTCTTTAGTAGATGAGTCTTGAGTCTATGGTGTGGAGACATCGAAGTGAGAGTACAGGTATTCGTTAGAGAATGAGGGCACTGAGCATGACCACCTCGAGTAGTCATTAGGAAGTCTACCTTCTCATCAATGACTGACTCGATGCTGTAGTGGTGTGTCTGGTTCTTTGACCAAAGGTGCATCGATAGTTCACCTTGAGGGTGTTATAGTTTGACTACATCATAACTCGATCTCCTAGCTATACGGAATCCTGAGGTGTATGTTGGCTATAGCATGTTCATTATAGGAACTGGATTGCATCAAGAAGAAATCTATCTACCTCGGTGGTAGAGGAGCAACCCTATGATGATCATGAGAATCAAGTCCATAAGCCCATGGCCATGGCAGAGTGAAATAATAGAAAGAGTTTCTATTTAGATTTTCACATCGGACTTGAATCGAATGATTATATCATATGACAGAGACTAGGGTTTTACGAGCTCACCTTAATCCTAATCTGATCGGGGCTGAAGATAGAAGAACTTAATCACACAGGTAGCTGCACCAAGAGGTTCGCATTCAGCTATGATGGGTTGCCACCATATACTGCTAGGTGTCACTAGTAGATTTTGGGAGCAATTAGAATGATTTAGATGATCGATCATTCTAACTGTTCGAATCAGAAGAATTCTGATCCATCAAAAGGAGTTTCAATGATGTCGATGATAGAGATCATGACATATCCTATTACCATATAGAATTGAACCTAACTGGGTCACACAAACAAGGGTTTGAATCTGGTGATCATCAATTAAACTGATCCAGTTTAATTGATCTGAATGAGATTCAATTAGGTTCAAGAAAATCATGCTAGCACTCGATTGAACCTAATGTTCTTCTTTTACTATTATAAATAGTTATCCTGACTGAGCCAAAGGAGTTTATGCTCAATCAGAGGCCTTCACTTGGTCTGATTGGAGCCAGTCCAGGTCAGAAAAGGGTTGTCTTATTTTGTAAGACAATACTTGCCATTTTTGGTCACCTACCATTTCTCGTCCTTTGACTTTGGTCAAAAGTTGACCTTTGACTGGTCAAATATCAACCATTGACACTTTGACTTCTGTCCACATGTCACGCACCTATTGGAGAGCTGGTGGGGGCTTGTCCCCCTGCCAGAACCTGGCAAGGAGAGCGCATGCCACCCTTGGCTTGTGCCTAAGCTGGAGGCGCCCAGGAGTCCCTATTGGATAGGAACTGCATATCCTTTTTGGATTTCAATTAGACTCCTCCTAAGAACCAAGTTTGACTGATCTTAGGCGCCATCTAAGGAGGAATCCAAGGGACTCTATTTCCACCAATCAGATTTAGATCTGATTTTATAAAGGGTTGTGATTGGTTGGGAAGAAGAGGAGTTGGATCATGCATAGTCTATAAATAAGACCCTGCGCCCAACCCAAAGAGGATTGAAAAAAGGGAAATTGAAAAATCCCATGCCCCAAGGCTGGTTCTCTCCTCCTCCTCCATGCCAAGCCCATCTTCTCCCTCTTCTCTCCATGCCCAAAGTGGTTTGGGATCCAAGTTGGTGCAATCCAGATGAGAGAAAGGCGACAGAAAGCTAGAAGGCTGCGCTGCTGCAAAGGACAACTGCTGATCTTCGAAAGGTATTTTGAAGATCCTCCAAAATAGATATAGGTCTAATTTTTGGAGACATGATAGAGAAGAAGAGGATCTCCAGATCCAATCCAAGTGGATACCGATAGAGGCCAGGCACTTATGTGGCTAGATCTAGAATCTTCCGCTGCTTACAGGATCATCAACAGGTAATAGAATTACCCTACGTCAAGGTAAATTTAATTTAATTTAATTTATCTAAATTTATTTTAATTATTAAAATAATAAAGATTAGATCTGAAAGATCCTTGATCTGATCTAGATCAAAGAAAAAAAATTTTGAAATATATCTCTTGATCCGATCAGATCTGAACGAACCTAGTCCGAAAAATTAGGATTTCCCTTCAGGATGCTCGCTTATCTCACAGGCACATTGTATGTCTTCCTAATCCTTGTGCCAACAACTTATTTTTATTAAAAAATATGTAGGGTTTCATGCCTCAATTTTAAAGTATTTTTGAAATAAAATATAGTGGAAGATGTAGATTAAACTATTTAATCTATAATAGCATGTAATCTAATTACTAAACCCTACGTTTAGGACCTATAACATGTCATAATGCATACATAAATTAGAAAATAAATATTTTGGTATTGATCAAATCAATACCCTAGATCTAGAATAATTCTAGATCTAAATTCTAAATTGCATCTAGGTAAAAGAAGAGATCAAATCTCTTACCATCACGTGAATCGAGAACTTCATGGTTGATTTTCATTATTGTCTTTAGAGCCACACATGCGTTCGGTCTCTATAGAAAGTTCATGCGAGACTGTAATAAAATTGGAGACTCATTGAACAAAGATCCTCTCAAAGTACTAGCTTCTCATGGATCCCGCCTGATGATTAATCTAAAAATTATTCTTCTAATCTCTTGGATACTCCAAGAGATGAAGAATATGAGGATAATTAAGGGAGAAATTCAACTCATGAATCTTTCAAAAATCAAAAAAATAAATAGTTAAAAAAGATCCTAAGAGAAGACACATTTTCTCTTTTCAGGACATCAACCGTTGATGTCCTAAATGGATCTCTACACCTAGACAAGAGGAGATATTCTCCTCTAGAATTTTTCACACATCTAGATCTCATCCCCTCTAATTTTTTTTCATAGAAAAAATTATACAAAAAATAAAGAAGAAGGGCTTTCAAAGAAACCCTAAGAGAAGACTTTCTTCTCTTCTTCTTCTCTCATCAGGACATGATCAAATCATGTCCAAAAGAGACCTCCATGCCCTAACTCGTTGGAGCATTCATCCCCATGCCCTCTTAATCTCTCTTTCTCTCAGATTTTTTATCACATGAAATTGCATGAAATAATAAGAGAATAAACTTAAAAGAAAAATAAGAGAAGACAATCTTCTCTTATCTTTGTCTTCATCAAGACATCAATAATTGATGTCTTAATGAAAGGCTCTTCTCCAAGAATCATGGCACCCCAAACCACCCATGCCATCCTCTCTTTCTCTTCTATTTTTGGTGAATTTTCAGAATTTT
This sequence comes from Cocos nucifera, assembly GCA_006176705.1. NCBI lineage: Eukaryota > Viridiplantae > Streptophyta > Magnoliopsida > Arecales > Arecaceae > Cocos > Cocos nucifera. Next base: position 61,044 of record QRFJ01000406.1, read on the forward strand.
TTATGCTAAAAAATCCTTAGAAAGTGGCATCCCAAGATAATAGGAAGACTAGGTCAAAATGACCAAGTCAAATAAGAAAACTAAGAGGAGATTGGGGGTGTCCAACTCTTGGATGCCTCCCCAGATTTTTTTATGCATGGAGAACCTAAAACCATCATATAAAATGAGAAGAAAAAAGGGAAACCAAAGGTAGGAGGTGTGAGAAATAAATCTGCAAAGAAGAGGGATGTGTTTTGGATTCTTAGGACTCTTTTAAAAGGAAACCAAGACACAACCAATTGCAAGTTTTGACCAATTCAAAAACTAATCAAAACCATCAGATTAAGGGGTGTGGAGAGGATTCTTAGGCATGGAAATAAATCATGTTAACTTCTAGAAATAAAGTGTGGGCATGGAAATTTTTGGTGCAAGGAGTCCTAGTCTAACTAGGACTCTCCTATTTTGATTTGGTCAAAGCCATCTTAAACCCAATTTAAATCTCATTTAAATTAGATTTGAGTCAACCTAATTAATAAAAAAATTTAATCTAATTAAGATATTAATTAAATTTTATTTAAATTATTTTTAAATCTAATTTAATTTTAATCAAATTAGAATTTAGGTGCACTCAAGTCCTAGTTGAATAGGGACTTGTTCTTTCTTGTAATTGGCTCATCCAATAAACTAATTAGACTTAATCCAATTAAGTCTAAACTAATTTTAATTAAATCTAATTTAATTAGACTTGATCTCAACCTAATTGCTCAATCAAATTGAGCCAATTAGCAATTTAATTATTAATTGATCCTCCTACAACACTTGCATTAGGTCAAACATCAATCGTATTGATAGTTTATCCTTAGAATGATTCTTAATCATCGATTAACTATTTGATCAGATTATAACCACTAATGTGTGTGACCCCATAGGTTAGAACCTAAGCTGATAGTATAGAAACCAATTTCTATACTAATCAAAGTGACCATCTAGCAATGGTTCTCGACATCCGGATAGGTTGAATGCATGCAAAGCAACATTCTTAGAATCTTGGCCCATGGTTACCGTATAATTCATTCTTTTGATCGATAATGCTCAAGATGACTTTGAGTATGCTGTTAACACTCATCTTAAAATTTTATAAATCCCATGACTCCTCACGAGGATTATCCAGACCTAGATTTTGCTAAATTAAAACACCACGAGTCATTCTCTTTCTGAAGTTAATTAGGAGTGGTCAATCCCATCTTGACTCATACATCGACTTTACAAGTATTTGATTGTACTCAAAAATCTTTCGAACCTATATTAGAAATATAGGTAGTTCGGCACCAAAGTACAGTAAATTGCTTGCAAGTCACCTAGTGATCTCATGTCGGAGGGACACTTATACCCCTTGGCCTTAGCTAGCTACTCTTGACAGAGAGTGCTACATTGATCATGTTTAGTGCAGATGTACTTCTACATCTCATCTGGATGCCATACTAATATCTCCACATTACTTGATTATGAGGACAACTAATGCATATAACATACAATGACCTACACTTGATAAATTATCATTCTTATTAATAACTTATCATTTGATCATGAACAGTTTAAGAATCATCCGATAAACCATTCTTTATCAATTGATTATGGTTCTAATGATTTCATCATAATTTAAGAGTTCATTTAAGAAAGATAGAACTTATATGATGAACCAGCTAAATAACTATTATTCTTAGATAATTCATATACTAATTCTAATCATCTACCATTTAGATAATTGACTTTAGGACATATTTTCCAACAACTTTCACTTGAACTAAAGCCAATCAGAATGATATCAAATATTATATCTTCCACTTGAGTTTGTAGAACTCCTTGGTTATAAGGTCTTAGCAAATGGGTCGGTCAAGTTCTCATTTTTCATCAATTTTTCAAAGATCGACGTCATCCTGATCAATATCATAGGTGATTGAAATATAGAGTGTGCTGGTCTTTCAATTCTTTAGCCTAAGCTATGGCTCCGATGCTACGATAGGACTAGACCATAGATGGAGAGTACCACTCCCAATCTGCTAATGAACCTTAGCAACTATATAGCTTACATGATAGCATCATATGCCATGATGTACTCTACATCACTAACTGAATAGACTATAGTATCCCGCTTGAAATCTTTCTAGCAGATTGCTCCTACATTTAGAGTATGACCCAATACTCTCTTTCTATCATCTTGATCTGACTAAAAATTAGAATCAAAACATCCATAAATTTTAAGTCAATATCTCCATATTAGAGTCACTAGACCTTAGTATTTTTCAAATACTTAAGGATTGTCTATACAATCTTTCAGTGGTTCTTACTTAGATCAGACTAGTACTTACTCACTACCATTAGTGAGTATGCCATATCTAATTTTGAACATAGAAAAATTAGATGACAGCCAAATCTTTATTCCTTGCAATCCTAGAATGCCATTTTTGATTAAGAGAATTTCATCTATAGACAACATAAGGAATAACACTACAAAACATTTTGTTCAATTACAAATGTAGGATTTATCTTTGTTCATAACAAAGACATACGTTCAAAATATATGTTCGAACTCTAAGATAATAGTCAGACAGGCTTTATAGGTCCTTACCATTTCCATCTGCACTACTCTGATCCTTTTGAAAATTCATTCACATCCAATGGATTTTATCCCTTCAGGTGAATCAACTAGTGTCCACACACTATTGATTTTCATGGACTCCAATTTGGATTTGATGGCTCCAAACCACTTCTCAAAGTTAGACAACTGCATTACATCCCTATAGGTGATTGGATCCTTGTTGTTCTAATCGAGCTCAACAGGATCGCCCTCCCGTACCAAGATACTAAAGTATCTATCTGGTTAATGAGGTACTTTACCGAATCTTTTTAAAGGTGCAACTTAAATGGGCTCCGAATTTAATCTGATCAAATCTGGTTCTGTAGGTTTATTAGATTATGTTGGTTCATTTTCTACCAGTCAAACTTTCTAAAGTTCAACTTGATAGGCATCAGTTCCTTCTCTAAGGTACTTCTTTCCAAAAGGAATGCCCTACTGCTGATGAATATCTTATGTTCTTTAGCATGGTAAAATTAATAACCCTCAAACACCTATTGGGCCAAGATCCAAGTTTATCTATGTGCAAATCTATGACATAGGTTGATCGACTCCAAACCCGAAGGTGAGAGAGTCTAGGTCTATGCCCGATCCATATCCCATATGGAGTCTTTACAATAGATTTACTTGGTATATTTTTAAAGTAAAACTAGTAGTCACAAGAGCATAATCCTGAAATAGGCAGACAAGTGAATCCTATCATGGATTGAACCATGTCTAATAAAGTTCATTTTTTTCTTTTCGATACACTATATTCTAAAAAGAAATCCACTAAGAGAGAATCCTATTCTCTCCTATATATATCATAAACTTATTGGATAAGTATTCACCTTCTCGATCTGATCAAAGAATTCTAATATCTTTTATAGTTTGTTTTTCTATTTTATTATTGAATCATTTGAATATTTTAAATAATTCAAGCCAGACACACCCATGCCCAGATAGATCGTCTGTAATAAAATATTGATATTTTTCTCTAGCACTTAAGTTCATAAATCCACATACATCATTATATATGGGACTTAGAATTTTATCGGCTCCTTCATCTTTTCCAATAAAAGATGACTTTATCATCTTCCCAAGAAGACAAGATTCATAGGCTATCAATGATTTATAATCATTGATGTCGAGGTTTTCCTCTCAACATAACCTATTTATCATGTTCTTGTCAAGATGACTAAGCCTATAATGCTAAATGTAGACATCCATGACATAATCATAATCTAACTTAGGTATTTATTAAATGTATATATTATATTTAATAAATTTTATAAATATTAAATATTATTTTTTTATTATCCATGTATTATTATAATATTATTCATAATAATATTATAATAATCTTTTTTATTCAAAAATGATAACCATCTCTGATCAAAAGAATAATAGAAATCATATTTATCATAAACAATGAACAATAGTGACAATCACTCAAAATATCATCTTTTGAAAATAAGCTTGACAATTCCTAAAGCTAGGATTGAAACAGGACTTTCTTTCTTAACATTCAGGAATCTCTTATCATTTTCAAATATTCTACTTACCTAAAGTCCTTGGAATGAACTACATAAGACCACCGATATCTAATATCCAAGTAGTAAAATTACATATAGAGAAATTTTAAGATGTTATCATATAATATTCTTGATAAGCAACTCTTGCTCATTTCTCTTGTTCAGCATGTTATGGTCAAGGAAAGCAAGATAATTCTTCTTTCTATGACCCTACTTCTAATATTAGAAGCACCATGCCTGATTTGGATCAATATTGGACTAATTATTTTGACTAGACTAAGAAGTCCTAGTACGAATCCATTCATACTACTGAACCAAATTCACCTTTCGATACTAATTATCGAAGTTGGATCCTATAGGTCATCACTAGCTAACAGTGATTGGAGCAATTAGGATTTAGCCTTAATTTGAGAAAAGAGAACAATGACCTAATGTATATGAATTATTTTAAGCCTAGAGACTTGGACTTTAGTCTAAAGATTCTTCCACTATTTTATTCGAATTGGTAGCCTCTACCTCCAATTTAAAAAATTACTTTAATTTTCTAGTAGGTACTAGAATCTACATAGACTGCACACAAGCTCGACTTTGGTTGGTCAACCCATGTGCATCTATGGGTAGGTTCATTAATTAATTATTTCTTCAAACAACTTTTAGTAATTTAATTTTACCCTAGAAATATAATCAGTAGGCTTTGGCCTCCACTATAAGGATTCGGTTAGGTCCAACCATTCCTAAAAAAAAAAGAAAAGAGAAAAGATAAAGCTTTCTATCATTCATCAACAACAAATCATGTCCGACTGTGGCACATTATTTTTAGGATAGATAATATAGTTGCCTATGCTCTACTCAGGAGGCATGACTGATTGACACGGGATCAAAGCACGATCAATCTAAATAATGCTGATGAATGTCATTTTAGAGATCAGTAAATAACTAGCAATAACAAAATAAATAGATAGATAGCAAAAATTAAATATGCTCATGAATAATTATAAAAAAAAAATATAAATGAAATGAAGGATAGTAAGAAATTAAGCCTACAAGAAAATCCAAAAAAAAAAAAGAAGAATCTGGATCATGGTAGTTAAGAAACTACCATGATTAGGGCTCTTAATCTTTTAACCAAGCAGATCTATCGATAAAGAACTGGGTCTTTACCAACATCAAATCTAAAAAAATTAAGTAAAAATCAAAGATCAGTTGAGAAGGAACGAAGGTCCTTGTCAACATTTGATCTATAGAATAAAATATCACTCTTTCTCTCTCTGCATGATAGATGAAAATCTTGGAGGAGACAGATATTTTTTTGGTGGAATAGGCTTATGTAGGTAGATGGTGAAGATGAATCAGGGTCGTAGGAATACTGAATCTCAAGAAAATGAAGGTTAAAGAGATAGAAAAAGATGGGCCTCACACCTTCCTCTCGTGGGATGATTTTGGGTCTCACACCCTCTCCCTCTCGGATCGACCAACATAAGTGTTTGTGGAAATTATAAAGTAATTCATTCATTTATTGTCTCATTCATGAAAGATACATGGATTTATATATGACCCTAGGGGTCCTATTTCTTTAGGAATCTTATTTTCTTTACAAAGAAAAAATCAACCCTCCCAACAAAAAAGTAAAATATTATGTATGATTTTCAAATACAATAATATATCATATCTATCTTTTATGGAACCATAGGAAAGAAATCAGCCTTTTAACAAAATAAGTAAGAAATCAAGAACTCTTAAGGAATCCTAAGAAAGAAAAGAAACTCCATGTGGGCGCTTGATGCCTGGCACAACTTGGCATGAGGATCCTTGGGCATGGCACATGCTGGCATGTGTATTTTCTTTCTAGGCATGTGGAGGGTGGTGGCTCCAAAGATGATATAGACCAAGCTTGCTTCTTTATGATGGTCTCTTTCCAAATAAGGCTCAATCCAAAATAAACCCAAGTATGGTCCAATGGACCCAAAACTAAATGCATCAAAAGAACTAATTGATTAAATAAAAAAGACTAGAACAAAATAATTGAAGTAGAGTTATTCTGATATGGCTTTTTCAATCCAAATTGAATCTAAATTATATTGTTGACTTCTGGTGGCTCTGGTATTCGCATCAATTCTCTCGGGGTGGGGAGAACTCGATCCTGTCGAGTGGGGATCGATTCTGCTTTGATGACGCTCAAGCAAATCAGGATCAATATGCTGCAGCTCTTCTCGAGTGATCCAGATATCCTCGAACTCCGATCGACCTTGCCATCTAACTAAGTACCGCTGATAGCCTCGATTCCAAATGAAGATGATCTGCTCATCCAAAATTCTCTCAATCTGATCATGCTTTGACATTTTGGCTAGTGGACATTCAGGAATAGGCTCTCTCTCAAAGATTGGTTCAGGCTTAAATGGCTTACTAGGTATCCAAGTTGACTTTTTATAGGCGACGTGATCTGCAATGTTAAAAGTAGAGCTAATTCCAAAATTAAAAGATAAGTCCACAACATACGCATTTGGTCCGATCTTCTTTAAAATCTTAAATGAACCTGCTTCTCGAGCATGTAACTTCTTGATGGTTCCTGGTGGAAATTGTTTAGGCCTCATTCAAACCATCACAAAGTCTCCTTCCGTAAACTCTTGGGCATGTCGATGAGAATCTGCATTCTGTTTATAAACTTTATTACTAGTACTAATTTTTTTATTGATCTCTTTATGTAAACTCTTGACATGCTGTGTAAATGACTTTGCAGATTCGGAAATTCTAGCATGCATGGACAGTGGGATAAGGACTATTGGTTTTCTAGGTTGATATCCACGAACTACTTCAAAAGGACTCATGCCAATGGACCTATTAACAGAGCTATTATATGCAAATTTAGCTTAGGGCAATAAAAGATCCCAGTTACCCATATGTTCTCCAATCAAGCAATGCAATAAATTTTCAAGACACCTATTGACTACTTCAGTCTAACCATCTGTTTGTGGGTGAAAGGCAAAAGAAAATTTCAATTTTGTGCCTAAAAGGTGCCATAAGGTTTCCCAAAAGTAGCTCATGAATCTAACATTCCTATCAGACATAATGGTTTTGGGTAATCCATGCAATTTAACAATCTTATCAAAGTATATTCTTCCAACTTTTGAAGCATCCAACGTTTGGCAACAGGATAAAAAATGCGCCATTTTTGAAAACCTATGTACAACTACTAGAACTGAATCATGCTTCCTAACTGTCTTAGGTAAGCCTAGAACAAAATCCAAGCTAACATCTTGCCAAGGACAGTCTGGTATAGGTAAGGGTGTATATAGGCCTATGTTCTATTTTCTTTGCTTGGCCAAGGCACACGTTCTATACTGGACAACAATTCGAGTGATATCTCTTTCAGGCTTGGCCAAAAGAAATGAACTTCTACCAACTCTATGATTTTATTCCTACCAAAGTGTCCAGCTAATTCTCTAGCATGTAGTTTCCAAACTAGAAAGTCTCTTAAAGATGTACGAGGAACATCCAGCCTAGCTCCTCTAAATAAGTAACCATCCTGAAGGGTATATTCACTGTATTCTCTAGATGGTCCTTTTTGTAAAATGGTAAGTATGCTGTCAAAATATGGACACTTCTCATAATCTTCTTTAATCTCATCAAAACCAACAACCTCTACACTAATGGTGGACAACAAAATATGACGACGACTTAGAGCATCAACAGTGCAATTCTCTACACCCGTACGGTGTTTCAAAATAAAAGTATAGGCTTGCAAAAACTCGACCCACCTACCATATCTATGATTCAGTTTCTTTTGAAAATTTAGGAATCGAAGGGCTTCATAATCTGAGTATAAAATAAATTCTTGTAGTAGTAGGTAATGTCTCAAGTATCTTAGGGCTTGGACTATTGCATAAAACTCCTTGTCATAGGTAGAATACTTTAGTTTAAAATTATTAAATTTCTCGCTAAAATATGCTATCGGATGACCTTCTTGACTAAGGACACCACCAATCCCAACTCCTGATGCATCGCATGCTACTTCAAAAATATTAGAAAAATTAGGTAAATGTAGGACTGAGAGGTGGGTCATTTTGTCCTTAATGTTTAGGAAGGCTCTATTGGCTACTTTAGTCCATTCAAAATCTCTCTTTCTAATACAGTCAGTGATGGAAGTGGCTATGGTGCTAAACCCTTTTATGATCCTATGATAAAATGTTGCTAATCCATGAAAACTTCACACGTTATGCACACTCTTAGGTATTGGCTACTCAACTATTGCTTTGATCTTTTTAGGATCGGTAGACACACCATCGAGGATAACAATAAAATCTAAAAGGTTGACACGGTTCGTCATGAAAGTACATTTCTTAGAATTGGCATACAGACTTTCTATTCTAAGGACTTGGCAGACTTTTTAGAGATGATCTAGATGATCATCCCTAGTTCAACTATAGATCAAAATGTCATCAAAGTACACGACTACAAACACTCCTATAAACGATCGTAGTACTTGGGTCATCAATCTCATGAAAGTATTAGGAGAATTAGATAACCCAAATGGCGTGACCATCCACTCATATAAACCATCTTTCATCTTAAAAGCAGTTTTTCACTCATCTTCCAGTCTAATCCTTACTTGATGGTAACCACTCTTGAGATCAATCTTAGGGAAAATAGTAGCTTCGACCATCATATCTAGCATGTCATCTAACCTAAGAATGGAAAAACAGTACTTAATGGTGATCTTATTGATGGCACGAATATCTATGCACATCCTTCATGTTCCATCCTTCTTTGGAGTTAATAGTGCTGGAACTGCACAAGGACTTAAACTCTGTCTCATGAATCCTTTTTTCATCAGCTCTCCAACTTGCCTTTGTAGCTCAGCATGCTTAGTGGGGTTCAACCTATAATGGGATAAATTGGGTAGGATAGATCCAGGTACCAAATCAATAGCATGCTGAATGTTTCTCATGGGTGGTAAGTGATCTGAAAGATCCTCAGAAAAAATATCATGAAATTCACTAAGAATGCTGACTACTTCCTTGGGATGATCTATCTTAGGGTCCTCACGAACTTCTCTCGCAGTAATCATCCAAACTGGTGATCCTTTACTCATGATCATCTCTAATTCCTTAGCACCTATCAGATGAAGGCTTTTCTTTTTGATGTTTTCTTTTGGTCCATCATCTATCTTTCTATTGATAGCCTTAGGTGGGGAAGGATTGATCGTGATCTTCTTATCCTTATGAGTGAAACTATAGGAGTTGGTTTGACCATAAATCATAACATCATTATCAAATAGCCAAGACCAACCTAATATGATACTTCTGACTTTCATGGATAAGACATCACACCAAACATGATCCTGATAAGAATGGAGCTGGATGAGAACACGGCATGTAAGTTTGATGGAAATAGAGGAGGAATCTATCCAAGACACACGGTATGGGCTGGGATGATCTACAGGAGCTAATCCTAATCGCTTAACCATGTCGGTGGAGATGGCATTGATACAGCTACCGCTATCAATGATTACCTTACAAATTTTATCACTAAATTTTATGAAGGTATGGAAAATAGAGGTCCTACGCCAGTCTTCACTCTCCTTAGTCTGTGCTAGAATATAACAACTCCAAGCCTATGGTCTGACTCTAGTGCAACAAAACTTAGAATTTTCTCAGTACTCTCAAACTGCTCGACTAAGTCTGGATCAGCTTCATAAATTTTCTCCATAATATTTTCTAGAGTTTTCTTTTCTAATTCTTTCATAAATAATGATCGGTTGGGACATTATGCAGCAAAATGAGCATAACCATGGCACTTGAAGCAGTGGGATCGAGAACTACTTTCCTTAGATAACTCTCCTATAACTCTTTTTCCTTTATTCTCTTTTCTCATAATAGGATTTGTAGGTGGAGGTCCATTACTAGGAGTCTGGGTAGTATTGAATCTCGATCCAGAAGGGGTTACTCGGCTAGGTTCAAGATGACAGATGGTCGAATACCTAGAAAATCTCTCAAAGTTTAGGATAAGTTGATAAGCTTGTTCTAAATAAAAAGAGCTCATGCTGGATATCTTCTCATAATCCAGCTCTAAATCTAGATAAGATAACAACACTATCTTCAGTTACTCCACATCTCATGAGGTACTAATCAAATCTCATGATGTACTCTGTGACTCATCTATTTTCTTAAGTAAGTCTCTGCCACTGATCTAAAAGTCTTTATTGGTAGGAGGTGGGGAGGTATTTTTCTCTAAGTTTCTCCTTCATTTCATTTCAAGTTTCTATCGGATCTTTTCTCTGGTTGAGAAGACGTTCAACACTTTTTTAATAAAGTCGGGCTTTCCTAACCAACTTCATCCTAACAAACTTAACTCTCCTTGCTTTAGACATTTCGTACCATCCAAAATAATGGTCCATGCTTGATTCTCAATCTAGGTACTCTCTCGGATCTAGACAACCATCAAAATTTGAGGCTTCGATCTTCACATTCCTAAAGACATGCTCATCCTGGTCGAACTAGTTATGATGAGGGCATGCTGCTATAGGTCGATCTAGGTTGAGGTTCCTTCTTCTCTGTCCTATAGGTAGTTGGAGAGACTCAAGTTCAGATAGTCTTTGCTTAGTTTCTTCTAGTACTATTATTCTTTTACTCATGATTTTCATAAAATCTTTCATGTTGTCAAACTTCTCAGTAAGTGCATTAATGATGGCTGCTGTATTGGGATCCATATTGATATTGGATGAAAAAGTAGGACGTTGGTATTGGGTACCTGATCTAGTGGTCATGCAAGTTCAGGATGCAGGAATAAGATGCAGTAAGAAAGAAAAAAATGCTAAAATGTAAATTATAAAATTTAAATTATGAAAAATTAACTTGTAAGAATTTTAAATTGTAGAATTTAAACTAAAGCCCTAACCAATCCGGCTCTGATACCAAATTGATGCGGGACAACCTAAAAAAAAGAGAGAGAAAAAACCAAGCTTCCTTCCATTCATCAACAATAAATCACGTCCGATCGTGGCACATTATTTCCACGACAGACAGTATAGTTGCCTATAGTCTGCTCAAGAAGCATGACTGATTGACACAAAACCAAAGCACAATCAATCTAATGATACTGATGAATGTCATTTTAGAGATTAGTAAATAACTAGCAATAATAAAGTAAATAGATAGATAGCAAAAATTAAATATGCTCATGAGTAATTGTAAAAAAAAAAATAAAAATGGAATGAAGGATAGTAAGAAATTAAGCTCGCAAGAAAATTCAAAAAAAAGCTAAGAAGAATTTGGATCATGGTAGTTAAGAAACTACCTTGATTAGGGCTCTTAATCTTTTAACTAAGTAGATCTATCGATAAAGAACTGAGTTTTTACCAACATCGGATCTAAAAAAAATAAGTAAAAATCAAAGATCAGTTGAGAAGGAACGAAGGTCCTTGTCAATGTTTGATCTATAGAATAAAAGATCACTCTTTCTCTCTTAGCATGATAGATCAAAATCTTGGAGGAGATAGATCTTCTTTTGGTGGAATAGACTTATGTAGGTAGATGGTGAAGATGAATTAAGGTCGTAGGAATACTGAATCTCAAGAAAATGAAGATTAAAGAGATAGAAAAAGGTGGGCCTCACACCCTCCCCTCGTGGGGCGATTTTGGGTCTCACACCCTCTCCCTCTCGAAGCAACCAATACAAGTGTTTGTGAAAATTGTAAAGTGATTCATTCATCCATTGTCTCATTCATGAAAGATACATGGGTTTATATAGGATTCTAAGGATTCTATTTCTTTAGAAATCCTATTCCCTTTATAAGGAAAAAATCAACCCTTCCAACAAAAAAGTAAAACATTATGTATGGTTTCTAAATACAATAATATATCATATATATCTTTTATGGAACCATAGGAAAGAAATCAACCTTTTAAGAAAATAAGTAAGAAATCAAGAACTCTTAAGAAATCCTAGGAAAGAAAAGAAACTCCATGTGGGCGCTTGGTGCTTGGCATAACTTGGCATGAGGATCCTTGGGCATGGCACATGCTGGCGTGTGTATTTCCTCCCTAAGCATGTGGAGGGTGGTGGCTCCAAAGATGACGTGGACCAAGCTTGCTTCTTTATGATGGTCTCTTTCCAAATAAGGCTCAATCCAAAATAAACCCAAGTATGGTCCTATGGACCCAAAACTAAATGCATCAAAAGAACTAATTGATTAAATCAAAAGGACTAGAACAAAATAACTAAAGTAGAGTTATTCTAATATGGCTTCTTCAATCCAAATTGAATCTAAATTATGTTGCTGACTTCTGGTTGTTCTGGTGTTTGCACCACATTAACATGACCATACTTAGTGCATCTAACCAATGAATGATTTAGTCCAACATTGGTTGGCCAACCTAACCACCATTAGAGAGATACTTCTAAGTTATCATATTATGAATGATAATTCCATTAGTCAATAAGCACCAGCCCTTTGGGCCTTCAATGATTATTGAGTTAATGGATCCATTATCATCCAACTTAATGGGAGGCTATGACTCAGTTATCTCCATAACTTTATCATTTTAAGGACCTAATAATTTTAGAGAATTTAAAATTATTTATGATTTAAGGATAGAAAGGATATTGATTAATTTGCTCCCACTGACTTCACCATGTCAAGTCCTCCCACTGACTTCTCAAGTCTTTGATAAGGACTAGGATCAATATTGGTCCATAGACACCTAGATCAATCTTACTAAATAAAATTAGTCTCGTTGATTTTCTTTGTGACATGGATTAGCATGAATCAATGAGCAACCTAATCAAGACCTGATTAACCACATTAGCTAGGTAAGTGAGATCGGTGGAAGGATTTGCCAAGGCTTGCCTTAGACACCATCAGAAATGGTCAGGTAAGCGGGCTATCAATTAAAAACCATCAGTTTGGGAATGCCAGACTTATCTTAGACACCAATCAGTTTATCAGTTTTGATTCAATTTGCCTAAGGACTTGGGCTCAACCACTGAGCTACGATTAGTATCCATTTGTTAGATGTATAGACTTTGATCAACTATAACTATTGAAGTGATCTATAGAAATGACCTAATCCTAATTAATTATTAATTGGATTTGATCAATTTCTTAACTAAGTCCATATTTAATCTAACCCTAGGTCTAACCCAGTTAAAGACCTCATCAAAGCTAACCCATTACCCTTTAACCCATATTTAATAAAATTATCTTAGGTTGTACCTACATTTTTAAGCCCAAACGATATGATCTTGTAATAATAAGGACCACAGTCAGTAATAAAAGCAGTCTTCTCCTCATCCTCTGGTGCCATTCAAATTTGATTATAACCAGAGAAGGCATCCATGAAAGTGAGAAGCTCATGGCCTAAAGTTGTGTCCACCAGTTGGTCGATCCTAGGCAGAGGGTAGCAATCTTTTGGGCAAGCCATGTTTAAATATGTGAAGTTTATGTGCATCCTTCACTTGCCATTTGTCTTTTTAACTAGGATAATATTTACGATCCAGTCTGGATAAAGCATTTCTCGAATGAATCCCACCTCAAGAAGTTTGTTGACTTCGTCCATTATTGCCTTCTGCCTTTCTGGTGCAAAACTATGCTTTTTTTATTTTACTGATCGTCGATTAGGATCCATGCCCAGGCAATGCTTCATGACTTTTGCATCGATCACGGACATGTCTGCAGGCACCCAGGCGAAGACATCAGTGCTTCTTTGCAAGAATATGATGAGCTGCTTTCTAATCTCTCCTTTTAGGTTTGAGCTGATCTTCACAATATGTTCTTTATTTTCATCATTCAGAGGAATCTCTTCAAGGTCATCAATGGGTTCTCCTATTTTCTCAGATAGATCATCGCAAGCATCTAGCTCGTCCATCGAACAAAGGTCTGCTTGTCTTCCCCCCTGTAAGGCAATACTATAGCAGTGTCGAGCTTGTGCTTAATCTCCTCTGACCTTCTCGACTCCATGCCTGGTTGGGAACTTCATTTTAGATAGTAAGTAGACACTATAGCCCAAAGTGCATTCAAACTAGATCGACCAAGAATCGCATTATAGGCAGAAGGGGCTTTAACTACCAAAAAGTCGACTTGTGCTGTAGATTGCTTTGGATATTGGCTAGCTACCACAAGCAGTGTTATTATTTCTTCCACTAACACTACATCACCTGTGAATCCTACCAACGAAAAATTTATCGGACCCATCCTATCATCAGATATGGACATTTTGAAAAAAGTATCATAAAATAAAACATCAGTAGAACTTTCATTATTAATTAAAATATGGTGTACATCATAATCAATAATATTTAAAGTAACTACAATCACATCATTGTGTGAAAGCTGAACTCCCTAGGCATCTTCTTCAGTGAAGGTGATAGGTTCTTCAGTCCACTACCTCTTTCCAGCTCTGCTGATCCACTAGCTTCCTCTCACTGATGTCTCCCAGTGATGATGTTGATGACTCCAAGAGGGGGCCGATCTTCTTGGGGCTCATCCTATCGAGATGGTTCAAATTATGGTAGGGCTCTTGGATGATCTTCTCTCCTTTTCGAATAATACTTGATGAATCGATCCAGTCGACCTCTCCTGATCAATGCTTCAATCTCATCCTAAAGCTGGATGCATTCTTCAGTATCATGACCATGGTCATAATGGTAGAGGAAGTACTTGTTGGGATTGCACTTGATCGAATGAGTGTACATCCTCTCCGATTCCGCTAGTTGCTCCCTTATCTCCACTAGCACCTGCATCTTCAAAGCATTCAAGAGAGCATAGTTGTTGAATCTTCTGGGAGGAGAGTTCCATCGAGTCCTCCAATTTGGACTTTTCTATCGATGAGCTTAAGGAGGAGTTCAGGATCATCTGTGCTCAGGAGGAGTTTAGGAGCACAATTGAGCTTCGCTCGACTTTCTTTCGGATGTAGGCTTGCTGGGTTTAACTGCTTGCCACTCTCTTGCGGACTCATTGTCCTTCAACTTGAAGACCTCCTCCGCCCAGGCATAACCTTCAGCTTGAGCCAACATATCAGTAAAATTTTTAGGATACTTTCTTTCCAGAAAAGATAGAAGATCATTCTTCTAAAGGCTATCTTTCAGTGCAGCTATGGCTATAGATTAATATAAGTTCCAGACCTCCAACATAGCAGCATTAAAGTGGCTAATGCAAGCTCGAATGGACTCACCCTCCTTTTGCTTTATGTTGATGAGAAAATCTGAACCTCATCTTGGATGTTGGCTGCTTATGAAATGAGCTACAAACTGATGGTTCATCTAATCAAAAGAGAAGATTATACCTGACTTGAGGCTTGAGTACTAGGTTCTCGCTATTTTATTCAAAGTGGATGGAAAAGCTTGACATAGAATGGCATCCGGCATGCCATGAAGCAGCATCATTTTTTGGAAGGGCTCCAGATGATCGATCGAATCAAAGATCCCATCATAGTTCTCAAGTTGGGAGAGCTTAAAATTCGACGTAATAGGTTCTTGCATGATTTTGGTAGAGAAGGAAGGATCGGAGTAGATATCATCATGGTGAGTTAGGACAACATGATAGAGCTACTCAATCTGTCAGTCCATGTCCTGAAGCTTTTGGTCGAGGGTATCATCTCGACCATGGATCTCGGAGGCCACCGACTATAGATGGGAAAAGTCTCCTCCGAAGAAGAATCATGATCGGAACAAGGACTTCCTGACCGCTGCTTCCCCTTCCTGGAGGACATGGGCCTGCTAACCCAGGTCGTCCTTCTTGGCACTGGTTCTTGAGGATTTGGTTGGGGGTTTTTTGATCGGGCTACTATCGAAGGCTACTATATGGTCTGCACCATTTTGGTGAGGTCTTGAACCTACTGCATCAATAGGTTGAATTGCTCTGGATCCATCGTGGCCGCTGGCGGAGAAGGCGGGGATGATGGAGCCAGAATGGGCCGATCCAATTCAGATCTAGTAGTGGAGGCAGTAGACCATCAGGTTGTTGTCTTCTTCGGAGGCATTTCTAAAGCAAAAGAGATCAAACAGAAATAAATTCTGAAGGATCAAAAGGAGAAGGTAAACAAGATTGACTGAACGCTTCTTTTAGAATAAGGGTTTAGAGACCCTTC
This sequence comes from Cocos nucifera, assembly GCA_006176705.1. NCBI lineage: Eukaryota > Viridiplantae > Streptophyta > Magnoliopsida > Arecales > Arecaceae > Cocos > Cocos nucifera. The sequence goes on from QRFJ01000406.1 coordinate 77,255, forward strand.
CTCCAATGCCAATCCTATTGGTGTGAAAATTCGTGAGGATGCTAGAGATGGCTGGAGTGGAGAAGATGAGGCTGTCAATGGGACCTGCAAAATAAAGTCTAAATTGAAGGTGTGTGGCTTTGGTAGGATCCTCCGACATTCAAGTTAGTTTTTCGACCAACTAGAATGGAGTGCTTAGGGTAAAATGAGGCAGAGTAATGAGAGAAAGAAGAGAGCTTAAGAAGAAAATATATCTGAAGGGTCCTTTATATAGACGAAGTCTATAACAAACTGATGGCAACAGCCGCAACCTCTTGGTAGTAGGCCATTTGGGGCCACGTGAAATTTATTATGGAGGATAGTGTCCATTGTCGTGACGTGCCAGCCAAGAGTGGTGTTCATTATCGCAACTTGCTAGTTCGTCAAGTATCCATAATCAAAGTTTGGATGGAGTGGGCGCAGATGGCGAAGAGCTTCAAGTCACAATAGTTTCAGAAAAGTTTAGACTCCTTTAAGGTCACCCGCATATGGGTCAGTTTGTATTGAGTTGGTAGTCGGATTCATGTGGACGACGACATCCTTTTAGGCAACTAGAAGAAGATCGACTAGAAGGAGGTCGACCAAAGGAAGCTCGCCTGGCGACTAAGAGAAGTTCGTTCATAATGAGCTTGATTGGATGAGATCACCCAGAAGGAGATCGTCTGGAGTAAGTGCAACTGAAGGAGGTCGTCCGAGGGGCATACGACTGGAGGAGGTCGTTCGGAGGGCATACGACTGGAGGAGGTCGTCCGAAGGGATGTGCGACTGGACTCTAATCCTATTATTCACTTTTAGTCAAAGGACAAGGTCAAAATAATAGTAATTCTCCTTCACCATTCAAGATCATTTCGTCAAACTACTATACACCTTCGGGAGGTTCTGCATCATGAACACGTTATTGAAAATTATGTTCCAAAGCCAATCGTCAGCCTATTGATAATTGAGATATTGTAATTAATTTATTAATTAATAAAAAAATATTTTGGCATCTTTTTTTTCATCATAAATTTACATCTTCTAATGAACTCCATTGTTGTGATGAAGTTCTTAGGACTATTTAGTTTCGATAAAGAGAGGATTTATCGATTAGTCCTTAAATTTGTTCACGACCAAATGATAGGCTGTTAATTAAGACAACAACATCTATCGAGCATAGGTCGCTATATGCCATATAAGTTGATTGTTCTCTTAACCAAAGAGTGTAGAGATATTGGTATGGCATATAGATAAGATGTATCGATACATCATCATTGAACGTGACCAACTCCAGAGCATTCTGCTATCGAGAATATCTCTAATGGGATATAGGTATAAGTATCCCTTAGACCTGAGATTATCTTAGTGACTTGCAAGCAACTCACCGTGCTTTGATACTGGACTAACTGAATTTCTAATTCAGTAATGGAAGGCTTTTGGGCACAGTCAAGTACTTACGAAGTTGGAGTATGATTAAGATGGAATTGACTACTCCAAGAGTTGGAGAAGAATGTATCACTGTATTTCAATCTAACAAAACCTTGGACAGGATAATCCATCAGATGGATTTGATATTTTGAAATACAATGTGGACAACCTGATCAGAGTTGACAGTTGAACTCTGAGGTGTCCTACAAGCATTATGGTCAAGGGGTTGAATTATATGAAAACTATATTTGCATGGGTTCTAAGGATGGTGTTCTACACCTTTCGATCCATCCGACCGTCGGGTATCATTGCTAGATGGTCACTTTGATTGATACAGAAATTTATTTTTGTGCTACTGACTTAGGTTCAAACCTATGAGGTCACACCATTAGAGTTTACATTCTGATCGGATGGTTGATCAGCGATTTAGAATCATTTTAGGGTTAAACAATCAAAATGATTGGTATTTAACCTAGTGCAAGTGTTGCAGGAGGATTAATTTGCAATTAGAGTTTACGCCCCTTCTCTCCCTCTTATTCTCATATGGTTATTTGGTGGTTGACCAAGTCTAAGAGGAAGTTAGTTTTGATTTAGGATTCTATAAGATAGAATCCTTATAAACCAAAACATCCAGAATTGGTTGACACTTGTAATACACTTCTGGGGGCAAAATTATAGTTTTGACTATAAATAAAAAAATGGATTATTTTCTATCATAAATATGTATTTAGTATCTGTGATACATTCCTTGAGTTAATAATAATGATAATTCATATTTTCAAGAGTTGAAAGTTTAAGACATGAATTTTCATTATTAACTCATAAAATGCTCCTGACCATAAGATCATCTTGAGGATGATGATTGATCTGAAAGGTTGGTGTACAATCACTTCTTTATAGTAGATGAGTCTTGAGTCTATGGTATAGACATACTAGAGCGAGAGTACAGGTACTCGTTAGAGAATGAGAGCACTGAGCATGACCACCTCAAGCAGTCATAAGAAAGTCTACCTTCTCATCAATGACTAGCTCGAAACTACAGTGGTGTGTTTGGTTCTTTGACCTGAGGTGCATCGACAGTTCACTCTGAGGGTGTTATAGTTTGACTACATGACTCGATCTCCTAGCCATTCAAAATCCTAAGGTGTATATTGGCTATAGCATGTTCATTGTAGGAATTGGATTGCACCAAGAGGGAATCTATCTACCTCGGTAGATGAGGAGCAGCCCTATGATGATCATGAGAATCAAGTCCATAAGCCCATAGCCATGGCAAAGTGAAATAATAGAAAGTATTTCTATTAAGGTTTTCACATCAGACTTGAATCAAATGATTAAATCATATGACAAAAATTAAGGTTTGACGAGTTCACCATAACCCTAATTTGATTGGAGCTCAAGATAGAAGAACTCAATCACATAGGTAGCTGCACTGAGAGGTTCATTTTTACTTTTGATGGGTTGCCACCATATACTGCTAGGTATCACTGGTGGATTTTGGAAGCAATTAGAATAATTTAGATGATCGATCATTCTAGTTGTTTGAATCAGAAAAGTTCTGATCCATCGAAAAATATTTCGATGATGTCGATGATAGAGATCACGACATATCCCATTACCATATAGAACTGAACCTAACTGGATCACACAAATAAAGATTTAGATCTGGATATCATCAATTGAACTAACCTAGTTTAATTGATCTAAATTAGATTCAATTAGGTTCAAGAAAATCATGCTAGCATACGATTGAGCCTAACGTTCTCCTTCTACAATCATTAAAAGTCATCTCGACTGAGCCAAATATATTTATGCTCACTCGGTACCTTTACTTGGTCTGACTGGAGCTTGTCCATATCAGAAAAGGATTGTCTTAATTTATGAGATAAATTGGAGACAACACTTGCTGTTTTCTATCACCTACTAATTCTTGTCTTTTGACTTTGGTGAAACATTGACCTTTGACACTTAGACATCTGCCCATGTGTCATGCATCCATAGGAGAACAAATAGGGGATTGTCCCCTTGCTAGAAAATGAAAAGGAGGGGGCTCATGCCTAGGGAGGCATGCGCCCAAGGATAGGGATGTCTGGAGTCTCATACAGATTGGACTCCAGGTTGCTTCTTAGAATCAACTTAGGTAGGTGCCTAAGACTCAACTTTGATCAGTCTTGGTGCCACCTAAGGGTGTTGGAGAGGGGCTCTTATCTGATTGGATCAGGTGATGTCATTCCATCAATCAGATTTAGATCTAATTGCATGAAGTGATTTGATTGGTCGGGATGATGTGGCATTGCATGGCGCAGCAGGGTCTATAAAAACCCTATCTGAGCCAAGCTTTAGAGATGATCTCCCATAGCCCATGCCACAAGGCTGACCCTCTCCCTCCTCTATGCCATCTTTAGGTCCCCTCTCTCCTCTCCACACCCAAGGGGATTTGGGCTCCAGTTTGATGCTATCCAAGCAAGAGAAAGGTGATGAGAAAGGAAGAAGGCAGTACTGCTGCAAGAGACGATTCCAGATCTTCAAAAGAAGTTTTGAAGATCCTCCAAATTAAATCCAGATCTAATATTTAGAGAGATGATAAAGGAGGAGATCTCCAGATTCAGCCTGAGTCGATACCGATAGAGGCCAGGTACTTGCGTGGCTAGATCCAGAACCTTAGGCAATCAACAAGATAATCTAATTACCCAACAAAAGGTACAAAATTAAATTAAATTTAATTTATTTTTATTTTATTTTATTAGATCTATAAAATTAAATTTGAAATATCTCAGATCTAAATTAAAATCAAAAGAGAAATTTTTAAAATATCTCTCTTGATCCAATCAAGATCTGAACGAACCTGATCTAAAAAATCAAGATTTTCCCTTCAACTGGTATCAAAGCCAGATTCTCATAAATTATTTAGATCTAATTTAAATTTATTTTTGATTTAATAATTAGATAATTTTAGATCACATGAGATGTAATTAGATCAAAAATCAAAAAAATTAAAATTAAATAATTTAGATCTAAGCTTTATAAGATGCATGACTAGTTGTAAAATAGAATTATTATATACATAGTTTTGCATGATCATAATTTAATTAGATTAAGTTATAATTTTAGATCTATTTATTTAATATTTTCTAATATTATAATTATTATAATAATATCTAAAAAATAAAAAATAAAATTATTTAATTTTTGATTCATATGAGATATGATGAATGCATTTTAGACTAGTCATAGAATAGTTCTACATAATTATCTAGAATAGAATTTATTTTGATGTGATTAATTTAAATTTAATTTTTTAGATAAATTATGAGATAATTTAGATCTAAAATCATGCATGATATGATACATAAGATGTATGCAAAATATGTTTATAGTTAGATCAATTTTTATACATGAGATATATGATGTAGATCTAACTAGTTTTGTAGTCTTATATTTCTGATTAAGGCATTCTCCTTAGCCGTCAGATCATAAGAATAAAGTAGGATTTAAATATCCTCTCATTCCATTCGATGGGATGTTCTTATGATGTGTAGGGATGCTGTGCGTTCGTCCTTAATCAAAAATCAAGAACTTATTTTCTGCAAAATCCTAGATCCTAAAATCCTAGAATTTTATTTACATGTTTTGTTTGTGAACTTTAAACTTAATTAAGAATTAAGATTATGAAACATATGTTAGGTCTAAAATTGGAAATTTAAGATCTAAGACATATTCATAAAATTGGATTCGGGCCTGGGTAGCTCAATTAGGTCTAAGCGGTTGATCAAATCAAATCAAGAGTTGGTTAGATGGGATCAATAGTACTTAAATTGACCAGCCTAATATGATTAAGTCTCGATCAAGATTGAGTCACGTAAGTGATCGATCAAGCTAAGACCTAATTAGGCTCAGTGGTTAGAGTCTGAATTGTAGGCTAACCCAATTGGTTGTAACTCAATAATTTGGTGTCTAAGGTAAGTTTGGTAGATACGATCGACTGATTTTTAATTGAGAGCTACTCGACTTGAATGCATTCTTATCAAGTTAATGGCATATTCCTTCCATCGATCTCACTTATCTGGCCATATTTGTTGGCTCAGTCCTGATATGAGGTGGTTAATAATTCGAGCTAACCCATGCCACTAGATTAGCCATAATGGTTATGACTATGTCAAGTCTAGTTTAATGAGATCTAAATTAAATCTTCCTAAGAAAAGATTAAGTCTAAGATTTCCACTATTATAGATGTACGGGCTCTTCCCGAGGTTGATTGTTCTTGGCTGGTTATAGTGGTTTAGTTACATCAGAAAGATGCAACCATATCTATTAGGCATTGGATGCTACGGGCTGGAGGATAGATTGAGCTCAATATTCAGATACAGTGAGAGACTCAATTAGAAATCCAATCTGTACAAATGGTGGATCTGACTTAACTAAGGAACGAATCAATATTCTGAACACGGTGAGATTCATGAATTAGAGATCAAGTGCGGGTGCATCATGATTAGAAAATCATTAAACAAGAGTTGTTCACCCATTGGCTAACCCATCACCAATAACTGTTAGGTGAGGTGATGAGTCAGTTGGTGGGACTGCATCACCACTAGAAATCATTAATCATGAAGATTTTTGCATCTCTACAGAGAGAGTGTAGGGATCCGAGAAAATAGTAAAAGCTAATTTATTTAAAAATAAAACTTCTAAATAAATTGGTCAAATCTTAATTACAATATCTAACTAGAAACTTTGACTCTCTACAAGAAAATATCTTCGTCCAACCCACTAGCACGTATCCTGGACACCTATAGACTGACCAAATCCAAATATAGGGATTGGCTTTGAAACTTCAAAATCATTTTGGGTTTCAAGAAGTTAACTCATGTATTAGACCAAGACCCTCCCACCTTACCAGCTCGTCCATCTATTGAATAGAGAGTGTCCCTTGAAAAGTGGACGGACAAAGATAATAAGGCCAGATACTACATGTTGGGCTCCATGTCTGATGAGCTTTAGCACTAACATGAAGATATCAGGACTGCTCACCAAATGTTTGCTCACCTGCAAAAGATGTTTGGTGAACAGAATCGCACAGCCAAGTATCAAGTCATTAAATGACTATTCAAGACTAAAATACGTGATGGACAGTCAGTCCAAGATCATTATCTGATGATGATCAAGAACTTAGAAGAGCTTGAAAAGCTCGGAGTGAAGTTGGATCTGGATTTGTAGAATGATATAATTCTGCAATTCTTGACTGATGCATATGGACAGCTCATTATGAACTACCATATGCATAAACTTTAAAATTCTCTGACCAAACTTATGAACATGCTGGTTACTACTGAGATTTCTATGAAAGGTTCTAAAGGCTCAGTGCTAGCTATGGAACAAACTTCTTCCAAGAGAAAGTCTTTTGGAAAGAAGAAGTCTGTGAAAAAGCAGAAGGTGGAAAGAGGAAAAAAGAAAAAGATAGAGTTAAAGAAAAAGGCCGCTGACAAAGGAAAGTATTTCTATTGCAATAATGATGGCCACTGGAAGCGGAACTACCCTACTTACCTGGCCATCCTAAAGAATAAGAAAGAGGAAGGTCCTTCTAGAGGTATGCTCGTTATTGAGTCTAACCTTATGATTTCTTCTGCATCTAGTTGGGTGCTTGACTCTAGTTCTAGTGCACATTTGTGCACTTCTATGTAGGGTCTTGAAGATAGCAGGAGGCTGAGAGATGGTGAGGTGATCCTTCATGTCGAAAATGGAGTAAGAGTTGCTGCCGTGACTGTGAGAACATATCCTCTTCGACTATCATCTAATTTAGACTTAGTATTTAAAGATTGTTATTATGTGCCTACAGCAAGCAGGAATTTGATTTTTGTTTCATGCCTAGCACTAGAAGGCTATGTAGTTAGTTTTCTTAAAGACCATTGTAACATTCTTTATGAAAGAAATAAAATTACAAGTGATTTTCTTATTAACGGTCTTTACCAGTTACATATTGATGTATCTATTTTTAATATCAAGCAAAATGCGAATGCCATAAAATGACCTAGGGATAGTCCAAACGATAGGTATCTATGGCACCTAAGACTAGATCATATAGCAGAAAATAGGGTTAATAAATTGAAGAAAATCAGGCTATTGAGTCCGTTGACTTTCGAGTCATATCCAATTTGTAAATCTTATCTTCATGGCAAAATGACTAAGCTCCCTTCTGTAGGACATAGGGAAAGGGCTATGGATCTTCTTGCCCTAGTATTTACTAATGTGTGCGGCCCATTTGATGTGCCAGCTAGAGGCAACTTTGTCTACATCATAATCTTTACTGATGAGTTATCTAGGTATGGATATGTGTATCTTATGAGACACAAGTCTGAAGCTTTTGAAAAGTTTAAGGAATTCAGACATGAAGTAGAAAAGTAAATTGGAAAACCCATTAAGGTTCTTCGATCAGATTGAGGAGGTGAATACCTTAGTCGAGAATTCCTAGACTATCTCAAGAAAAATGGCATAGTCTCTCAATGGACTCCACCTGGAATACCTCAACTCAACGGAATTTTAGAATGAAGGAATCGGACCCTATTAGATATGGTCCGATCCATGATGAGCTTCACAGACCTCCTTGATTTTTTTGGGGATACTATTTATTAACTGCAGTATACTTATTGAATAGAGTTCCTTCTAAAACTGTTCCTACCACACCATATGAGATATGGCATGGTAAGAAATCAAGTCTAAGTCATCTCAAAATTTGGAGTTGTCCGGCTTATGTCAAAAGACAACAAGCAGATAAGTTAGACTTTAGGTCCTTTAGAGCTTGATTTATAGGATATCCTAAAGAGTCATTAGGATATTATTTTTATATTCCAAAAGATCACAATGTGATTATGAGTCGACATATCATCTTTCTTGAAAACTAGTTTATTCAAGATAGCGGCATTGGAAAGCAGATCAAGCTCGATAAAAAAGTCTCATAAGAGCAACAAGCTAAGGACCAAATTGAATCAAATTAGGTTGAGCCAATACAATCACTACCTCCTCCACCTCATAGATCGAAAAGGGTTTTCCATCCCTCTGAGATGTACTTAGGTAATATTTTAAAGGAAATAGAGGAAATGTTCCTCGTAGGTAATGGGGTTCATGGTGATGATTCCAAAATCTATAACGAGATAATATCGGATATCGACTCTGAGAAATGATTAGAGACAATGAAGTCAAAAATTGACTCGATGCACTCAAACCAAGTTCGGACCTTGGTAGATCCATCAGAAGGTATAGTACCTAATGGGTGTAAATGAATCTACAAGAGAAAGATTGGTGCAGATGGGAATGTGGAGACATTCAAAGCTAGATTAGTGGTAAAAGATTATAGTTAGAGTGAAGGCATTGACTATCAGGATACCTTTTCATCAGTAGCTATGCTAAAATTCATCTACACATTGCTTGCTGTAGCAACCTATTTCGTTTATGAAATATGGCAAATGGATGTGAAAATAGCATTCTTAAATGGATATCTTGAGGAGGATATCTATATGGAATAGCCGCTAGGTTTTCACATCCAGCGATGCTGATCACAAGGTATGCAAGCTGTAAAGGTCCATATACAGACTTAAGGAAGCATCTCGGAGCTAGAATACTCGTTTCAATGACGTGATCAAATTGTTTGGTTTCATCAAGAATGATGAGGAACCATGTGTCTTTAAAAAGGTCAGTGGAAGCGCTATTGTCTTCCTCATATTGTACGTGGATGATATCCTCCTTATTATGAATGATATTTCTATGTTAACCATAGTTAAAATATGGTTATCCAAAGAATTCTCCATGAAAGACCTAGGAGAAGTATCCTTTATTCTAGCAATTAAGGTCTATAGAGATAGACCGAATAGGATGCTAGGACTTTCATAGAAAATGTACATAGAAGAAGTACTAAAGAGATTTAGCATGGAAAACTTTAAGAGGAATTTGGTACCCTTCAGACATGGCATTCATCTTTCTAGGAAGATATGCCCTAGCACACCTGAGGAAATAGAACGCATGAGCAAGATCCCTTATGCTTCAGTAATAGGGAGCCTCATGTATGCCATGTTATGTACACGACCTAATATAGCCCATGCTGTGAGTGTCACGAGCAGATATCAGTCGAATCTAGGTGAAGAACACTGGACTTCTATGAAATATATCCTTAAGTACTTGAGAAGAACTAAGGATATGTCGTTGGTTTTTGATAATGGAGAACTCCAAGTTCAGGGGTATACAGACTCAGATTTTATATCCGATGTAGATGATCAAAAGTCGACATCTGGAAGTCTATTTATGTGTAATGGTGGTGCTATCAGTTGGAAGAGTTTTAAGTGAACAATGATAGCAGATTCCATTATGGAAGTAGAATACATTGCTGCATCAGAAGCTACGAAGGAGGCATTCTGGTATAAGAAGTTTGCCATAGAGTTCGAAGTGATGCCATCAGATACCATTCCTCTATACTGCAACAACAATGGTGCCATAGCCCTTGCTAAGGAGCCGAGGTCTCACCAGAAATCCAAGCACATCGAGAGGCGATACTACCTCATCCGCGATTACCTTAAGAAGGATTACGTCGAGGTCAAAAGAGTCAACTCCACAAATAATGCGGTGGACTCACTCACAAAGTCGTTGGGCCAGCAGAAGATTGAAGCCCACCTTAAGAAGATGAGACTTAGATTTATAGCCAATTGGTTTTAGGTCAAGTGGAAGTTTGTTAGATATGTGTGCCCTAGAAGCCAGAATTGGCTGACACTTGTAATACACTTCTAGGTTTAAGACATAAATAATAAAATGGGTTATTTTCTATCAAAAATGTATATTTAGTGTCTGTGATATATCCCTTGAGTTAATGGTAATGATAATTCATATTTTCAAGAGTTGAAAGTTTAAGACATGAATTTTCATTATTAACTCATAAAATGCTCCTGACCATAGGATCATCATGAGGATGGTGATTGATCTGGAAGGTTGGGGTACAATCACTTTTTTATAGTCAATGAGTCTTGAGTCTATGATGTAGAGATACCAGAGTGAGAGTATGGGTACTTGTTAGAGAATGAGGGCACTAAGCGTGACCATCTCGAGCAGTCATAAGGAAGTCTACCTTCTCGTCAATGACTAGCTCAAAGCTACAATGGTGTGTCTGGTTCTTTGATCTGAGGGGCATCGGTAGTTTACCCTGAGGGTGTTATAATTTGACTACACCATGACTCAGTCTCCTAGCCATTCAGAATCTTGAGGTGTATGTTGGCTATAGCATGTTCATTGTAGGAATTGGATTGCACTAAGAGGAAATCTATCTACCTCGGTAGATGAGGAGCAGCCCTACGATGATCATGAGAATTAAGTCCATAAGCCCATGGCCATGGCATAGTGAAATAATAGAAAGAGTTTCTATTAAGGTTTTCACATCAGACTTGAATCAAATGATTAAATCATATGACAAAAAATTAGGGTTTGACGAGTTCACCTTAACCCTAATCTGATCAGGGCTCAAGATATAAGAACTCAATCACACAAATAGCTACATCAAGAGGTTCATTTTTAGTTTTGATGGGTTGCCACCATATACTGCTAGGTGTCACTGATAGATTTAAGAGTAATTAGAATGATTTAGATGATCGATCATTCTAGTTATTTGAATCAGAAAAGTTCTAATCCATCGGAAGGTATTTTGATGATGTCGATGATAGAGATCAAGACATATCCCATTACCATACAGAATTGAACCTAATTGGATCACATAAATAAGGGTTTAGATCTGGATATCATCAATTAGACTAATCCAGTTTAATTGATCTGAATTAGATTCAATTAGGTTCAAGAAAATCATGCTAGCACACGATTGAGCCTAATGTTCTCCTTCTACAATCATTAAAAGTCATCTCGACTGAGCCAAATGTGTTTATGCTCACTCAAGCACCTTTACTTGGTCTGACTAGAGCTTGTCCAGGTTAGAAAAGGGTTGTCTTAATTTATGAGATAAATTGGAGACAATACCTGCCATTTTCCATCACCTTTCAATTCTTGTCTTTTGACTTTGGTCAAACATTGACCTTTGACACTTAGACATCTACCCATGTGTCATGCACCCATAGGAGAGCAGATAGGGGGTTGTCCCCTTGTTGGAAAATGGAAAGGAGGGGGTGCACATCTAGGGAGGCATGCACCCAAGGATAGGGATGCCTGGAGTCCCATACAGATGGGACTCCAGGTTGCTTCTTGGAATCAACTTAGGTAGGCACCTAAGACTCATCTTTGACCAGTCTTGGTGCCACCTAAGGGTGTTGGAGAGGGGCTCTCATCTGATTGGATCAGGTGATGTCATCCCATCAATCAGATTTAGATCTGATTGCATGAAGCGACGTGATTGGCCGGGATGATGTGGCACTGCATGGCACAGCAGGGTCTATAAAAACCTATCTGCGCCAAGCTTTAGAGATGATCTCCCATAGCCCATGCCACAAGGCTTCCCCTCTCCCTCCTCCATGCCATCTTTAGGTCCCCTCTCTCCTCTCCACACCCAAAGGGATTTAGGCTCCAGTTTGGTGTGATCCAAGCAAGAGAAAGATGACGAGAAAGGAAGAAGGCAGTACTGCTGCAAGAAACAATTTTAGATCTTCAAAAGAAGTTTTGAAGATCCTCCAAATCAGATCTAGATCTGATGTTTGGAGAGATGATAAAGAAGAAGAAGATCTCAAGATCCAGCTCGAGTGGATATCGATGGAGGCCAGACATTTGCATGGCTAGATCAAGAACCTCAGGCAATCAATAGGATCATCACAGGGTAATCTGATTACCCAACAAAAAATATAAAATTAAATTAGCTTTAATTTATTTTTATTTTATTTTATTATATCTATAAAATTAGATCTAAAATATCTCAGATCTGAATTGAAATCAGAAGAAAAATTTTTGAAATATCTCTTTTGATTCAATCAAGATCTAAATGAACCTGACCCAGAAAATCGGAATTTTCCCTTCATGCCGCCCATATCCTATTTTTTCTTCCTAATTCCACATGAGTAAGAAGTTTTTTTGTGCACCTCTCCTTGCTGGATTTACCAAAAAAATTAGATGAGGGGTGCCCAAGAGTTGGGTGCCCCAACCACTTGCCGAATCTAGTCCTACCTTGTCTAGTTTTTGACCTAGACAAGGACTCTTCTTTTTCTATAAATTTAGGATGAATTTTGGATTGATGTTTTTATGAAATATAGAGCTTTGGGATAGATTTGGGGTGTGCAAAAATTAGATGAAGAGGGTTCTTAGGCGTGGGGGTTCCATAGGCACCAAACTAGGTGTCTAGGTGAGAGAAAAGAGAAGAAGAAGAGGGTCTTCTTCTAGGGCTATTTTATTCCTTATCTCTCCTCCTTCTTTTGAGTTTTTTCTGAGAGAGTCTTAGATTAGAAAACTCTCCTCTTCCTTCTCATATTTTTGAGAGTCCATGTTTTGAAGAAGGGAGCATCGGATCGACCATCGAAGAGAAATCAGTATAGTACTAGCATGCTGTGCTGATTTCCTGCATCAAGATCTTAGATCGTGTTCGTGGGCTCGTATGGATGACTCCTAGAGGCCGGACGTGTGTGTGGCTCATGACTTTATCCTTAAACTTGGATCAGCAAGTTAGAATGTCTAACTTGCATAGGTAATATATCTGATCTATTGATTTCATACCTGCATTAGATGTAGTGTAGATCTAGGTTGATGTGATCAACATTTTCTTCTCCTTTGTATTTTTAATTTTTGATTTAATATCATACCTTTATCATGTAACAGATCTAAGATCTAGGTGTTTACATATTTATTTAAATAAATATTTGATTTATTTAAGTCTTTTGCTGCATGATCTTGAAAAAGTTTCATGATCTATCCGTGAAATCCTAGATCTGGTTCCTTCACTAGTCACTGAGAAGATCGACGAATCCTAACAAGAAGGAGGTTAGCGACCAAGAACTTTAGGCAAGAACTTCGATGGGGACCATTTTACTTCCAACAATCAGTATCTGTGATCTATAAAATTTTATTTTTGTATTTATCTTAATGCAAATATGATCATATTATAATAGAACCTAGATGCTCTGATACCAATGTTGGAAAATATGTAGGATTTCATGCTTAAATTTTAAAATATTTTTGAAATAAAACACAGCGGAAGATGTAGATTAATCTATTTAATCTACAATAGCTTATAATATAATTACTAAACCCTATATCTAGGACCTATAATATTTCATAATGTACACATAAATTAGAAAATAAATATTTTGGTATTGATCAAATCAATACCCTAGATCTAGAATAATTCTAGATCTACACCCTAGATCTCATCTAGGTGAGAGAAGACATCCAATCTCTTACCTTCGTGTGGGTTGAGAACTCTATGATTGATTTTCATTATTTTCTTTGGAGCTGCACATGCATTCAGCCTCTACAGAAAGTATACATGAGGCTGCAACAAAATCGAAGGTTCGTCGAATGAAGATCCACATGAAGTGCTAGCTTCTCGCGGATTCCTCCTGATGGTTAATCTAAAAATTACTCTTCTAATCTCTTGGACACTCCAAGAGATGAAAAATATGAGAAGGATTAAGAGAGAAATCTAACTCTTGGATGTCACAAAAATCAGAAAATAAATAGTTAAGAAAGATCCTAAGAGAAGACACATCTTCTCTTTTCAGGACATCAACCATTGATATCCTAAACGGACCTCCATACCTGAACAAGAGGAGACCTTCTTCTCTAGAATTTTCCACACATCCAGATCTCTTTCCCTCTGATTTTTCTATGAGAAAAATCAAACAAAAAATGGAGAAGAAGGGCTTTCAAAGAAACCCTAAGAGAAGACTTTCTTCTCTTCTTCTTCTCTCATCAGGACATGATCAAATCATGTCCAAAAGAGACCTCCATGCCCCAACTTCTTGGAGCATTCATCTCTACACCCTCTTCCTCTCTCTCTCTCAGATTTTTTATCATATAAAATTGCATAAAAGAATAAGAGGAATAACTTAAAAGAAAAATAAGAGAAGACAATCTTCTCTTACCTTTATCTTCATCAAGATATCAACAATTGATGTCTTAATGTAAGGCTCTTCTCCAAAAATCTTGGCACCCCAAACCATCTACACCATCCTCTCTTTCTCTTCTATTTTTGATAAATTTTTAGAATTTTTTATGCTAAAGAATCCTTAGAAAGAGACATCCCAAGATAATAGGAAGACTAGGTCAAAATAACCTAATCAAACAAGGAAACTAAGAGAAGATTGGGGAGCGTCCAACTCTTGGATGCCTCCCCAGATTTTTTTATGCATGGAGAACCTAAAACCATCACACAAAATGAGAAGAAAAAAGGGCAACCAAAGATAGGAGGCGTGAGAAATAAATCTACAAAGAAAAGGGAAGTGTTTTGGATTCTTAGGACTCTTTTAAAAGGAAACCAAGACACAACCAAATGCACATTTTGACCAATTCAAAAACTAATCAAAACCATCAGATTAAGGGGCGTGGAGAGGATTCTTAGGCATGGAAATAAGTCATGTTAACTTTTGGAAATAAATTATGGGTGTGGAAATTTTTGGCGTAAGGAAAGGAGGAGTCCTAGTCTAACTAGGACTCTCCTTTTGTGACTAGATCAAAGCCATCTTAAATCTCATTTAAATTAGATTCAAGTCAACCTAATTAATAAATAATTCTAATCTAATTGAAGCCTAATTAAGTTAGATTTAAATTATATTTAAATTTAATTTAATTTTTAATTAAATTAGAAATTAGGTGCACTCAAGTCCTAGTCGAATAGGAATTTATTCTCTCTTGCAATTGGCTTATCTAATAAATCAATTAGACTTAATCCAATTAAGTCCAAACTAATTTTAATTGAATATAATTTAATTAGACTTGATCTTAACCTGATTGTTCAATCAAATTGAGCCAATTAATAATTCAATTGCTAATCGATCCTCCTATAATACTTGCATTAGGTCAAACATCAATCATATTGATAGTGTGTCCTTAGAATGATTTTCAATCATCAATTAACCATCTGATCAGATTACAACCTCTAATGTGTATGATCCCATAAGTTCGAACCTAAGTCGGTAGCATAGGAACAAATTTTTGTACTAGTTGAAGTGACTATCTAGCAATAGTTTTCGACGTCTGGATAGATCGAATGTATGCAAAGCAACATTCTTAGAACCCTGGCCCATAGTTACCGTATAATTCATCCCTTTGACCAATAATACTCAAGATGACTTTGAATATGTTGTCAATACTCATACAAGTTATCTCTATTGTGTCTCAAAATTTTGCAAATCCGGTGGCCTAGATTTTGCTAAATTGAAATACAACGAGTCATTCTCTTCTTGAAGTTAATCAGGAGTGGTCAACTCCATCTTGACCCACATAATGACTTTATAAGTATTTAACTATACACAGAAATCTTCTGAACCTATATTAGAAATACAGGCAATCTGACATCAAAGTATATTGAATTGCTTGGAAGTCATCTGATGATCTTAGGTCGGAGGGATACTTATACCCATTGGCCTTAGCTAGCTACTGTTGATAGTGGAGTGCTATATTGATCACATTCAGTACAGACGTACTCCTACATCTCACCTGGATGCCATACCAATATCTCCACACCACTTGATTATGAGGACAACCAACGCATATGGCATACAATGACCTACACTCGATAAGTTATCATTTTTATTAATAACTTATCATTTGATCGTGAACAGTTTAAGAACTATCCGATAAATTCTCCTTTATCAATTGATTATGGTCCTAAAGACTTCATCATAATTTAAGAGTTCATTTAAAAAAGATAGAACTTGTATGATGAACCAGCCAAATAACTATTATTATTAGATAATTCAAATACTAATTTCAATCATCTACCACTTAGATGATTGGCTTTAGGACATATTTTTCAATAGTTTCTTCCTCGCTGGATTCATCCAACCTTTTGGATGTGGAGATGGGAGAGAGAGGACCAGAGGAAGGTATGGAAGAAAGGAGGGGTAGCCTTGCGGTGTGGTGAATGGGTGCAATCATCAAAACCCTAGGTGCAGATAGGGTTTAAATAAATCCTACTACGCCATTCAGTGCCACACAAGCCCGACCAATCATATTGCTCGAAATAATTAGATCTAAATCTGATTGATGGAGTGACATCATTTGATCCAATTAGATTAAAGACCTCCTTAATCCTCCATAGATGGTGCCAAGTTTGGATTGGTCGAAACACTTTGACGCCTAAGAGTTTAAAGCCATCATGCAACCTCTAGAGTCCCATATGTATGGGACTCCTTCCCTTTCTCCATGTGCACACGCCAACTAGGGGCGTGTGCACATTCTCGTGCATGGAATCTAAGGGGGTGTGCACCCTAGTGAGATGTCCAAAAGGGGCGCATGCCCCTGCCCCTTTCTTTCTTGCATTGAGACATACATGTCTCGATAGTGATAGGAAATGGCAGGTGGTGATAGAAATTAGCAGATGTTATCTTATTTCCATTTGATTGATTAAGACATCCCTTTTCTGATCTGAACAAGCTCCAATCAGATAAAAATAAATCCATATAGGGTTCTTTGATGAGCCCAAACCAATTTGGCTCAGTTGAGATGAACCAAAAAAACTATAGAAGGAAAAAGTTAGACTCAATCGTGTGCTAGCACGATTTTCTTAAACATAATTGGATCTAATCTGAATCAATCAAATTGGGTTAGCTTGATTGATCACATCAAGATCCAAACTCTTATTTGTGTGATCTAGTTAGGTTCAGTTCCTTATGATGGGATTGATGTACAAGGCGGAAGCATGGATTTCAAAGCAAAAACATGAAATCATATAAATCAAACCCGAACCCTAGGACCACCTTATTAGTAAATAAATTATATA
Organism: Cocos nucifera; assembly: GCA_006176705.1. Taxonomy (NCBI): domain Eukaryota; kingdom Viridiplantae; phylum Streptophyta; class Magnoliopsida; order Arecales; family Arecaceae; genus Cocos; species Cocos nucifera. Next base: position 94,575 of record QRFJ01000406.1, read on the forward strand.
ACATGCATTTGTAATATAAAAGAAAGTATTAGAACATACCTCTTATCGCTAAACCCTAAATTGACCCTGATCGTCGGTAGTAGTCCGTCAGGATTTCCACCAGGTGCCCACTGTTCACCCTCCAACGTTAATCCACATAGAGACTTGATCAAGACATCAGTACCTCTGATTTATATAATTAGAGTTCTAATAATAAGAACTTTAATTAAAGGGGCAAGACCTTCTTTAGCCTTTATGTCACCTTCCTTGCCTCTCCTTATCTATCTTTCCTTTCCTTTGTCTTCTTAATTTTCCTTCCTAATCTCTTAGTCTTAAGATGACTTCTTATCCTTATAAGGATAAGGTCTAGATAAGAGAAGGAAAGAAAGAAAATTGGATAAAAAAAAACTCTTATAAGAAAGAAAGATAATTTTTCACCTCTTCGGACTCTTGGTGCGCACCCCTATTTATAATGTACGTAGGGGTGCCAACTAAATTTCTCGCACCCTTTTAAAAAAAAATCTCATATCCCTTCAGCTAATCTCACACCTTATCAGTAAATAATGAGATGTAGACTTAGTCCAAGAGGTTCCTTAAAGCAGAAGGTCTCTTGGACTAATTCTACGTAAGTTATTTACAAAGAGTCGCAATATTTCATCATTGGTGCCACCCTTTTCATCCATTAGATCAGATAAAAGGCGCATCCAATGGCTCTAAAAAAGGATGCCCATATAGCAAGAAGGTGTGGAGATGATCTTTGAATAGTCAAAGTCCCAAGGGACTTTGACTTGGTCCAAGAGGCATCAAGAAGGAGTGGGCGGCATAGAGTCCTAGGCGGCAAGGAGTCTTGGGCGATAAAAAATCCTAGGCGATAAAAATTAAAAATAAAATGGAGTTTTTAACTGGTAGAAGGACTCTTTATCACCCCATATCAGATGTCCATGCTTATTCAAAATTTTTACATGACATAACAAATGAAAAAAGTTAAAGAAGGTAGGCGCCAACTAATTCCATGCGCCAAAAATTCTTTGCGCATGAAAGACTTCCCATGGGCAAGAGAGAGACTCTCTGATGCATGGGATTCAGGTATGTGGAATCCAAGTGAAGCTCAATCAGTCTAGGTTAATCCAATTCAAGATCAAATCCTATTTGGCTCAAATTGGATCTTAATTAGCCCAAATTGGAAGCCGATTTGAATCCAATTCGAAACCAGGTGCTAGGGTTTGCTACATGTGCTAGCATGTTCATCTTGCAAACATGGTCTAATCCAATTAGATCCTTAATCAACTCTCATTGTGTGTGACCCATTGGGTTCCACATCTAACCAACATTGAGTCTGGGTGTGATTTGACCTAATCTGGTTAGAACTCAACCAAACCGATTTAGGTCAAAACTAGCCAACCCAATTTGACTTAATTTAGAACACTTTCTAATTTAATGATCAAATTAAAATTTTAATTTGATCGAACCTATAAGACATGATTGATGTCTAGCAACGTATCATGACTTCCTAAAAGATGTGTGAAATTTTGATAAAAATATCAAAAATATCCTTCAGTGAAAATTATCATGCAACTAGATCCTTCGATCTTCCTACATCTTGAATATGACTCTGGGTATGGAAATATATCAATCCCAATATCATATTCATTTCTTTTTCAATCTTATGATGATCATTTATTTAATGAAATATTAGAAATCATTTCTAGTTTTCATCATACTTTGATCAAAGTCTTCTTGAATCATCATTTGTTTGAAGTAGGTAGGATGCTATTTCCTCTTATCAAGAGAGATCGATTCCATATTAACCTACTCACAACCTTTATTTATATAATCTACCATATCCAAATCATCCCGTACATAACTGAGTCATGAATGAGTATAAACCAAAATATGGATTTATATATATAAGATTCTATAGTAGTTTTAGGTCAAAGGATTGCATGCACAAATTCTACTATGACAACCATCTATTGATATGTAGATAAGACTCCATTAGATATTCTCGATTTGGATCAATTTAGTGAACTCATTCTCTAATGAGCACCTACATTCTTGTATTAGTGTCATACACAAGTTATTGTGAGATCAATCACCCTCTTAATCGAGCATACAAAGAATGTGCTAGTCTTACCGAAAAATATTGATCCCTAACTCAATGTCCCATCGACTAGGAATATTTAAATTAGGATTTTAAGATTTTAGATCTCACTGGTATGATCTCATCATAATCCTAAAACCATAGCCCTAATTTATAGGGTTCATCATAATCTTAAATAAATAATAAGACACTGCATATGATGAAATAAATATCTTTATTTATTTATTAAAAATGTCATTACATGAGTTTGGAAGACAAAGAACAGCCCAAAAAATTAATTGGCTTAAGGGCATATTCCTTTCAATCTCCCACTTGCACTAAAGCCAATCGCCCTTATATTTTAATCCCATACAACCAAGGTGGCGATCAAACATTACCCATGAGGCATGATTCACAAGTTCCCAATGATTCATAATCAAAAGGATCAAAGAACTTTTCTTTATATAACTTGTTAATCCTAGCCTCACTAATATGACCTAATCGACAATGCCAAAGTAAAGTATTATTTATGTCATCTCTCTTATATTTTCTATTTTCATTAATATGAAATATATTATCATCCAAACATAGAGTCAACAAACCATTACTAAATATACCAAAATAAATATTTTCATTAGAATATTTGATCGAGCAACCTTCGCTCGTTCCATTAAGACTATAACTTTGTTTTAATAACAAGGATATAGATATAATATTTATAATAATCTTAGGCATATAATAATAATTTGTAAGCTCTAAAATCTTTCCATAAGGTAACTTCAATATATTTATCTCTACAGCTTCTGCTTGGATAGACTCTCCTCCAGCGCTATAGAGCTTGAAGTCACCTTTCTTCAAACTTAATTTTCTTCAGCCCCTGCAAAGATTTATAGATATGAAAACCACAGCTGGTATCTAATACCTAAGAATTTGAAATGGAAGAATTTAATGATAATATAATATGTATCTCATACATACCTTTTGGTGCATTATTTCCACCAGACTTCACGGTTGCAAGGTAAGCCTTACAATTCCTCTTCCAATGATCTATTTTATCGCAGTGAAAATAGGTCATCTGTCTGAAGACCTTCTTCCTCCTTTTCTTCTTATTTATTCCACTTTTAGGATTCAACCTTCTCTTTGAACCCTTTTTGCTTGCCTTCTTCTTGGGGATCCCATCCACAAGAAGAAGAGGAGCCTTATCTTTCTTGATATGGCTTTCTACTATCTTGAACATATTTAACAGCTCAGGCAAGAAAGAATTCAGTTTGTTCATGTGATAGTTCATAATAAACTGAGAAAATGATTCTAGGAGTGATTGCATGATCAAATTCTGACTTAACTCTCCATCCATAATAAAACCTAATTGACTCAATCGAGTGATTAGATCAATTACCATCAAAACATGATTTTGTATGGATGTTCCTTCTGTCATTCTTACACGAAATAATTGCTTAGATATCTCATATCTAGCAGTCCTACTATGCTCTCCATAAAGCTCTTTTAGATTGAGCAATATGGATTGAGTGTCCATGCTATCATGCTGTCTCTGTAATTCATTATTCATAGAGACAAGTATGATGCATTTGACAGTAAGGGAATCATTTTGCCACATCTTGTATGTGGACTTATCTTCATCTATGGTATCATTTTCTAATGGCTTAGGATCAGGGGTATCAAGAAATTAGGAGAGTTTTTCTTGACTGAGTACTATTTTTAGGTTTCTTAACCAGTCAACATAATTTTGATCAGTCAATTTATTTGAATCCAAAATTGAATGCAATGAAAGTGAAGAAGCCATTTAATCTACATAATAAAGAACAATATATAAGTAAACAACTCATGACGACAAACATAATTAAATTAGGACTTTAATTTAGTTATGTCTCCCACTATTTAATCAAAAAATCATAACCCTCTTATTTTCTTAGTGAGAATAAGATCCTAATTCCTTATAAAAGATCTTGTGGTTGCACAACAAACCTATTATAAGTTCAAAAGTAGGAAACTCTTTCCAATTGCATTTTATACAACTCTCAAAAAACTTTTACCTCTAAAACATTAATAGCCTTGTGTTAGCACAACAAACTTTAATATTTTAGTTTAAATATACCCCTTCATTTCTATACAGTCAAAATGAAATATGACTACTTTTGTGGTTACATAATAAAATAGTATATTCCAAATGCTGTAAGCATCTCAATGCACTAGATTAATATTACATCATTCCACATGACAGATCTTGTGGTTACACAATAAAATTAATATGATTCTGGACATAATAAGAATCTAGTATGAAGGAAGGTCTTAATGTAGTGAATATAATACTAAGCATTTCAATCTAGAATTAAATTAATCGAATTGGCCAGGTAAGTGGGAGAGAAGTGGGAGTCCCTCTATTGCTTTCCTTAGACACCAATAAATTGGCCAGGTCAGACAACAGAACCAATTAAAAAACCACGTTCTCTTTATCAATTATGAACCATTTATCCTAGACACCAATTGATCAATTAGACATCCCGACTGATACAACTATAGATTAATTATTCTACAACTTAATATAATTTTTAAAGAGGGATATAAAAGGTCTCGATGCACATTCTAATTTAAATCAAACTAAATGCCTAATATCATCAATTATAATAAAATTTATATATATCTATTAATATGTATAATTATTCTAGGACAACCATCATTATATAGTGAATACTTTCCACTATATCAGGACAACCTTTACAGAATAAAATATACATCATAATCTCATTATGATAAATAAAAGAATATGATCTCATCATATAAATAACATGCAAATAAATATAAAAAAATATATCATACTTTTTTTTGTACCATTATATTATAAGCAAAGCATTATATGATTTAACCTAATAAGGCTTGCTCTGATACCACCGATGGGATTGGTGTACAAGGCGGAAGCATGAATTTCAAAGCAAAAATATTAAATCATATAAACCAAACCCAAACCCTAGGACCATCTTATTAGCAATTAAATCATATAACATGCATTTGTAATGTAAAAGAAAGTATTAAAACATACCTCTTATCGCTAAACCCTAAATTGACCCTGATCATCGGTAGCAATCCATCAGGGTTTCCACTAGGTGCCCATGTGTTCACCCTCCAATGTTGATCTACATAGAGACTTGATCAAGACGCCAGCACCTCTAATTTATATAATTAGAGTTCTAATAATAAGAACTTGAATTAAAAGGGCAAGACCTTCTTTAGCCTTTATGTCACCTTCCTTGCCTCTCCTTATCTATCTTTTTCTTTCTTTGTCTTCTTAATTTTCCTTCCTAATCTCTTAGTCTTAAGATGACTTCTTGTCCTTATAAGGATAATGTCTAGACAAAAGAAGGGAAGAAAGAAAATTGGATAAAAAAAAACTCTTGTAAGAAAGAAAGATAATTTTTCACCTCTCCAAACTCTTGGTGCGCACCCCTATTTATAATGTACGTAGGGGTGCCAACTAAATTTCTCGCACCCTTTTAAAAAAAAAATCTCATGTCCCTTCAGCTAATCTCATGCCTCATTAGTAAATAACGAGATGTAGACTTAGTCCAAGAGGTGCCTTAAAATAGAAGGACTCTTGGACTAATTCTACATAAGTTATTTACGAAGAGTCGCAATATTTCATCATTGGCACCACCCTTTTCATCCATTAGATCAGATAAAAGGGGAATCCAATGGCTCTAAGAAAGGATGCCCATTCAGTAAGAAGTCATGGAGATGAAAATACCAAAAAATACCAAGAAGGAGTGGGCGGCAAGGAGTCCTAGGTGACAAAAATTAAAAATAAAATGAAGTTTTTAACTTGTAGAAGGACACTTTATCACCCCATATCAGATGTCCATGCCTATTCAAAATTTTTATGTGACATAACAAATGAGAAAAGTCAAAGAAGGTAGGTGCTAACTAATTCCATGCGCCAAAAATTCTTTGTGCATGAAAGGCTTCCCACACGCAAGAGAGAGACTCTCTGGCACGTGGGATTTAGGTATGTGGCACCCCAACTAAACCCCAATCAGTCTAGGTTAATTCAATTCAAGACCAAATCTTATTTGGTTCAAATCGGATCTTAATTAGCCCAAATCGGAAGCCGATTTGAATCCAATTCGAAACCAAGTGCTGGGGTTTGCTACATGTGCTAGCATGTTCATCTTGCAAACATGGTCTAATCCAATTAGATCCTTAATCAACTCTCTTTGTGTGTGACCCATTGGATTCCACATCTAACCAGCAGTGACTCTGGGTGTGATTTCACCTAGTCTGGTTAGAACTCAACCAAACCGATTTAGGTCAAAACTAGCCAACCCAATTTGACTTAATTTAGAACACTTTCTAATTTAATGATCAAATTAAAATTTTAATTTGATCAAACCCACAAGACATGATTGACGTCTAGCAACATATCATAACTTCTCAGAAGATGTAAAATTTTGATAGAAATATCAAAAATATCTTTCAGTGAAAATTATCATGCAACTAGATCCTTCGATCTTCCTTCATCCTGAATATGACTCTGGGTATGAAAATATGTCAATCCCAATATCATATTCATTTCTCTTTCAATCTTATGATGATCATTCATTTAATGAAACATTGAAACCATTTCTAATTTTCATCATGCTTTGATCAAAGTTTTCCTGAATCATCATTTGTTTGAAGCAGGTAGGATGCTATTTCCTCTTACTAGGAGAGATCGATTTCATGTTAACCTACTCACAACCTTCATATATATAATCTACCATATCCAGATCATCCTATACATAACTGATTCATGAATGAGTATGAACCAAAATATGGATTCATATATATAAGATTCTATGGTAGTTTTAGATCAAAGGATTACATGCACAAATTCCACTATGAGAATCATCTATTGACATGTAGATAAGACTCCATTAGAAATTCTCGATTTGGATTAATTCAGTGAACTCATTTTCTAATGAGCATCCACATTCTTGTATTAGTGTCATACATAAGTTATTGTGAGATCAATCACCCTCTTAATCGAGCATACAAAAAATGTGCTAGTCTTACCGAAAAACATTGATCCCTAACTCAATGTCCCATCTACTAAAAATATTTAAATTAGGGTTTTATGGTTTTAGGTCTCACTGGTATGATCTCATCATAACCCTAAAACCATAGCCCTAATTTATAGGAATTATCATAATCTTAAATAAATAATAAAACACTGCATATGATGAAATAAATGTTTTTATTTATTTATTAAAAATATCATTATATGAGTTTGGAAGACAAAAAATAGCCCAAAAAATTAATTAGCTTGAGGGCATATTTCTTTCACCTTATGGTAATGAGATATGTCATAATCTCCATCATCGACATCATCGAAATACCTTTCGATGGACTAGAACTTTTTTGATTTATACAATTAGAATGATCGATCATCAAAATTATTCTAATTACTTTCAAAATCTACCAATGACACCTAGCAGTATATGATGGCAATCCATCAGAATCGAAAGTGAATCTCTCGGTGTAGCTACCTATGTGATTGGGTTCTTCTATCTTGAGCCTTGATAGGATTAGGGTTAAGGTGAACTCATCAGACCCAATATTCATCATATGAATTAATTATTTGATTCGAGTCCGATGTGAAATCCTAATAGAAACTCTTTCTATCATCTTCACACTACCATGGCCATGGGCTTATGGACTCAATCTCATGATCATCATAGGGCTACTCCTCATCTATCGAGGTAAATAAATTTCTTATTGGTGCAATCTAATTCCTACAAGGAATATGCTATAGCCAACATACACCTCAAGATTCCAAATGGCTAGGAGACCGAGTTATGATGTAGTCAAACCACAACATCCTCAAGGTGAACTTTCGGTACACCTCAGGTCAAAGAAACAAATACACCACTACAGCATCGAGCCAGTCATCGACGAGAAGGTAGACTCCATTATGACTGCTCGAGGTGGTCATGCTCAGTGCCCTCATTCTCTAACGAGTACCTATACTATCGCTCTGATATCTCCACACTGTTAACTCAAGACTGATCTATCCTAAGAAAGTGATCGTACACCAACATTTTGGATCGATCACCATCCTCTTGATGATTCTATGATCAGGAGCAGTTTATGAGTTAATTATGAAAATTTATGTCTTAAATTTTTAACTCTTGAAAATATGAATTTTCATTACTATTAACAAAAAGAATGTATCATGGATACTTTAAATACACACTATGATAGAAAATAATTTTTTTATTAATTTATAATTAAAATTATAAAATTATCCTTAGAACTGTATTACAAATGTTATCCAATCTAGCTTTTAGGACATATATCTAACAAACTCTCGCTTGACCTAAAGCCAATTAGCTACAAATCTAAGTTCCATCTTCTTAAGGTGGACTTCGATCTTCTGCTATTCCAACGATTTTGTTAGTGGGTTAGCCATATTGACTGCAGTGTCGACTCTCTTGACCTCAACGTATCCCTTCTCAAGGTAATCGTAGATGAGGTAGAATTGACGCTCAATGTGTTTGGATTTTTGGTGAGACCTTGGTTCCTTAGCTAAGGCTATTGTGCCATTATTATTACAGTACAGATGGACAGCATTCGATAGCATCACTCCGAGCTCTATCATGAACTTCTTGTATCAAAATGCCTCCTTCGCAGCTTTCGACATAGCAATGTATCTTGCTTCCATGGTGGAGTTTGCTATCAGCATTTGCTTAGAACTCTTCTAGCTAACAGCACCATCATTGCATATAAACAGACTTTCAGAAGTCGATTTTCGATCATCTATATCAAACATAAAATTTGAGTCTGTATATCCCTGGATCCGAAGTTCTCTATTACCATAGACTAGAAACATATCCTTAGTCCTTCTCAAGTACTTAAGGATACATTTCACAGAAGTCTAGTGCTCTTCGCCTGGATTCGACTGATACCTACATGTGACACTCATAGCATGGGCAATATCAGATCATGTACATAGCATGGCATACACATGAGGCTCCCTATTACCGAAGCATAAGGGATCTTACTCATGCATTCAATCTCCTCAGGTATGCTAGGGCGCATCTTCTTAGAGAGATGAATGTTATGTCTAAAGGATACTATATCCCTTTTGGAGTTTTTCATGCTAAACCTCTTTAGCACCTCCTTTATGTACATCTTTTATGAAAGTCCTAGCATCCTATTCGGTCTATCTCTATAGACCTTAATTCTCATAATAAAAGATGCTTCTACAAGGTCTTTCAAATAGAACTCTTTAGACAACCACATTTTGACCATGGTCAGCATGAGAATATCATTTTCAATTAAGAGGATGTCATCCACATACAGTACGAGAAAGACAATAGTGCTTCCACTGACCTTTTTGAATACACATAGCTCCTCCTCATTTTTGATGAAATCAAATGATTTGATAACATCATTAAAATGAGCATTCCAACTCTAAGATGCTTGCTTAAGTCCATATATGGACCTCTGTAGCTTGCATACCTTGTGATCACCATCACTGGATGTGAAATCAAGTAGTTGTTCCATGTAGATATCTTCCTCAAGATATCCATTTAAGAATGTCATTTTTACATCTATCTGCCATATTTCATAATCAACATAGACTGCAATAGCAAGCAATATGTGGATGAATTTAAGCATGGCCACTGATGAAAAGGTATCCTAATAGTCAATGCCTTCGTGCTGACTATACCCTTTCACTATGAGCCTTATTTTAAATGTCTCTACATTCTCATCAACACCTATCTTTCTCTTGAAGATCCATTTATACCCAATAGGTACTATATCTTTAGGTGGATCTACCAAGGTCCACACTTGGTTCGAGCATATTGAGCCAATCTCTGACTTCATTGCCTCTAACCATTTATTGGAGTCGATATCTAATATCGCCTCTTCATAGGTCTTGGGATCATCACCATGAACTCCATTTTTCATGAGAAATATTTCTTCAACATCCTCTGAAATAGTACCTAAGTACCTTTTAGGAGGATAGAAAACTCTAGTTGATTTTCGAGGTGGAGGTAGTGTTTGGACTGGCTCACTGATTGGGTTCCATAGGTTCCTTAGCTCGTTACTGTTCGAAGACCTTCTCCTCTAGCCTAATCTATCTCCTGCTGCTGCCTCTTGAATAAATTATTTTTAAAAAAAATAGTATGTCGCCTCATAATCACATTGTGGTCTTTTGAAAGATAAAAATAATATTCTAACAACTCTTTAGGATATCCAATGAACTGAGCTCTAGAGGATCTAAATTCTAACTTGCCTGCCTGTTGTCTCTTGACATGAGCCGGACAACCCCAAATTCTGAGGTGACTCAGACTTGATTTCTTACTATGCCATATCTCATACAGTATGGTAGGAATACTTTTAGAAGAAATCCTATTCAGTAAATATATTATGGTCATAAGATAATGTCCCTAAAGAAACTCAAGGAGGACCATGAAGCTCATCATGGATTGGACCATATCTAATAGGGTCTGATTTCTCCGTTCTAAAATTTCATTGAGTTGAGGCATTCTAGGTGGAGTCCATTATGAGACTATGTCATTATCTTTGAGATAGTCCAAAAATTTTCGACTATGGTATTCATCTCCTCGATCTGATCAAAGAATCTTAATGGATTTTTCTATTTATTTTTCTACTTTAAATCTAAATTTTTTAAACTTTTCAAAGACTTCAGACTTATGTCGCATCAAATATGCATACCCATATCAAGATAAATCATCAATAAAGATGATGAAGTAGATATAATTGCCTCTAGCTGGCACATCAAATGGGCCACACACATCTTGGTGTACCAGGGCAAGTAGGTTTGTGGCCTTTTCCCCATGTCCTATAAAAGAAAGCTTGGTCATTTTGCCATGAAGGCATGATTCATAAATCGAATATAACTCAAAAGTCAATGGACTCAATAGTCCAAATTTCTCTAATTTGTTAACCATGTCTTCAGCTACATGACCTAGCCTAAGGTGCCATAGATACCTATCATTTAGACTATCTCTAGGTCGCTTTGTTCCTATGGCATTCATGTTTTGCTCGATATTAAAAATAGAAACATCAATATGTAACTGGTAGAGACCATTTACAAGGAAACCACTTACAATTTTATTTCTCTCAAAAAGAATATTACAATGGTCCTTAAGAAAATTAATTACATAGCCTTTCTGTGCTAAATAAGAAATAGAAATGAAATTCATGCTTGCTACAGGCACATAAAAATAGTCCCTAAGAACTAAATTTAATCCTGATGATAGTCGAAGAGGATAGGTTCCCACGGCCATAGCAGCAACTCTTGCTCCATTACCGACGAGTAGGATCATCTCACCATTCCTCAGCCTCCTGCTCTTCTCAAGATCCTGCATAGAAGTGCACAAGTAAGCACTTAAACCAAAGTCAAGCAACCAACTAGATGCAGAAGAAATCGTAAGGTTAGATTCTATAATGAGCATACCTCCAAAAGGTCCTGCCTCCTTGTTCTTCAAGCTGGCTAGGTATAAAGGACAGTTCTGCTTTCAATGGTCGTCGGTGTTGTAATAAAAATATTTTTCTTTATCTGCGACCTTCTTCTTTGGCTCTTTCTTCTTCTTCTTCTTCCCTCCATCTATCCTCTGCTATTTCGTAGAGTTTTTCTTCTTTCCAAAATACTTTCTCTTGGAAGAAGTCTACTTCATAGCAAGCACTGAGACCTTTGAATCTTTCAGAGAAAGCTCAGCAGTAACCAACATGTTCATCAATTTAGCTAGAGTACATTACAGCTTATGCATATAAAAGTTCATGATGAACTACCCATATGCATCAGTCAAGGACTATAAGATCACATCAATTTGCAAGTATCTTTCTAACTTGACACCAAGCTTCTCAAGCTCTTCTAAGTCCATGATCATCATCAGATAATGATCTTGGACTTACTGCCCATGATGCAATTGAGCCTTAAAAAGTCTCCTAGTGACTTAATACTTGGCTGCACGACTCTCCTCACCAAACAACTTTTATAGATGAGCCAACATTTGACGAGTAGTCTTGATGTCCTCATGTTGGTGCTAAAGTTCATCAGATATCGAGCTCAATATATAGTACCTAGCTTTACTATCTTCATCCGTCCACTTTTTTAGAGATGCTCTCTATTCGGCAAATGGACTATCTGGTAAGGTGGGGGGTCTTGGTTCAATACATGAGTCAACTTTTCAAACTCCAAAATAATTTTATAGTTCTAGAGCCTGTCCTTGTAATTAGATCCGATCAGTCTATGAGTGTCCAGGATATGAGCTAGTGGATTGAATGTAGACATTTTTCTATAGAGAGTCAAAATTTTTAGTTAGATTTTATAATTAAACTTAATCAATTTGTTTAGAAGTTTTACTTTTAAATAAATTAGACTCTCACTATTTTCTTAGATCCCTACACTCCCTTGGCAAAGATACAAAAATCTTTGCGATCAATTGATTTCTAGTGGATAGTACGTTCCCACTAACTGGCTAACCACCTCACCTAATAGTTATTGGTGATGGGTCAACCGATGAGTGGACAACTCTTGTCTAATGATTCTCTAATCATGGCACATCCAAACTTAGTCTCTAATTCATGAAGCTCACCATGCCCAAAATATTGCTCCACTCCTTAGTTAAGTCAGACCCACCATTTGCATGGATTGGATTTCTGATTGGGTCCATCATCAAATCCAAAATATTGAGCCCAATCCATCCTCCAACCTATAGCATCCAATGCCTAATAGACATGGTTGCATCTTTTCAATGCAACCGAACTACTATAACCAGTCGAGAACAATCAATCCTGAGAAGGCCCGCACATCTATAATGTTGGAAGACCTTTAACTTAATATTCTTTTAGAAAGATTTGATTTTGATCTCTTTAAACTTGACTTGACTTAGTCATAATAATTATGACTAACCTATTGGCATGGGTTAGCTCAAATTATTAGCCACTTTAAATCAAAATTAGATCGACATAAATGGCCAGGTAAGTGAGACCGGTAAAATGGATATGCCATTAACTCGCAAGAATGCATTCAGATCGAATAGCTTTTAATTAAAAATCAATCAATCATATCTGCCAAACTTATCTTAGACACCAAATTGTCGAACCAGAATCAATCGAGTTAGCCTACAATCCAAGCTTGAACCACAGAGCCAAATTAGATCTTGACTTGGTCAACCACATGTGACTGTGAGTCAACCTTGATCCAGACTTAATCCTATTGGGCTGGTCAATTCTAAGCACTCTTGATCCTACCTAACCAACTCTTAATTCGATTTGATCAACCGCTAGACCTAATTGAACTACCCAAGTCCAAACCCAAATTTATGAAAGTATCTTAGATCTAAAAATTCATAATTTTTAGATCTAATTGATTTCATATTCTTAATTCTTAATTATGTTTGGATCCATTAATAGAAACATGCTAAAAGTTCTAGGATTTTAGGATCTAGGATTTTGTAGTAAGTTTTCAATTTCTGATTAAGGATAAACACGCAGCACCCTTACACACCATAAAATCATCCCATCGAATGGAAAGAGAGGATCTTTAAATCCTTCTTACTCTTATGATCGGACGGCCAAAGGAATGCCTTAGTGAGAAACAATAACTACACTATGAAATAATAAGATCTACAACATATATCTTATATAAAGTCATGGATCTAATCATGTATGTTCTGTATGTTAGATATATGTGCCCTAGAAGCCAAAATTAGCTGACACTTATAATACACTTCTAGGGGCAAAATTATAATTTTGACTAATATCAATAAAATGGGTTATTTTCTATCACATATGTGTATTTAGGGTTTGTGATACATCCTTTGAGTTAATGGTAATGATAATTCATATTTTCAAGAGTTAAAAATTTAAGACATGAATAATCATTATTAACTCATAAAATGCTTCCGACCATAGGATCATCATGAGGATGGTGATTGATCCGAAAGGTTGGTGTACAATCACTTCTTTTTAGTAGATGAGTCTTGAGTCTATGGTGTGGAGACATTGAAGCGAGAGTATTGGTACTCGTTAGAGAATGAGGGCACTGAGCGTGACCATCTCGAGTAGTCATTAGGAGAGTCTACCTTCTCGTCAATGACTGACTCGATGCTGCAGTAGTGTGTCTGGTTCTTTGACCTGAGATGCATCGGCAGTTCACCTTGAGGGTGTTATAGTTTGACTACACCATTACTCGATCTCCTAGCCATATGGAATCCTGAGGTGTATGTTGGCTATAGCATGTTCATTGTAGGAACTGGATACCATCAAGATGGAATCTATCTACCTCGGTGGTAGAGGAGCAGCCCTATGATGATCATGAGAATCAAGTCCAGAAGTCCATGGCCATGGTAGAGTGAAATAATAGAAAGAGTTTCTATTTAGATTTTTACATTAGGACTTGAATCGAATGATTACATCATATGACAGAGACTAGGGTTTGACGAGTTCACCTTAACCCTAATCTGATCGGGGCTCAAGATAGAAGAACTTAATCACATAGGTAGCTGCACCAAGAGGTTCGCATTCAGCTCTGATGGGTTGCCACCATATACTGCTAGGTGTCACTGGTGGATTTTGGGAGCAATTAGAATGATTTAGATGATCGATCATTCTAGCTGTTCGAATCAGAAGAGTTCTGATCCATCGAAAGGAGTTTCGATGATGTCGATGATAGAGATCATGACATATCCCATTACCATACAGAACTGAACCTAACTGGGTCACACAAACAAGGGTTTGAATCTGGTGATCATCAATTGAACTGATCTAGTTCAATTGATCTGAATGAGATTCAATTAGGTTCAAGAAATCGTGCTAGCACTCGATTGAACCTAACGTTCTTCTTTTACTATCATAAATAAGTTGTCCTGACTGAGCCAAAGGAGTTTGTGCTCAATGATCAGAGGCCTTCATATGGTCTGACTGGAGGTTGTCCAAGTCAGAAAAGGTTGTCTTATTTTGTAAGACATTACCTGCCATTTTTGGTCACCTGCCATTTCTCGTTCTTTGACTTTGGTCAAAAGTTGACCTTTGACTGGTCAAACGTTGACCATTGATACTTTGACTTCTATCCATGTGTCACACACCTATTGGAGAGCTGGTGGGGGCCTGTCCCCCTGCCAGAACCTGGCAAGGAGGAGGGCGCACGCCACCCTTGGCGTGTGCCCAAGTTGGAGGCGCCCAGGAGTCCCTGTTGGACAGGGACTCCATCTCCTTTTTGGATTCCAATTAGAGTTCTCCTAAGAACCAACTTTGACTGATCTTAGGCACCCTCTAAGGAGGAATCCAGGGGACTCTATTCCCACCAATCAGATTTAGATCTGATTTCACAAAGAGTTGTGATTGGTTGGGAAGAAGAGGAGTTGGATCACAGATAGTCTATAAATAAGACCCTGCGCCCAACTCAAAGAGCAATTGAAATCCCATGCCCCAAGGCTGCCTCTCCCCTCTTCCTCCATGCCAAACCCACCTTCTCCCTCTCCTCTCCATGTCCAAAAGTGTTTTGGACCTTGGTTGGTGCAATCCAGATGAGAGAAAGGCGACTGAAAGCTAGAAGGCTGCGCTGCTGCAAAGGACAACTGCTGATCTTCAAAAGGAGTTTTGAAGATCCTCCAGATCAGATCCAGATCTAATTTTTGGAGACATGATAGAGAAGAAGAGGATCTCTAGATCCAGCCTGAGTGGATATCGGTAGAGGCCAGGCACTTGCATGGCTAGATCCAGAACCTTCCGCTGCTCATAGGATCATCAACGGGTAATAGGATTACCCACTTCAAGGTAAATTAAATTTGATTTAATTTATCTAATTTTATTTTAATTATTAAAATAATAAGAATTAGATCTAAAATATCAAGATCTAATCTAGATCAAAGAGAAAAAATTTTTGAAATATATCTCTTGATCTGATCAGATCTGAACGAACCTGGTCCGGAAAAATCAGGATTTCCCTTCAACTGGTATCAGAGCCAAGGTTCTAAAAGTATTTAGATCTAATTTTAAATTTATTTTAATTAGAAAATAAGTGATTTTAGATGTCACATGAGATGTGATCAGATCTGAAAATTAGAAAAAATTAAAATTAAATGATTTGGATCTAAGATTAGAAAATATGCATGACTAGTTCTAAAATAGAATAGTTCTATAGAATAGTCTTGCATGTTTTCAATTTAATTTGATTAAATCATATTTTAGATCTATTTATTTACTATTTTTTGATATTATAATGATTATAATAACATCTAAAAAATAGTAAATAAAAATTATTTAATTTTAAATATCATATGAGATATGATTGATGCATGTCTAGACTAGTTGTAGAATAGTTCTACATAATTGTCTAGATTAGAATTTATTTTGATTAGATCAATTTAAATCTAATTTTTTAGATTATTATGAGATAATTTAGATCTAAAAATATGCATGATTCGATACATGAGATGTATGCAAAATATGCCATGATTAGATCTAATTTGTATATGAGATATATGATATAGATCTAAAACTATTTTGTAGTATTGCATGTTCCTGATTAAGGCGTTCCTCTTGGCCGTCCGGTCATAAGAATGAAGAAGGGTTTAAAGGCCCTCTCCTTCCCATTCGATGGGGTGTTCTTATGATGTGTAGGGGTGCTGCGTGTTCGTCCTTAATCAGAAACCCAAAACTTACTTTCTGCAAAACCCTAGATCCTGAAACCCTAGGATTTATTGTGCATATTTTGTTTATGAACCCTACTTAATTAAGAAATTAAGATTATGGAATATTAATTAGGTCTAAAATTGAGAATTTTAGATCTAAGACATATTCATAATACTGGGTTCGGGCTTGGGTAGCTCAATTAGGTCTAAGCGGTTGATCAAACCGAATCAAGAGTTGGTTAGATGGGATCAACAATGCTTAAATTGACCAGCCTAATAGGATTAAGTCTGGGTCAAGATCGAGTCACGATCAAGCAAGACCTAATTAGGCTCAGAGGTTAGAGTCTGGATTGTAGGCTAACCCAATTGGTTCTGACTCAACAATTTGGTGTCTAAGGTAAGTTTGGCACATACGACCGACTGGTTTTTAATTGGAAGCTACTCGACCTGAATGCATTCTTGTACGAGTTAATGGCATATTCCTTCCACCGATCTCACTTACCTGGCCATATCTGTTGACACAGTTCTGATCTGAGGTGGTCAATAATCCGAGCTAACCCATGCCACTAGGTTAGTCATAATTGTTATGACTATGACAAGTCTAGTTTAATGAGACCTGAATCAATTCTCCCTAAGAAAAGATTAAGTCTGAGGTCTTCCACCATTGTAGATGTGCGGGCCCTTCCCGGGGTTGATTGTTCTCGGCTGGATACAGTGGCTCAGTTGCACCGAGAAAGATGCAACCATGTCTATTAGGCATTGGATGCTATGGGCTGGAGGATGAGTTGGGCTCAATATTTTGGATACGGTGAGAGACTCAATTAGGAATCCAGTCTATGCAAATGGTGGGTCTGACTTAACTAAGGAGTGGATCAATATTTTGGATACGGTGAGATTCATGAATTAGAGACCAAGTTTGGGTGCACCATGATTAGAGAATCATTGAACAAGAGTTGTTCACTCATTGGCTAACCCATCACCAATAACTGTTAGGTGAGGTGATGAGTCAGTTGGTGAGACCGCACCACCCACTAGAAATCATTAATCATGGAGATTTTCGCATCTCTACAGAGGGAGTGTAGGGATCCGAGAAAATAGTGGGAGCTAATTTGTTTAAAAATAAAATCCCTAAATAAATTGGTCAAGTCATAATTACAGTATCTAACTAGAATCTTTGACTCTCTATAGGAAAATGTCTGCGTCCAACCCATTAGCACGTATCCTGGACACACATAGACTGACGGGACCCAATTATAAAGATTGGCTCAGGAACTACAAAATTATTTTGGGTTTCGAGAAGTTAACCCATGTATTGGACCAGGACCCTCCCACCTTACCAGCCCGTCCATCCACTGAACAGAGAGCGTCTCTGGATAAATGGATAGACGAAGATAATAAGGCCAGATATTACATGTTGGGCTCGATGTCTGATGAGCTCCAGCGCCAACATGAAGATATCGGGACTGCTCGCCAAATGTTGGCTCACCTGCAGGAGATGTTTGGTGAACAGAGTCGCGCAGCCAAATATCAAGTCACGAAATGACTTTTTAAGGCTAAGATGCGTGATGGGCAGTCAGTCCAAGATCACTGTCTGATGATGATCAAGGACATGGAAGAGCTTGAGAAGCTCGGTGTGAAGTTAGACTTGGATCTGCAGAACGATATTATTCTGCAATCCTTGACTGATGCATATGGGCAATTCATCATGAATTACCACATGCATAAACTTCAAAATTCCTTGGCCGAATTAATGAATATGCTGGTCACCGCTGAGCTTTCTATGAAAGGTTCTAAAGGCTCAGTTCTTGCTATGGAACGGACTTCTTCCAAAAGAAAGTCTTATGGAAAGAAAAAGAAGTCTGTGAAAAAGCAGAAGGTGGAAGGAGGAAAGAAGAAGAAGGCAGAGCCGAAGAAGAAAGGCCGATGTCAAAGGAAAGTGTTTCCATTGCAACAGCGACGGCCATTGGAAGCGGAACTGCCCTACTTACCTGGCCACCCTGAAGAACAAGAAGGAAGGTCCTTCTGGAGGTATGCTCGTTATTGAGTCTAACCTTACGGTTTCTTCTGCATCCAGTTGGGTGCTTGACTCTGGTTCTAGTGCTCATCTGTGCACTTCCATGCAGGGTCTTGAGGATAGCAGGAGGCTGAGGGATGGAGACATGATCCTACGCATCGGTAATGGAGCAAGAGTTGCTGCAGTAGCCGTGGGAACATACCCTCTTCGATTACCATCTGGTTTAGACTTAGTTTTGAAAGACTGTTATTATGTGCCTGCAGCTAGCAGGAATTTGATTTCTGTTTCATGCTTAGCACAAGAAGGCTATGTGATTACCTTCTTTAAGGACCATTGTAACATTCTTTATGAAAGAAATAAAATTGCAAATGGTTTCCTTATTAATGGTCTTTATCAGCTACATATTGATGTACCTATTCTAACTATCGAGCAAAACGTGAATGCCAAACGACCTAGGGATAGTCCAAATGACAGATATCTATGGCACCTGAGATTAGGTCATATAGCAGAAGATAGGATCAACAAATTGGAGAAAAATGGGCTATTGAGTCCATTGACTTTCGAGTCATATCCAACTTGTGAATCTTGTCTTCAAGGCAAAATGACTAAACTCCCTTTTGTTGGACATGGGGAGAGGGCCACAGATCTCCTTGCCCTAGTACATACTGATGTGTGCGGCCCATTTGATGTGCCGGCTAGAGGCAATTTTGTCTACTTCATTACCTTTACCGATGATCTGTCTAGGTATGGGTATGTGTATCTTATGAGACACAAGTCTGAAGCTTTTGAAAAGTTCAAAGAATTCAGACATGAAGTAGAAAAATAAACAAACTGGAAAACCCATTAAGGTTCTTCGATCAGATCGAGGAGGTGAATACCTTAGCCGGAATTCCTAGACTATCTCAAGGAAAATGGCATAGTCTCTCAATGGACTCCACCAGGAACACCTCAACTCAACGGGGTTTCAGAATGGAGAAATCGGACTCTATTGGATATGGTTCGATCCATGATGAGCTTCACAGACCTTCCTGATTTTCTTTGGGGACATTCATTGTTAACTTCAATTTATCTACTGAATAGGGTTCCCTCTAAGACCGTTCCTACCACACCGTATGAGATATGGCACGGTAAGAAACCAAGTCTGAGTCATCTCAGAATTTGGGGTTGTCCGGCTCATGTCAAAAGACAACAAGCGGACAAGTTAGAGTTTAGGTCCTTTAGAGCTCGATTCATAGGATATCCTAAAGAGTCATTAGGATACTATTTCTACATTCCAGAAGACCACAATGTGATTGTGAGTCGACATGCCATCTTTCTTGAAAAATAGTTTATTCAAGATAGCGGCATTGGAAAGCAGATTAAGCTTGATGAGAAAGTCTCACAAGTACAATGAGCTAAGGACCAATTGGAACCAAATCAGGTTGAGCCAATAAGAACACTACCTCCTCCACCTCGTAGATCGGAAAGAGTTTTCCGTCCCCCTGAAAGATACTTAGGTATTATTTCAGAGGAAGTAGAGAAAATGTTCCTCATAGGTAATGGTGCTCATGGTGATGATCCCAAAACCTACAACGAGGCGATATCAGATATCGACTCCGAGAAATGGCTAGAGGCAATGCAGTCAGAAATTGACTCGATGCACTCAAACCAAGTCTGGACCTTGGTAGATCCACCAGAAGGTATAGTACCTATTGGGTGTAAATGGATCTTCAAGAGAAAGATTGGTGCAGATGGGAAATGTGGAGACATTCAAGGCTAGACTAGTGGCAAAAGGTTATAGTCAACGCGAAGGCATTGACTATCAGGATACCTTTTCCCCAGTGGCTATGCTAAAATCCATCCGCACATTGCTTGCCGTTGCAGCCTATTTCGATTATGAAATATGGCAAATGGACGTGAAAATGGCATTCTTAAATGGATATCTTGAGGAAGATATCTATATGGAACAGCCGCTAGGTTTTCACATCCAGTGATACTGATCACAAGGTTTGCAAGCTGCAAAGGTCCATATATGGACTTAAGCAAGCATCTCGGAGCTGGAACACTCGTTTCAATGATGTGATCAAAAAGTTTGGTTTCATCAAAAATGAAGAGGAACCATGTGTTTTCAAAAAGGGTCAGTGGGAGCGCTGTTGTCTTCCTCGTATTGTACGTGGATGACATCCTCCTTATTGGGAATGATATTCCCATGTTGACAACAGTCAAATTATGGTTGTCCAAGGAATTCTCCATGAAAGACCTAGGTGAAGCATCCTTTATTCTAGGAATTAAGGTCTATAGGGATAGACCGAATAGGATGCTAGGACTTTCACAGAAGATGTACATAGAGGAAAGTACTAAAGAGGTTTAGTATGGAAAACTCTAAGAGGGGATTAATACCCTTCAGACATGGTATTCATCTTTCCAAGAAGATGTGCCCTAGCACACCTGAGGAAATAGAACGCATGAGCAAGATCCCTTATGCTTCTGCAATAGGGAGCCTCATGTATGCCATGCTATGTACACGACCTGATATAGCCCATGCTGTGAGTGTCACAAGCAGATATCAGTCAAATCCAGGTGAAGAACACTGGACTTCTGTGAAATGTATCCTTAAGTACTTGAGAAGAACTAAGGATATGATGTTGGTCTTTGGTAACGGAGAACTCCAAGTCCAGGGATACACAGACTCGGATTTCATGTCCGATATAGATGATCGAAAGTCGACATCTGGAAGTCTGTTTGTGTGCAATGGTGGTGCTGTCAGCTGGAAGAGTTCCAAGCAAACTGGTGATAGCAGATTCCACCATGGAAGCAGAATATATCGCTGCATCAGAGGCTGCGAAGGAAGCATTCTGGTACAAGAAGTTTGCTGCAGAAATTGGAGTAATGCCATCAGATGCCATTCCTCTATACTGCGACAACAATGGCGCCATAGCCCTTGCTAAGGAGCCGAGGTCTCACCAGAAAATCCAAGCACATTGAGCGGCGATACCACCTCATCCGCGATTACCTCGAGAAGGGTTACGTCGAGGTCAAGAGAGTCAACTCCACAGATAATGTGGCAGACCCACTTACAAAGCCGTTGGGCCAGCAGAAGATCGAAGCCCACCTTGAGAAGATGGGACTTAGACTTGTAGCCAATTGGCTTTAGGACAAGTGGGAGATTGTTAGATATATGTGCCCTAGAAGCCAGAATTGGCTGACACTTGTAATACACTTCTAGGGGCAAAATTATAATTTTGACTAATAATCAATAAAATGGGTTATTTTCTATCACATATGTGTATTTAGTGTCTGTGATACATCCTTTGAGTTAATGGTAATGATAATTCATATTTTCAAGAGTTGAAAATTTAAGACATGAATAATCATTATTAACTCATAAAATGCTCCCGACCATAGGATCATCACGAGGATGGTGATTGATCCGGAAGGTTGGTGTACAATCGCTTCTCTTTAGTAGATGAGTCTTGAGTCTACGGTGTGGAGACACCGGAGCGAGAGTACAGGTACTCGTTAGAGAACGAGGGCACTGAGCGTGACCACCTCGAGTAGTCATTAGGGAAGTCTACCTTCTCGTCAATGACTGACTCGATGCTGCAGTAGTGTGTCTGGTTCTTTGACCTGAGATGCATCGGCAGTTCACCTTGAGGGTGTTATAGTTTGACTACACCATTACTCGGTCTCCTAGCCATATGGAACCTGAGGTGTATGTTGGCTATAGCATGTTCATTGTAGGAACTGGATTGCATCAAGATGGAATCTATCTACCTCGGTGGTAGAGGAGCAGCCCTATGATGATCATGAGAATCAAGTCCAGAAGTCCCATGGCCATGGCAGAGTGAAATAATAGAAAGAGTTTCTATTTAGATTTTCACATTGGACTCGAATCGAATGATTACATCATATGACAGAGACTAGGGTTTGACGAGTTCACCTTAACCCTAATCTGATCGGGGCTCAAGATAGAAGAACTTAATCACACAGGTAGCTGCACCAAGAGGTTCGCATTCAGCTCTGATGGGTTGCCACCATATACTGCTAGGTGTCACTGGTGGATTTTGGGAGCAATTAGAATGATTTAGATGATCGATCATTCTAGCTGTTCGAATCAGAAGAGTTCTGATCCATCGAAAGGAGTTTCGATGATGTCGATGATAGAGATCATGACATATCCCATTACCATACAGAACTGAACCTAACTGGGTCACACAAACAAGGGTTTGAATCTGGTGATCATCAATTGAACTGATCTAGTTCAATTGATCTGAATGAGATTCAATTAGGTTCAAGGAAAATCGTGCTAGCACTCGATTGAACCTAACGTTCTTCTTTTACTATCATAAATAAGTTGTCCTGACTGAGCCAAAGGAGTTTGTGCTCAATCAGAGGCCTTCATATGGTCTGACTGGAGGTTGTCCAAGTCAGAAAAGGTTGTCTTATTTTGTAAGACATTACCTGCCATTTTTGGTCACCTGCCATTTCTTGTTCTTTGACTTTGGTCAAAAGTCTGACCTTTGACTGGTCAAACGTTGACCATTGACACTTTGACTTTTGACCACATGTCATGCACCTATTGGAGAGCTGGTGGGGGCCTGTCCCCCTGCCAGAACCTGGCAAGGAGGAGGGCGCACGCCACCCTTGGCGTGTGCCCAAGTTGGAGGCGCCCAGGAGTCCCTGTTGGACAGGGACTCCATCTCCTTTTTGGATTCCGATTAGAGTTCTCCTAAGAACCAACTTTGACTGGTCTTAGGCACCCTCTAAGGAGGAATCCAGGGGACTCTATTCCCACCAATCAGATTTAGATCTGATTTCACAAAGAGTTGTGATTGGTTGGGAAGAAGAGGAGTTGGATCACAGATAGTCTATAAATAAGACCCTGCGCCCAACTCAAAGAGCAATTGAAATTCCCATGCCCCAAGGCTGCCTCTCCCCTCTTCCTCCATGCCAAACCCACCTTCTCCCTCTCCTCTCCACATCCAAAAGTATTTTGGACCTTGGTTGGTGCAATCCAGATGAGAGAAAGGCGACTGAAAGCTAGAAGGCTGCGCTGCTGCAAAGGACAACTGCTGATCTTCAAAAGGAGTTTTGAAGATCCTCCAAATCAGATCCAAATTTGATTTTTGGAGATGTGATACAGAAGAAGAGAATCTCTAGATCCAGCCTAAGTGGATATCGATAGAGGCCAGGCACTTGCGTGGCTAGATCCAGAACCTTCCGCTGCTCACAGGATCATCATCGGATAATAGGATTACCACTTCATGGTAAATTTAATTTAATTTAATTTATCTAATTTTATTTTAATTATTAAAATAATAAGAATCAGATCTAAAATATCTCAGATCTGATTTAGATCAAAGAGAAAAAATTTTAAAATATATCTCTTGATCTGATCATATCTGAACGAACATGATCCAAAAAGTCTGGATTTTCCTTCACTGTATACATCTCATGTATCAAATATTAAATCAGATATACATGCTATCAGGTCTGATATATCACATATAATATCTAAAAAATAATATTTTAAATTGATCATATCACATAAAATCTATTCTAGATAAATCATAGAACTATTCTACAAGTAGTCTAGGTATGCATCATTTATATCTCATATAAAAATTTAAATATTTAATTTTTTATTTTTTGATCTAATTATAATATTTATAACATGAGAGAAATAGAAACAAATGGATCTAAAAAATTTATTTTAATCATATTAAAAGGAAAAATTACACTAGACAGCATATAGAATAATTCTACACCTAGTCTAGATATGTATCTCATACATAATTGATATGAATCTAAATTTTCTTTTAATTTTTTTTGATTTTAGATCTAATCAAATCTGATGTGATTTTTAATATCAAATCATAAAATATAAAAAAAATTAGATCTAAAAGAGATCTGAAGAACTGCTAACGCAGCTCTGATACTAGTTGAAGAAAAATCAATATTTTTCTACCATAGGATCGTTCAAATCTGATTGGATCTGAAGGGATATTTCAATTTTTTTTTAAAAATTTTTTATCAAATCTAAAACATCTCAAATCTAATTTTATAGATATAATATTAAAAATAAAATTAAAATTAAATTAGATTTAATTTCATATCTTGTTTGGATAATCTGATTACCCTATCGATGATCCACTGATGCCTGGGGTTCTGGATGCAGCCACACAAGCACCTGGCCTCTATTAGAGTCCACATAGGTAGGATCTAGATGTGATCTCCTTTTGAATCTAATTTTCAAAATTTAGATTTGGATCTAATTCATAGAGCCTTCAAAAGATCGATGAAGACCGCACGCTCGTCTCACGAACATGTTGTATGCCTTCTTAATCCTTGCACCAACAACTTATTTCTTCCTCACTGGATTCATCCAACCTTTTGGGCATGGAGAGGGGAGAGAGAGGACTAGAGGGAGGCATGAAAGAGAGGAGGGCCAGCCCTGCGGCATGGTGAATGGGTGCAACCATCAAAACCCTTAGCGTAGATAGGGTTTAAATAGACCCTACTGCTCTATGCAATGCCACACAGGTCCGACCAATCATATTGCTCGAATTAATTAGATCTAAATTTGATTGGTAGAGTGACATCACCTGATCCAATCAGATTAGAGATCCCTTTAATCCTCCATAGATGGCACCAAGTTTGAATAGGCCCAAACACTTTGGTGCCTAAGAGTTTAAAGCCATCATGCAACCTCTGGAGTCCCATCTATATGGGACTCCTTCCTTTTCCCCATGTGCACACACCAACTAAGGGCGTGCGCACATTCTTGTGCATGAAATCCAAGGGGGCATGCACCCCAAAGAGATGTCCAAAAGGGGTGCATGCCCCTACCCCTTTCTTTCCTACATTGAGACATCTTATGTCTCGGCAGTGATAAAAAATGGCTGGTGACGATAGGAATTAGTAGGTATTGTCTAATTTTCATCTGATAGATTAAGACATCCCTTTTCTAATCTGAACAAGCTCCAGTCAGACATAGACAAATCCATACAGGGTTCTCTAGTGAGCCTAAATCAGTTTGGCTCAGCAGAGATGAACCAGAAAGACTACGAAAGAAGAAAGTTAGACTCAATCGTGTGCTAACACGATTTTTTTGAACCTAATTGGATCTAATCCAAATCAATTAAACTGGATTAGCTCGATTGATCACATCTAGATCCAAACTCTTATTTGTATGATCTAGTTAGATTTAGTTCTATATGGTAATGAGATATATCACGATTTTCATCATCGACATCATCAAAACACCTTTTCATAAACCAGAAATTTTTTGATTCACATAATTAGAATGATCAATCATCAAGATTATTCTAATTGCTCCCAAAATCCATCAGTGACATCTAGCATTATTTGGTGGCAACCCATTAGAACTAAAAGTAAACCTCTTAGTGTAGCTATCTATGTGATTAGGTTCTTTAATCTTGAGCTCCGATAAGATTAGGGTTAAGGTGAACTCATCAAACCCAACATCCATCATATGATTTAATCATTCGATTCGAGTCTGATATGAAACCCTAATAGAAACTCTTTCTATCATCTTCACACTGTCATGGCCATGGGCTTATGGACTCAATCTCATGATCATCATAGGGCTACTCCTCATCTATTGAGGTAGATAGATCCCCTATTGGTGCAATCCAATTCCTACAATAAACATGCTATAGCCAACATACACCTCAGGATTCTAAATATCTAGAAGATCAAGTTATGGTGTAGTCAAACTATAACATCCTCAAGATGAACTATCGATGCATCTCAGATCAAAGAACCAGACATACCACTGCAGTATTGAGCCAGTTATCGATGAGAAAGTAGATGTTGCCCAGCTATGCAATGCAAGAGGGTGGGTGAATTAAATTTTTAAAATTTTAAAGCTAATTTAGAACCACAAAGATTATATAATGATTAGCAAGTTATATGTAATGAGTGATTTAAGGAAAGTATACAAATAAGATGCAAGTATACAAGAAAATAAAGAAATGAGGATAGAGAACAAGTAAGCACACCACAAACAATCAAGATTTATTGTGGTTCGATGCCAACCTTACACCTACATCCACTCTCCAAGCTTCTACTTGGTAATTCAAATCCACTAAACATATTCAATAAGAATACAACGTCGGTACCTCCGACTCTAGCTATCCCAAGCTAGAATACTTATTTTCTGGATACAAGCTAATCCTATACAATCTGATTCAAGATTTGGATCAATCTTTCTAAGTTTTGGAATCTCTAAAACTTAAATTAAAATAATAAAATAAAGTATAAGTGTTAACAATAATGAAATACAAAATTAGCCCCTTTAATGAGCAAATAAAATGTTAAAAACTCTTTACACAATAATAAAAGAAGCTTTTCTGATTTTCCTCAACATTGTTGAAGATTTGAATGAGTATTTAAGGGGTTGGCTTGAAATGAAAGCTTATTTGCTTGGAGAGGGCTTTTTGCTTAGGGCTGAAATGAATGCTTGAATTTTTTATTTTCTTTCATCCTTTTTGAGTCTTTATATCTTCAATAAATATTAGAGAGAAATCTAAACAGAATTAGAGCCATTGGAGGATTTTAAATTTGCATTAAATATGGCCAAAATAGACTAAAAAATAATCATTATGGAGTTTTTCCATCGTAGGGGTTGATGCCTAGGTCATCCCCTGCACAGGGGCCAACCCCAGGGTCTGCCCCTATGGCAGAAAAATAGAAAATGGCTGATTTCTATTTTCTGACCTGGTCAACCTTAGGGTCATCTCCATTGGGGTGCCAGCCAAAAATTAGCATGCCAATTAGCCCATTTTAGCATGGGTCGACCCAGGGGTTGACTCTTTTGCTAAAACTTGATTTTATCCTAAAATATACATTCAAAATTCATGAAGCTACTTCCAATAGTTCAAAAATCTTGGAGGCTTATTCTTGAGGCTTCCAAAATATATTTTCTCCAACTTTATAAAATTTATGATTTTGCCCCTCATCATATTTCTTTCTAATTTTCTCCTAAATTATGTATCCAAAATTTATAAAACTACCTCCAATAGATCAAAAATTTTCTAGACTTATTGTTGAGGCTTTCAAAATATATTTTTTTCAACTTTATAAAATTTATAATTTTGCCTCTCATCATCTTTCTTTAGTAAACTTAAAATTTCTTATTGAACCTGAAATACAATTGATTTTTTTCCTAGCCAAAATTATTAGTATCCTCTTAAATATTTTGTAATCATCAAAATCAATTCTTAGAGCAACAATCTTTTTCTTTTTGATGATGATAAAATACTTGAGCATAAGCAAAAATATAACATATATGAAGCATTGATTAAAAATTTTAAATTTACAAAGATGCATGACTTGAATATTATATCCAATCATTTGAATAAAGTGCATCATGAGTAGTTTGAAGTTTGAACATTGCTTATAAGATTATTTTCTTTGATTTTTTTTTTGATAATTTCTCTTGATATATTTGCTTATTGCCCAATTGCCTTTGATAATTTTTCATAATTTTGCTTATTGCCCATTTTTATTTCTCTACTCCCCCTTTTTGACATCATCAATTAAGAAAAAACTATTCTTTTTTTGTTTTGAATAAAATTTACTCCCTCTTTCTAATAAGAAAGAAGAACTTGCTCCTTAAAAGATGATTCATAATATAATTGATATTATATATAAAAAATATATTTCATATTCATGATAAAATAAGATGATAATACTTAAAATACATAAGAGTCACACATCAAGTAAATAGTTCTAGCCAAAATACATAAAGATGTAACAAGAAGTTTGCATTACATATCAGAAGTATAAATAGTTAGCCATACAAAATAAGCAGCACATATAATCAAAATTGGCCAACATATCATGAAGTAATTAATTTAAATATATGAATGCACACTTCATGAATATTCTTAATTTATCTTTAGTTCATTATATATTTTTTATATACTCATTATACTATATTATCTCAATTCA
This sequence comes from Cocos nucifera, assembly GCA_006176705.1. Taxonomy (NCBI): domain Eukaryota; kingdom Viridiplantae; phylum Streptophyta; class Magnoliopsida; order Arecales; family Arecaceae; genus Cocos; species Cocos nucifera. The sequence continues at coordinate 123,265 of QRFJ01000406.1, forward strand.
AATCAATGAGTATTAAGATTTCAAGCATTAAAATATTGAGTATTTTAAGCATAAATTCATTAAGTATATACTCAACATTCCTCTTCCCATTTTTGATAATCATTAAAAAGCTTATGAAAAGGATTAAAAAAATAATCAAAATTAATAAGATATAGGAGTGTATCAAATGAGAGATATATCAAATTCAAAAAATAAAGTCAAATAAATCATCTTCCTTTTAAAAATTTATCTTTGGATTTAAAACCTGCTTAAAGCATCGCTTTTCTTTTAGAAATTTGCTTAAATTCAAATATCAAAGGCTCTTCCCCTTATTAAATGATTATAACTTTTATAATTAAATTTTTTATGAGGATTTATGGTGCTCCTAAGTCTTGGGAGGCCACGAGAGGAGTCAGGGTGTTGGCTCTAGGGATTTCAGGGGCTTGGTGCTTCGGAGACCTAAGACATAAGGTGAAGCAAGAAACCAAAGTCAGAAAATCAAGACTGTAGAAAAAAATTTTATGCAGGTTAGCTGGCTCAGTCCAAAACTGAATCGACTAAGTCTCAGTGCACAGGCAAAACAAAGAGCTATGCATTTGGAATTGCTGGCATGGCACAGGACTGGGCCGACTCAGTTTTGGACTGAGTCGACCTAGTGGAACTTAGTCGGCTCACTACTGAGACTGAGCCAGCTCAGTGCACGGGCAAAGTTTTGTGAGGGTCTATTTTGGGCTAGGATCTGGATTAATCCTATGGGTCTTAAGGCCTAGTTTGAGAGGTCATAAGGAGGCTAACTCATGTATGGGTCGAGTCTAGATCCAGAGGATCAGAGCATGGGAGACTTGGGTGTACATGGGCTTGGTGAGTGCTTTCATGTATTGGATTAGCCAGAGAAGTTTTTGGTCGGGCCTAATGACTATGTATAAATACATAGGTTGTATTAGGGTTTTCAAGGTTGGAATTAATACAGACCTTTTCTCCCTCAATTCTCTCTTCTTCTCTTCTCTCTAGTATAGTTACCCTAGGTTCTTGAAGAAACCCAAGAGAAGGGGGCATCTCCCTCAAGCCTAAGGAGGGAGATGCCCCAGCATAGATCTAGGTGTTGGATCTATGGTTTGCTGCCCATAGAGAATGTCACAAGTTTCTTTAGGTCCATGCTAAAGATCAAGAGCTTCTACAATATGGTATCGATGTTTGTGATGTCAAGGATGATTAGCATTCGAGTGATATCATGGGTCTACAATTTGGTATTAGAGCTATATGATGCCTGGGATGTTGTGGATGGCAATAAGGTATCAGTGCCAGATTTCAGAGCCTGATGGTGCATGAAAAGAGCCAAATTTTAGAGCCTGATGGTGCATGAAAAGAGCCAAGTTTCAGAGTCTGATGGTGCATGAAAGTGAAGGAGAAGTCGTACAATGTGAAATCAGAAATCTACACAAGGATTCCATGGTATGTCTCAAATCTATCTTATTGTTGCTGTGGTTTGGCTAACCAGGAGCAGCAGATTGAAGATGAAGGTTAAGAGGATTAATGAAAAATAATTTTCTTGGGGTGAAAGGATTGGGTGTATGATTTGCTGATCGATCTTGGTGGAAAGGTCGGGGTGTATGATGGTTATGTGACAGGCAGGAAGTGCTGGAGTGCTGCAGCAGCACTTTCTTGGAGATGTAGGGTTGAGAGAGGCTCAACGATGCAGCAACCGAGGAAGGTATCTCAGTAGAGAGCATCAGAGTTTTCTAGGAAGATGGATAGTATAGGGCTGTTAAAGAGAGATTTTTTAAGGGGTAATGATCGAAAGAAGGCTAAAGAAGCAACTATACGTCCTTCGATGTTAGGAAGGTGGGGAAGTAGTCGGAGATGTATTCAGCGATTCAACTAGAGTATGGATTTGCGAAGCCTTGAGAGTGATGGAGATGGATAATCCATGGAGGTCCAGCAGGTTAGACTAGATGGCTATAGAGCAGCACAGAGATGAGTCAGGGAGTGCTGGAGTGCTGCAGGAGTGCTATCCTGAAGGCACAAGGACTGAGAGAGGCTCGGTGGTGCAGTAGTCGAGGAGTGTATCTTAGTAGAAAGTGTTAGTGGTATCTTAGAGAGACCGAGTGTAGGTCTCAGAGAGAGTTAGGAGGTCTCAGAGAGCGTCGGAAGGTCTCTAGCAGTCAAAAGTATCATGGATCAAATTTCTTCTACAAGTGCACCAGAGAGAGTCATGTTCAGGTGGAGGATGATTCTTTGGGCGCAATTGAAGTGATGACTGGTATAGGGGCAGAAGAGAAGGACTAAGGTAAAATTTTCTAGGGTTCAGTTGCTGGATTCAAAAGAGTTGGATGAGCTCTTAGATTTTGGAGGTGCCCGTGGGTTGCGGAGGTATCCGAGATGGCTTCAAAGAGGGCCACGGAGTGCGGAGGGTTCGAAGGGATAGCAACGGTGTTCAAGGTGCAGCGGCAGGCTCAGAGTGTAGCATTGAGTGGTTGGCCTCGAGAAACTCGATGATAGAGTTGGCTTCTGCGGCATCAGATGTACTTCGGATATAGGTGGAGCTCCAAAGAGGTGGATTCATAATTGAAGAGAAAATTTGACATGAGTTCAGAGTGCCGGTGATGCACAGTTCTAGGTGGAGCGGCGTGTACAAGTGGACAGGCGTAGCTCTGAAGAGATCGTGTCAGGTGGTATAGCATGTACTGGTGCAGAAATGTTGTAGGTTCTCCAAAAAGGTTCAGAGAAAGTGATGCAGCTGCTAAGCGGAAGGGATCCTATAATTTTAGGATAGTGCCAAGAAGCAAGTATAAGTCTTCAACAGTGGAGGCGGTCATCCCAAAGGCCTCAAGGGTGCACAGCAGCTAAAAAGAATTAGCGGAGGTGATGTTTGCACAGGTGCTATCGAGTGCGCAGGGATAGCAGGATCATGTAGGAGGGCATTGTTGAGGGGTTTGCCAAGGCTTGGAGCACCAAGGTGGAGATTATGAGGATTTATGGTGCTCCCAAGCCTTGGGAGGCCACGAGAGGAGTCAGGATGTTGGCTCCGAGGATTTTAGGAGCTTGGTTGGTATTTCGGAGATCTGGAACATCAGGTGAAACAAGAAACCAAAGTCGAAAAAATAAGACTACAGAAAGAAAATTTTCTGCAGGTTAGCCGGCTTAGTTCAAAATTGGGTCAGTTAAGTCTCACTGCATAGGCAAAATAGAGAACTGCACGTTCAGGACTGCTGACATGACACAGCACTAGGTTGGCTTAGTTTTAGACTGAGTCGACCTAGTGGAACTTAGCCGGCTCAGTGTTGAGATTGAGCCGGCTCAGTGTGCAGGTAGAGTTATGCGAGGTTCTATTTTAGGCTAGGGTCTGGGTTGATCCTAGGGGTCTTAAGGTCTGGTTTGAGAAGTCTTAAGGGGGCTAACTTATGTATGGATTGGGTCTAAATCCAGAGGATGAGAGAATGGGAGGCATGTGTGTACATGGGCTTAGTGAGTGCTTTCATGTATTGGGTTAGCTAGGAGAGTTTTTGGTCTAGCCTAGTGGCTATGTATAAATACATAGGTTGTATTAGGATTTTTAAGGTTGGAATCAATACAGACCTTTTCTTCCTCAATTCTCTCTTCTTCTCTTCGCTCTAGTGTAGTTGCCCTAGGTTCTTGAAGAAGCTCTAGAGAAGGGGGTGTCTCCCTCAAGCCCAAGGAGGGAGGTGCCCCAGCATAGTTCTAGGTGTTGGATCTATAGTTTGCTGCCCATAGAGAACGTCACAGGTTCCTTCAGGTCTGTGCTAAAGATTAGGGGCTTTCGCAACATGGTATCGGTGCTTGTGATGTTAAGGATGATTGGTGTTCGAGCGATATCATGGGTCTACAATTTGGTATCAGAGTTAGGTGATGCTTGGAATGTTATGGATGGCAATATTTTTAAATATATATTTTTTAAGTTTTAAGAGGAATAGTGCTTTTCAAGGTTTTGAACAAAGAAATCAAGCATAATAGATTTTTTTTTCATGCATCAAACAAATCATTGAAATATATCATCAAAATTAATTAAAATTCAAAATATATATATCAAATTTAAAAAATTTTCATTTAATTTTAAGAGGGTATTAAATTTAAATTTTATGGATATTTAATATGAAAATAAGTATGATTGATATTAAATTTGTATTGATATCACTCTCCCCCTTTCTAAAAAGTTTTAATTTAGATTTTTCAAGTCGATATTAAGGGATAGAGCTTTTCAAGATATTTTAGCATATTTGATATCAAGAAAAGTATGTCCGATGTCAAATTTTTATTTGGTAACATCAATTTAGATTTTTAATTTAATTTTAAAAAATAAAAATTTTTAAATAAAATAAGTATAATATTAAAAAAATTGACACCAATTTTAATATTTATTTTTTTATTTTCTAAAGAAGTTTTAGTCAATTAAACTTTAAAAATATATGTATCGAAAGAGTATGAAAGATAGCATCAAAGCTAAAAGTAATTTTATAAAGATCTTATATTGTACATTAAAAATTTTATAAATTTATTTCTACGAGTAAGAAGACTTTTTAATTCAATTCAACTCCAAGAATGTCAAAAATATTTAGGTAAATTAAATTATGAAATCAACATATGAATGATACCACTTTAAGCAAGTTTCAATATTTGAAAATAATTTGTTAGTCTAATACTGCTTTAAATTAATAGTACTTTAAATCAAGTAAATCAAATTGAATAAACACATGAAAGCATAAATTAAAAAGGCTATAAGGCATTTGATTGAAAGTTTGAAATCAATTAAAATAAAATATAAATTTAAGAGAATTGTAAGATAAATGATTGAGAATTTGAGATTAATATCGATATTTTCATTACCATTTACAGCAAATATCTCTTCTTCTATTTTTGAAAGTGAATACCATAAAATTCATCATAAGATATTTTAAAATTTATTCTCCTTTTTCTTATGTTAAGCATCATTATTTGATACCATTTTAATGTTTAACTAATACTAATTTTATTTTTAAACTCAAATTTTTAAATTTAATTTATACCAATTTTATAACTAATTCATCTTAAATGAATTCTCCTCCTTACTTTTGCAAATAAAGGCATTTTCAATTAAATAGTCTTTTAAGATTAAATTATTTTTCTAGTGTTTTCTTCCTCTATTGCACTTATTTTAAAGTAAGCATATTGTGTTTTAAATAATCAACCATCAATCAAATAATCAATCAAATCATGATACAGTGAAATTTTTTTATGAAAATTTTGCTTTCATTGATTTTAAAATTGAATGTTTACAATAGAATGTCTTCAATTATGATAATATCAAAATGATTAACTCATGTAAAGCATTTTTGAAATATTCATTGATCATTAAAAAATGATGATATAATCAAATCAATCAAAGTATGAATCGACAAGTCGAAAAATATATAAATGCTTAAATTAAAAATGAACAAATCAAGCAATATAAATATTTTTTTTCGAGTTTAAAAAATTGTTTCTTTCGACATAACTCAACCAAAAATAGAATAAGATTTAGTTTAAGAAATATTTCTTCCTCATTTAGAAAGTATAATTTCAATACTATTTGTTCTTTTTTTAAAAAGAATTATAGATTCAAAAGGAAATACTTTTCAAATTTAGCTAAGGAATAGCTTTAAGCTTTAAAAATTCAAGATAAATATATTCTTTCAAAATTAAAAAATTGGATATATTATCACAAAGAGATTTATTTAATTTTTTAAAAATTATTTTTTAAAGAAATTTTTTTTTATCAAGAAATATTATACATTAAGTTCAGAAAAGGTATCAAATATTTATAATTTATCTCAAACATTATCATATAAAAATATGGATGTACAAACTTAGATTTGAGACAAAGCATTCTTTTCTCTCTTTCTTTTTTTATCAAAAGATGGAGTACAAGATGATAAAATTTGATATCAATTATTTTAGTTTTTTTATCAAAAAAATGAATCCATTAAGTTCAGATCAAATTATTTTGATAAGCTATTTTGAATTGATACCAATAGACTATGCAAATAAATCATAGAGAGATTTACTATTTAAATTCAGATCTTTATTTTCTTAAGAAATATTACTCAATTTAGTTCAGAAAAGATATGAAATTCTTTGAATTTATATCAAAAGATATCATATAAGCTATGCAAAATCAGATTAAAAATAAAATATTCTTTTTTTTTTGAAAGAAAGCAAAGGAGTGCAAGATAGAAAAATCTGTTTGATACCAATTGTGAAACTTCAACAAGGTTGAATTTTTTTGATACTAATACAATACATGAATAAACAAGATCACATGAATGCTCAGATATAAGTGATCCAACAAGTCAAGCAACAAATAAATGCCTATTAATGATTTTTCATGAGATTCAAAAATTACTTGTCTAGAATTTTCATTTGGAGTAAAATATTTTTCAAGATTAAGCTTGATACCAATTAATTATTAAAAATCATGATAGGATCAAACCATGCAAAGTTTGATTGAATAAAAAGTAAAATAGAAATAATTTTTCTAAAGCAAATCAAATAATTAGAATAACAAGAGTGCATAAATAGATCAAAATAATTTTATTTTTAATATTTTAATAATATTTTTTTAATTCAATTTAAAATTATTTTTTTTCTATTTTTCATAATAATTGCTAGAAAACTTGACTTTCATAACTCTCCCCCTGTGTTGAAAAATTAACTTTTCTTAATTCTCCTCCTTCGTTTTGCAAGCAAAGCACATATTGAGTCAAACAAATAATATTAAATATATTAAATTTTTATATAAAAAATAAAATAAAATTTTTATTGATTAGCCAATGGTGATTTCAAAGATAAAATCATGAAAGCATACAAGATGTATGAGAGCTATATCCTATATAGATCTCAAAAATAGATTGAAAGGATCGCTAAAGCTGTGGAAAGGAATCCTAGCATCTTAAGCAAGTATATATCAGGATAATCCTAAGATGTAGGTCTAGGCTAGGTAGAAGGAGAGTGTAGTCTAATATCACCAAATGACTGGGCCCGATAGCAAACATCCTTCTACGCTACAGTGAGTACCTGAATCAATCTTTCTAACTCGTCTCTAACCAATGATAATGCCTTCATTCGATCTCATCTTGTCTGGTATGCCTCTGATATGTATCTTTAAAGCTCTGCACAGACTAATGCTATAATCTTGATAAAGAGTCTCAACAAATGCATTCTCATCCAGTCTATCAGATAATCATGAGCTAGTATCTGGATGACTGGTTCGTAAAAGTGAAGCTATCTCTATTTGTTCACACTGCTCCACTGGCTCCTTGTCCTGATATTTAAATAGGCTCTGTTATAGAAGTCTCATCATCATCATCTTCTATAGCATGAGAGCTAATATCCTTAATATCCTCAATCATCATCTCGATCAAATACAAATCTTAAATGTGTAGCTGCTTGAGATAATCGAAGGTTTTTCTACTAGTCTATATATGTGTAGTGTGCATCCAATGCTATCAACATTTATCTCAATCTACACATCTTTTACTTTGAAAACTAAACTTTCTCTTTCTTTGGGCAAAATGTTTCCAAGGTGCCATTGAAGAACAAGAATTACAAGATTAGAATAGAAATGGAGAGGAAAGGTCCAATTTTAGTAAGGGAGGGGTTTGAAAGGAATCACGGCTCGAGAAAATTGATAATGAAATGATAGAGCATTAGGATATTTTCAAATAAGAGAACTAATTTTAAAAAAAAGATCAACTCCTGCTAAATTATGAGTCGGCTCCTGAAGAGAGTTCAACTCCAATGAAACTAGGAGTCGGCTCCTCGAAGTAGAAAATAGTTCAAATAGTTTTTGATTCTACAAAATTTAATTAAGTTGAATAAGAATCAATAGGCAATCAAATTGATGATCAAGAAAGATATTTAAGTCAAATTGGGGGATCAAGAGTTAATCAATCATGCGGGCAAGATTATCAAATCAAGGAACTCATGTAAAAGAAAATCTAAATATAGGCTCTATGAGTTTTAGTTGAACTATGAAATTCTAAATCCTTAGGGATAAGCTAATATGCAATGTAATTTAACACATTAAGCACTTGAGTTTTATGAATAGATGTTTTATCTTCAAGTACTTAGATCATGCAAAGTTTTAAAAAATTTTAATATTTAAGTATCTTATGAAAAAATACCAAAAATCAATTTTACATGTATGTTCAATAATTCAAAAATATTCACATCCAATTAAGCATTTTTTAATTTAAGTTTATTAATTACAAAATTGATATAGGGAAGCTATTATATCATATTAAATTTCAAGATAATTTTAGTTCATATCATAACATGATACTTAGAGGAAAACATATTGACCTTTTAAAATCAAAGTATTCAAATCATCAAAATCAATCAATCATACTAATCTTACTAACATGTGTAAAGAATTTCAAGCAAGCAATCATAACATGAAATCATAATGATAGATCATTAAAATAATAGAATTAGTCAAACAAACATTGATGGAATGATGTGAGGAAAGTTTAGATTTTACTAATATCATCATCCATCCAAGCCCATTCCCAAGGCATCCAACTACAAATATTTTTTTATTTTATTTTATTGGATCCTTGGTGTATCTGCAAAATCATTTACTAATTTTTGGTATCCAAGTCATCTTAGATCCATGAAGGTTAGAGCTCATAATTTCTTTTGGAACCCAAATCTTCTTCACATTTGAATTTTCAGATTTACTAGAAAAATATGTATAGAATTTATGTCCTACTTTTTCATATTTAAAGCAAGTAATATTAGAAAACTTGTTGCTTGATGAGTTCATAAAGATATTTTTCAAAAATTTTTATTTCTTAAGAAGATTATAGCCTAGGACAGCTTTATCATAAACAATCTTTTAATTTTTAAGTATCATTTGAAGTTTATTTGAGCTAAGAGTAAACTTTTCTACCATAGATTTTAACTTAGCAATTTTATTTCTTAGGTTTAGATTTTTTTGAGTTAAAACCAATTTTTCATTTGAATTTTTTTTATTTTTTTAGTAAAGATTGATTATTTGACTATAATTCTTTACTCTTTACCCCTAACTTCTTTAAATCATTAACTAAATCATAAAATGCTTCTTGGAGTTCTTCAAAAGTAAAATCATTAAAAATTTTAGCATTTATCTCATTTTCATGTGCCATAAAGCATAAGTTGGCTTGTTCATATGACTCTTCTTCTTCGGAGCTTGAATCATCGCTATCACTCTATGTATCTACCATAGCCTTTTTCTTGTACTTCTTTCGGCCCTTCTTGAGTTGTGGTCATTCAAACCTAAAGTATCCTAGCTTCTTACACTCGTAACAAATAAGGGGTTGCTCCTTATCCTTCTCCTTGCTATGCTCTCCTTTGTAGGTGGCCTCTTTCTCATCCCTTATTTTCTTTTCTTCAAATATCTTTTAAACTTTCTAGTGATGAGGGCCAATTCTTCATCTTGCTCTTCATTTTCTGTTTCATTAAATTTCTCAACTAGTTGAGTAGTAGATTTGAGGGCGATTATCTTCTTCTTCTTGACATCTTCTTCTTGATGTTGCTTCATGCTTAGCTCGTGTATCATAAGCGATCCTAGAAGCTCCTCCAAAGATAATACATTCAAATCTCTGGCTTCCTGAATCGCGATGACCTTGGCTTCCCATGTTCTTGATAAAGATTTAAGTATCTTCCTAAAAAAATCACTATTAGAATAAGACTTGCCAAGACTTTTAAAATCATTTATAATATCCATAAAGTGAGTAAACATTTCACTTATTGACTTATCATGCTCTATTTTAAAGAGTTCATATTTATATACAAGCATGTTAATCTTTGACTCTTTGACTTGGTTGGTACCTTCACGTGTTACTTCTAACCTTTCCCATATTTTCTTAGTAGATATGCATGTTGAAATATGATTAAATTCATTAGCATCTAAAGTACAATATAAAACATTCATGGCTTTAGCATTAAGCTGAGCCATTTTCTTATCAACCTCATCTCATTCTCTTTCGGATTTGGTTGATTCTACACCATCAATTATCTTAGTGGATATGTGTGCCCTAGAAGCCAGATTGGCTGACACTTCTAATACACTTTTAAGGATAAAATTATAATTTTAACTATAAATAATAAAATAAATTATTTTCTATCACAGTGTGTATTTGAAAGTGTTTGTGATATATCTCTTGAGTTAATGGTAATGATAGTTCATATTTTTAAGAGTTAAAAATTTAAGACATGAATTTTTATTATTAACTCATAAAATGCTTCCAACCGTAGGATCATCATGAGGATGGTGATTGATTCGGAAGGTTGGTGTATGATTACTTCTTTAGGATAGATGAGTCTTGAGTCTATGATATAGAGACACCAGCACGAGAGTGCAGGTACTCATTAGAGAATAAGAGCATTGAGCGTGACCACCTCAAGCAGTCATGAGGAAGTCTACCTTCTCATCGATGACTGGCTCGAAGCTATAGTGGTGGGTCTAATTCTTTGATCTGAGGTGCATCGATAGTTCATCTTGAGGATGTTATAGTTTGACTACACCATAACTCGGTCTCCTAGCCATTCAGAATCCTAAGGTGTATATTGGCTATAGCATGTTCATTGTAAGATTTAGATTGCACCAACAGAGGATCTATCTACCTCAGTAGATGAGGAGCAATCCTATGATGATCATGAGAATCAAGTCCATAAGCCCATGGCCATGATAGAGTGAAATAATAGAAAGAGTTTCTATTAGAGTTTTTACATTGGACTTGAACCGAATGATTAATTCATATAATGGATATTAGGGTTTGACGAGATCACCTTAACCCTAATCTAGTGGGGGCTCAAGATAGAGGAACCTAATCACATAGGTAACTGCACTGAGAGGTTTGCTTTTAGTTTTGATGGGTTGCCACCATATGCTACTAGGTGTCACTAATGGATTTTGGGAGCAATTAGAACGATTTGGATGATCGATCATACTAGTTGTCTGAATTAGAAAAGTTCTGATCCATCGGAAGATGTTTTGATGATGTTGATGATAGAAATCGCGACATATCCCATTACCATATGAAACTGAACCTAACTGGATCACATAAATAAGAGTTTAGATCTGGATGTCATTTATTAGACTAATACAGTTTAATTGATTTGAATAAGATTCAATTAGATTCAAGAAAATTATGCTAGCACATGATTGAGCCTAATGTTCTCCTTTAATAATCATTAAAGCTTATCTCGACTGAGCCAAATATGTTTGGACTCACTCAAAAATCTTTACTTGGTCTGACCGGAGCTTATCCAGATCAGAAAAGGGTTGTCTTAATTTATGAGATAAATTTAAGACAATATCTACCATTTTCGATCACCTGCTAATTCTTATTTTCGGACATTGGTCAAATATTGATCTTGGAGACTTAGACATCTGCCCATGTGTCATGCGCCTATAAAAGAGTACCTAGGGCCTTATCCCCCTGCTAAATGCAGATAGAAAGAAAGTGCACACCTAGGGAGGCATGCATCCCATGAGGATAAAGTAGGAGTCCCATACAGATAGGACTCCAGGGTTGCTTTAGGAGATTAAACTCTGTGGCGTCAAGAACTCTTGTTTGACCCAATCTTGGCGCCACCTTAGGAGGATTTTGAGGTTCTCTCATTTGATTGGATCAAATGATGTCATCTCATCAATCAGATTTAGATCTGATTGCTCAAAGGGCCATGATTGATCGGGATGATGTGGCACTACATGGTGCAGCAGGATCTATATAAATCCTGTCTACACCAAGATTTTTAATGCTTCTGCCTTTAGCCCATGCCACAAAGCCTCTCTCCCTCCTTTTTCATGCCACCCTCTGGTCCTCTCTCTCCTCTCCACACCCAAGAGATTTTGGGCATGAATAAGGTGGGATCCAAGCAAGTGAAAGGCACCAGAAAAGGAAGAAGGCAGCACTGTTGCAAGAGATAATGGTAGTTCTTCAAAAGAAGTTTTGAAGACCTTCAAGATTAGATCTATATCTAATTTTTGGAGGATTGATTAAGAAGGAGAAGATCTTCAGATCCTACCTGAGTGCATATGGATAAAGGCCAGGCGTTTGCGTGGCTACATCCAGAACCTCAGGTAAACATCGAGATCATCATAGGATAATTAGATTATCCAAAATAAAGATATAATTAAATTAGATTTAATTTTTATTTTTATTATTAGATTAATAAGATCAAATTTGAGGAGTCTCAGATCTAATTAGGATCTTAGAGAAAAATTTTTTAAAATATTTCTTCCGATCCAATCAGATCTGAACAAACCTGATCCAAAAAATAAATTTGTTTCTTCAACTAGTATCAGAGCGAGGTTCTATATTTCTTTAGATTTTATTTTAATTTATTTTTAATTTGATAATTAGATGATTTTAGATGTCATATTAGATGTGATTAGATTTGAAATTAAAAAATTAAAAATTAAATAATCTAGATCTAAGATGTATGAGATGCATGACTAGACTAGAAATAGAATTATTCTATGTGTAATAATCATAATTTTAATTTACTTAATTATAATTTTTAAAATTATTCTATGTATGACTATGTCTAATGCAGTGGTTGGCACCATTTGCACAAGAAACCTATGATAGCGGTTGGCACGGATATGGCAGCGGTAATAAAACCATTATCGTAGATCTTGAATAATTAAAAAAAATAAAATTTTTATTTTTTATATATTTTATCTGATAAATATAGATATATAACATAAAAAAATATAATAAACATAAAAATTATTTTGAAATACTAAAATTTTATTATCAAATAAAATTTATTATAATATTTTTAAAAAAAATAAAATACATCAAAAGTCTCATAAATCTACATCGTCGTCATCGTCGTTGTCATCGAAAGCTAGAGCCGAAGCTGGAGCTGGAATGTGGGCCAATATATCCATGAAGTTCGTGACTCTAAAATATGTGCTGAGCATCGACATCATATCTCTCACGATGCCCTTTAGATGAGATAAGTGCTTCTCAGCCTGATCTACCCGCATCGTAGCATGATCTGCCTGCGTCACAACATGATCTGCCCGTGCCAATGCCTCCTCAAGCTCATTCCAGCTGACGACATCGAAAGTCTGTAAGAAGACACTCACCTCGGACCAGTAGCTCGTTGGCGTGTATCTGGGCCTACATCGGATCCTTCTAGAGTGCTCAGGCCCCAAGACTTGAGACAGATGGTTATGGGGCCCAGAGGTATCCAGGCTCTCACTTGCGAGCGCATCTAAATGATCCTATAATTATAAATTAAAATAAAATTTTATAAGAAATGCTATAATACTAATAATATATACTAATATTTTTAATACTTACAAAAATACGCCCGATCGCAGCATTCATCGGCCTGCCCATCTTATCCGTGCGGTTGGATCGAAAAATCTCACTATGGCTGGGCATCACTCCATCTCTCATTAGCTATAATAAAGAATAAATTTATTAGAAAAATGATAAAAAATATGAATTTAATTTATCTAGTAAGATTTAGAATTAATTACCTCTCTATGTACATGACTGGCTATAGACTCGCGGCCTAGAGTGTGCGTATACTCCTAGGCTACACGATTCTCCTAGTTCTGATGGAAGTAGCCTAACAAGTATTCAAATAAATAATAAATATTTAAAAAATATTTAAATAAAATTTTAAGCATATTGAAAAATTCAAAAGTTAGGAATTTTATCTCAAACTCCTAGCTCCTCCAGTATCTAACCATCCTCTCCCACTGACTTGGAGGACAGTCCTGTATCCAGGAAACAAGCTCCTCCGGAGTGTCTCGTTGGTGCTCGAGCCATCCTCTATGGAGCTTGACCTTGTAACCCTAGTATAACTCTCTGATCTTCTTCAGTCGGGCATCTTAAGTCCTCTCATGATCAAAAACGTCGTACCTCCTCTGCACAAATTTATCAAAAATTAGTTGTAAAATTATTCTAATCAAACATATATAGTATAAACATACAAAATGCATAAATATAACTAAGATACCTACTTACCCATATCTCCTCTCATACTCGGTCCCTAACAACAGCATCCATCAAACGTCGGTCTCTACGCTCTACGGGAATGATGTCCGACTGCCTTATAAGCACTCCAAAAAAGGAATGCACCTCTCACATGATCTCCCCTATCGACCTCCCCTCCGCATCATAATAGACCATCATCTGATGCTGGTGGTTCCACACATGTGCCATACGTGTGGGACTGCGAAATATCTGACTGGATGATGCACCTATAATGCAAATACATTATGCAAATATATAAGTGTACAAATACTATATAAAAAATAAAGTTGTGTTAATATAATAAAAACGTACACTCAGATGCTTGCGTAGTAGCATGTGCCTCAGATATGGGCGATGGTAGAGGCTCAGCTGTTGGTGGAGTAGATGCCATCGGTAGAGTCGATGCCGTCAGTGGAGTAGATGCCGGTGGTGGAGGTCCCGGAGCAATCGAGCCGAGGTGGACTGAGTATGCTCTGACTGCTCCTCGAATATTGAACTACGCATAACCCACCGAGGGGCAGGGGTGAAAGCTAGATGGCATTTCAGTGCCATCATGATCTACAACGTTAATGAACATTAATCAATATAATATCATGACATATTAAATTTTATTTGCTCGAAAGTCGAGCCGACTCCATGCTTGAGACATCTGACTAGGGTCCTCCCCTAGCCATCTTGATCACGGCCTAAGCTGGCTCGACTGCATATCCGAGCTAGCTCAGCTACGTATCCAAGCCAGCTCGGCTATGTGCCATCCCCTCGATCACTTCCTCTCTTCCTCTCTCGATCTCTCTTATCGATGATGGTGGCAAGGCCGAACCCCTTCCTTCTAGCTTTTTCATCTCTCGATCTTCCTCTCTCCCTCTCTCGATCTCCCTCACCGACGAGGCTGGACCCCATCCTTCCCTCTCTCACTCTCTCGATCTCCCTCGTCGCTAAGGCCGGACCCCATCCCTCCTAGTGATATCGGTAAGGCCGGACCCCCTCCCTCTCTCGCTCTCTCGATCTTCCACTCTTCCTCTCTTGATCTCCCTCACCGGTGAGGCCAGACCCCCACCCTCCTAATGATGGCAATGAGGCTGGACCCCCTCCCTCCCAATAATGGCGGTGAGGCTGGATCCCTTCCTTCCTCTCTTAAGTACAGACCCATCGAGTATTCGGATTTAGATCTGGTATCAGTATTTAAAATTAGATCTGAATCTGAATATTCAGGTTCCAATCCAAATCCAACCCATTGACAGATCTAGTCCACAGCCACCGATATAGCATCGATTAATAAATAATATTATAAAATTAAATATATATATATATATCTATGGCTATAGAGAGTAGGTCACACCGAAAGCTCTGAGGGTTGCCGGCGATGATGCTAGAGGAGGACGACGGCACTAGAGGTAACCTATGAAATAAAAGCAAGATAATGAGATAGAGAAGAGAGAAAAAAAGGAAAGAGAGAGAGAGAGCAGAGGTGGTCGGGGATGGGAGGCTAGGGCGAGGAGGGCATAGTGACGAGGAGGCTAAAGGAGGCTTTGCACTAGATCGAGAAAGGATCAGAATGGTGGTGGTGGAGGGGTTTCACGAGGGCCGAAGGAGGGTGGAGGGGGGCTCATTGGAAGGGGGGTTTGGTTTTGCATCGGGGCTGGAGGAGGATAGAGTGTGAGGGGGTTTCACCAGGGGGAGGGTCGATGGTGGATGGGGGTTTTGCCGGAGGGGGGGTTCGCTGGGGACCGAGGGAGGGTCGGATGGGGGTGCAGGGGGGTGGGGGTTTTGCTGGGGCCGAGGAAGGGTGGAGGGGGGTTCGTCAGAGGGTGTGTGTTTTGCGGGGGCCCGAGGGAGGGTTGGATGGGGGTTCATCAGAGGAGAGGTTTTGCTTGGGGCCGAGGGAGGGTCGAAAGGAGGGGTGGGGGGGGCCGGGTGGTGGATGACAGGTGGTGGGGAGGGGCGGTCGGGGATGGGGGCCCAGAGAGGGAGGGGAAGGAGGGGCGGCACTGGCCGAGGGGGAAGGAGGGGCGATGCTGGCCGGGGGGAGGAGGGGCGACATCGGTCGGGGGGAGGAGGGGCGACATCAATCGGGGGGGAAGGAGCCTCACCGACGATGAAGAGGAGGGGGAAAGAGAAAGAGCGAGAGAGATTGAGCACGCACGAGAGGAAAGAAAAAATTTAAAAATTTTTAACTTAACCTACGACAGCGATTAACAAACCACTGCTATAGATCTACGACAGCGGTTATCCAAAACTGCTGCCATAGATCTATGATAGTGATTCTATAATCGTTGTTGTAGATCTATAGCTGCTATTTTTGATAATCGGTGCCATAGGTGGAAAATAATTTTTTTTTTTAAATATTATATAATTTTAAAATTTAATATCTATCTTCATCATTCATTATCTAAATAATTATCATTAGAGTGTTGTCGCAAAAGGTCGCCTCAATCCGATGGCCCTAGCTTCATCGATCAAAAAATTTGATTTCAATGATCACGAACGATGATGCGATGATCTGATAGATGAAGATGTTTGATGGATCCAAAAACCTACAACGATGATCTCGATGATATTTGTAGCATACTATCAAAGTTTTACTTTAATCGGATATCGTTATCATGGTCAATTTAGTATGGAATGATTTTGACCGTTAAATTAAAAACAAGCGATCAAAGAGTTAAACGGCATTCGATTATGAGATAATTTTTTAGTTAAATAATCTTTATTATAATTTTTAATATTTTATATAATAATGATAGTAAAATTCATATCATTTTTGTATAAACTATTCATATTAAGTAGATATTGCAAAAACACGAGCATAATAACCAATAAAGTTTCAGAATGGTTATCAGAAGACATAGTTTTAGATTGTTCTTCATCTCACAAGTTGAATTTTATAATCACCACCATAAAAAATGATTAAAGTAGTAGCCAAGATCATTTATAAAAAAAATTATCTCATAATCAGACACCATTTGATCCTTTGATCACTCATTTATCATTTAACAGCCGAAACTAACCTATACTAAATTGACCAAGATAATGATATTCGATTGAAGTAAAACTTTGATAGTATGCTACAAACATCATTGATATTATCATTGTAGGTTTTTGAATCCATCGAAGGTCTCCATCTATCATATCATCGCATCAGATCATCGAAATCAAATTTTTTTGATCAACGAAGCTAGGGCCATTGGATCGAGGTGATCTTTTACAACGACACTCTAATAATAATTATTTAGATAATGAATGATGAAGATGAATATTAAATTTTAAAATTATATAATATTTAAAAAAAATATATGACATTGGTTATAATTAACCGCTGTCATAAATCAGATTATAGTAGCGGTTCCTACTAACCGTTGCTATAGGTCCAACTTATGACAGCGGTTACAATAAACTACTGCTATAGGTCGACCTATGGTAGCGATTTTCTGTAACCACTGCTATATGTCGGATCTATAGCAGCGGTTACAAAAATCGCTGCCATAGATCTGACCTATAGCAGCGGTTAACGAAAATCGCTGCCGTAAGAACTATGGCAATGGTTTCAAAAATCGCTGCCACAGTAAGCACTACCATAAGCCATTTTTATAGTAGTGGCAGGAGTGCTACCATAGAGGCACAAGGGCTAAGAGAGGCTCAATGGTGCAGCAATCGAGGAGTGTATCTTAGTAGAGAGTGTCAATGGTATCTCAAAAAGATTGGGTGCAGGTCTCAGGGAGAGCCAGGAGGTCTCAGGGAGCGCCAAGAGGTCTCTAGTAGTCGAAAGTATCATGCATCAGGTTTCTTCTATAGGGGCACTAGGGAGAGTCACATTCAGGTGGAGGATGGTTCTCTAGGTGCAACTGAAGCGATGGCTGGTATAGGAGCAGAAGAGAAGGACTAGGGTGAATTTTTTTAGAGTTCAGTCGCTGAATTCAGAAGAGTTGGATTAGCTCTTGGGTTTCGAACGTTCCCGCAGATTGCAGAGGTATCTGAGATGGCTTTGAAGAAGGCCACGAACTATGGAGGATTCGAAAGGGCAGCGACGGTGTTCGAGATGTAGCGGCAGGCTCAACAGTGCAGCATTGAGTGGTTGGCCTTGAGAGACTTGATGATAAAGTCGGCTTCTACAGCATCAGATTGACTTCGGATATAGGTGGAGCTCCGAAGAGGTGGCTTCATAATTGGAGAGAAAATTTGACATGAGTTCAGAGTGCCGGTGATGCATAGTTTTAGGTAGAGTGACGTGTGTAGGTAGACAGGCATAGCTCTGAGGAGATCGTGTCAGGTGGTACAGCATGTGCTGGTGCAGAAATGCTGTAGGTTCTCTAGGAAAGTTCAGAGAAGTGATGATCCTATAATTCCAGGATGGTGCCAAGAAGCAAGCACAGGTCTTCAACAATGGAGGCAATCATCCCAAAGGCCTTAAGGGTGCACAATAGCTGAAGAGGATTGGTAGAAGCGATGTTTGCATAGGTGCTATCGAGTGTGCAGGGACAGTAGGATCATGCAGGAGGGCATTGTTGAGGGATTTGCCAAGTCTTGGAGCAACAAGGTGGAGATTATGAGGATTTATGGTGCTCCCAAGTCTTGGGAGGCCACGAGAGGAGTCTAGGTGTTGGCTCCGAGGATTCCAGGGGCTTGGTTGGTGCTTCAGAGATCTGAAATATAAGATGAAGTAAGAAACGAAAGCCAAAGAATCAAGACTGCAGAAAGAAGATTTTCTACAAGTTAGCTAGCTCAATCCAAAACTGGGTCGACTAAGTCTCAGTGTACAGGCAATGGAGAGAACTGCACGTTCGAAACTGCTGGCACGGTACAGCACTGAGCTGGCTCAGTTTTGGACTCAGTCGACCCAGTGGAACTTAGTCGGCTTAGTGCTGAGACTGAACTAGCTCAGTGCGCAGGTAGAGTTACGCGAGGGTCTATTTTGGGCTAGAGTCTAGGTTTATCCTAGGGGTCTTAAGGTCTAGTTTGAGAAGTCTTAAGGGGCCTAACTCATGTATGGGTCGGGTCTAAATTCAGAGGATGAGAGCATGGGAGGCCTGTATGTACATGGGCTCAATGAGTGCTTTCATGTATTGAGTTAGTCAGGAGAGTTTTTGGTCTAACCTAGTGGCTATGTATAAATACATAGGTTGTATTAGGGTTTTCAAGGTTGGAATCAATACAGACCTTTTCTCCCTTAATTCTCTCTTCTTCTCTTCTCTCTAGTGTAGTTGCCCTAGGTTCTTGAAGAATTCCTAGAGAAGGGGGAGTCTCCCTTAAGCCCAAGGAGAGAGGAGCCCCAGCAAAGATCTAGGTGTTGGATCTATGGTTTGCTGCCCATAGAGAACGTCACAGGTTCCTTCAGGTCCGTGCTAAAGATTAGGAGCTTCCATAATATGGTATCGATGCTTGTGATATCAAGGATGATTGGCGTTCGAGCGATATCATGGGTCTATAATTTGATATCAGAGCTAGGTGATGCCTGGGATCTTATAGATGGCAATATTTTTAAATATATTCCTTTTAAGCTTTAAGAGGAATAGAGCTTTTCAAAGTTTTGAACAAAGAAATCAAGCGTAACAGATTTTTTTTTTATGCATCAAACAAATCATTAAAATATATCATCAAACTTAATTAAAATTCAAAATATATATCAAATTTAAAAATTTTGATTTAATTTCAAGAGGGTATTAAATTTAAATTTTTTGGATATTTAATATGAAAATAAGTATGTTTGATATCAAATTTGTATTGATGTCACTCTGCCCTTTTCTAAAAAGTTTTAATTCAGATTTTTCAAGTCAATATTAAGGGATAAAGCTTTTTAAGATATTTTAGAACATTTGATATCAAAAAAAGTATGTCTGATGTCAAATTTCTATTTGGTAACATCAATTTATATTTTTAATTTAATTTTAAAAAATAAAAATTTTTAAATAAAATAAGTATAACATGAAAAAAATTGACACCAATTTTAATATTCATTTTTTATTTTCTGAAGAAGTTTTAGTTAATTAAACTTTAAAAATATATGTATCGGAAGAGTATGAAAGATAGTATCAAAGCTAAAAATAATTTTATAAAGATCTTATATTGTACATTAAAAATTTTATAAATTTATTTCTAGGAGTAAGAAGATTTTTTAATTCAATTCAACTCCAAGAATATCAAGAATATTTAGGTAAATTAAATTATGAAATCAGCATATGAATGATACCACTTTAAGCAAGTTTCAATATTTAAAAATAATTTATTAGTCTGATACTACTTTAAATTAATAGCACTTTAAATCAAGTAAATCAAATTAAATAAACATATGAAAGCATAAATTAAAAAGGCTATAATGTATTTGATTGAAAGTTTGAAATCAATTGAAATAAAGTATAAATTTGAGAGAATTATAAGATAAATGATTAAGAATTTGAGATTAATATCGATATTTTCATTACCAATTTGCAGCAAATGTCTCTTCTTTTATTTTCAAAAGTGAATACCATAAAATTCATCATACTATATTTTTAAATTTATTCTTCTCCTTTTTTTAAGTTAAGCATCATTATTTGATACCATTTTAATCTTTAACTAATACTAATTTGATTTTTAAACTCAGATTTTTAAATTTGATTGATACCAATTTTATAACTAATTCATCTTAAATGAATTCTCCCCCTTACTTTTGCAAATAAAGGTATTTTTAATTAAATAGTCTTTTAAGATCAAATTATTTTTTTAGTGTTTTCTTCCTCTATTGCACTTATTTTAAAGTAAGCATATTGAGATTCAAATAATCAACCATCAATCAAATAATCAATCAAATCATGATATAGTGAAATTTTTTTATGAAAATTTTGCTTTCATTGATTTTAAAATGGAATGTTTACAATAGAATGTCTTCAATCATGACAATATCAAAATAATTAATTGATGTAAAGCATTTTTGAAATATTCATTGATCATTAAAAAATGATGATATAATCAAATCAATCAAAGTATGAATCGACAAGTCGAAAAATATATAAATACTTAAATCAAAGATGAACAAATCAAGCAATATAAATACTTTTTTTTCAAATTTAAAAAATTATTTCTTTCGGCACAACTCAACCAAAAATAGAATACGATTTAGTTTAAGAAATATTTCTTCCTCATTTAGAAAGTATAAATTCAATACTATTTGTTCTTTTTTTTAAAAAAACTATAGATTCAAAAAGAAATACTTTTCAGATTTAGCTAAGGAATAGCTTTAAGCTTTAAAAATTCAAGATTAATAGATTCTTTCAAAATTAAAAATTTAGATATATTATCACAAAGAGATTTATTTAATTTTTTTAATAATTATTTTTTAAAAAAATATTTCTTTTTTTCTTAAGAAATATTATACATTGGGTTTAGAAAAGATATCAAATATTTATAATTTATCTCAAATATTATCATATAAAAATATGGATGTACAAACTTAGATTTGAGATAAAGCATTCTTTTCTCCCTTTCTTTTTTTATCAAAAGATGGAGTACAAGATGATAAAATCTGATATCAATTATTTATTTTTTTTATCAAAAGGATGAATCCATTAAGTTCAGATCAAATTATTTTGATAAGTCATTTTGAATTGATACCAATAGACTATGCAAACAAATCATAGAGAGATTTACTATTTAAATTTAGATCTTTCTTTTCCTAAGAAATATCACTCAATTTAGTTCAGAAAAGGTATGAAATACTTTGAATTTATCTCAAAAGATATCATATAAGCTATGCAAAATTAGATTCAAGATAAAATATTCTTTTTTTTTCGAAAGAAAGCAAAGGAGTGCAAGATAGAAAACCAATTGTGAAACTTCACTTCTGGATGAATTTTTTTGATACTAATATAAAACATGAATAAACAAGATCACATGAATACTTGGTATAAGTGAACCAACAAGTCAAGCAACAAATAAATGCCTATTAAATATTTTTCATGAGATTCAAAAATTACTTGTCTAGAATTTTCGTTTGAAGTAAAATATTTTTCAAGATTAAGCTCGATACCAATTAATTATTAAAAATCATGATAGGATCAAACCATGCAAAGTTTGATTGAATAAAAAGTAAAACAGAAATGATTTCTCTAAAGCAAATCAAATAATTAGAATAACAAGAGTGCATAATTAGATCAAAATAATTTTATTTTTAATATTTTAATAATATTTTTTATTTAATTTAAAATTATTTTTTTATTTTTTGTAATAATTGCCAGAAAATTTGACTTTCTTAACTCTCCTCCTATGTTGAAAAATTAACTTTTCTTAATTCTCCTCCTTTGTTTTGCAAGCAAAGCACATATTGAGTCAAATAAATAATATTAAACACATTAAATTTTTATACAAAATAAAATAAAATTTTCATTGATTAGCTAATGGTGATTTCAAAGATAAAATCATGAAAGTATGCAAGATGTATGAGAGCTATATCCTATATAGATGTCGAAAATAGATTGAAAGGATCGCTAAAGCTATGGAAAAGAATTCTAGCATCTTAAGCAAGTATATATCAGGATAATCCTAAGATGTAGATCTAGGTTAGGTAGAAGGAGAGTGTAGTCTAATATCTCCAAATGACTGGGTCCGATAGCAAACATCCTTGCTCGCTACAGTGAGTACCCGAATCAATCTATCTAACTCGTCTCTCACCAATGATAATGCCACAATTCGATCTCATCTTGTCTGGTGTGCCTCTGATATGTATCTTTAAAGCTTTACACAGACTAACACTATGATCTTAATAGAGAGTCCCAGCAAATGCATCCTCATCCAGTCTATCAGATAATCATAAGCTAGTATCTGGATGGCTGGTCCATAAAAGTGAAGCTATCTCTATTTGTTCATACTGCTCCATTGGCTCCTTATCCTGATATTTATTGTAATAGGCTCTATTGTAGAAGTCTCATCATCATCTTCTATAGCATGAGAGCTGATATCCTTAATATCCTCAATCATCATCTCAATCAAATACAAATCATAAATATGTAGCTGCTTGAGATAATCCAAAGTTCTTCTACTAGTCTGTATATGTGTAGTGTGCATCCAATGCTATCAATATTTATCTCAATCCGCACACCTTTTACTTTGAAAACTAAACTTTCTCTTTCTTTAGGCAAAATGCTTTCAGGGTGCCATTGAAGAACAAGAATTATAAGATTAGAATAGAAATAAAGAGGAAATGTTCGATTTTATTAAGAGAGGGGTTTGAAAGGAATCTCAGCTCGAAAAAATTGATAATGAAATGATAGAGCATTAGGATATTTTCAAATAAGAGAACTAATTGTAAAAAAAAGATCAACTCCTGCTAAATCAAGAGTCGGCTCCTGAAGAGAGATCGACTCCAATGAAACTAGGAGTCGGCTTCTCGAAGTAGAAAATGGTTCAAATAGTTTTTGATTCTAGAAAATTTAATCAAGTTGAATAAGAATCAATAAGCAATCAAATTGATGATCAAGAAAGATATTTAAGTTAAATTGGGGGATCAAGAATTAATCAATCATGGGGGCAAGATTATCAAGTTAAGGGACTCATGTAAAAGGAAATCTAAATATAGGCTCTATGAGTTTTAGTTGAACTATGAAATTCTAAATCCTTAGGGATAAGCTAATATGTAATGTAATTCAACACATTAAGCACTTGAGTTTTATGAATAGATGTTTTACCTTCAAGTACTTAGATCATGCAAAGTTTTGAAAAATTTTAATATTTAAGTATCTTATGAAAAAATACCAAAAATCAATTTTACATGTATGTTCAATAATTCAAAAATATTCACATCCAATTAAGAATCTTTTAATTTAAGTTTATTAATTATAAAATTGATATGGGGAAGCTATTATATCATATTAAATTTCAAGATAATTTTAGTTCATATCATAACATGATACTTAGAGGAGAACATATTGACCTTTTAAAATCAAAGTATTCAAATCATCAAAATCAATCAATCATACTAATCTTACTAACATGCGAAAAAAATTTCAAGCAAGTAATCATAATATCAAATCATAATGATAGATCATTAAAATAATAGAATTAGTCAAACAAACATTAATGGTATGATGTGAGAAAAGTTTAGATTTTACTAATATCATCATCCATCCAAGTTCATTCTCAAGGCATCCAACTACAAGTATCTTTTATTTTATTTTATTAGATTCTTGGTGTATCTGTAAAATCATTTACTAATTTTTGGTACCCAAGTCATCTTAGATCCACGAAGGTTAGAGCTCATGATTTCTTTTGAAACCCAAATCTTCTTCACATTTGAATTTTCAGATTTACTAGAAAAATATGTATGGAATTTATGTCCTACTTTCCATATTTAAAGCAAGTAATATTTGAAAACTTATTGCTTGATGAGTTCACCAAGATATTTTTTAGAAATTTTTATTTCTTAAGAAGATTATAGCTTAGGCCAGCTTTATCATAAACGATCTTTTGATTTTCAAGTATCATTTGAAGTTTATTTAAGCTAAGAGTAAACTTTTCTACCATAGATTTTAACTTAGCAATTTTATTTCTTAGGTTTAGATTTTTTTGAGTTAAAACCAATTTTTTATTTGGAATTATCTCATTTTCTTTTAATAAAGATTGATTATTTGATTTTAATTCTTTACTCTTTACCCCTAGCTTCTTTAAATCATCAACTAAATCATAAAATGCTTCTAGGAGTTCTTCAAAAGTAAAATCATTAAAAATTTTAGCATTTACCTCATTTTCATATGCCATAAGGCATAAGTTGGCTTGTTCATATGACTCTTCTTCTTCGGAGCTCGAATCATCGCTATCACTCTATGTATCTACCATAGTCTTTTTCTTGTACTTCTTTTGGCCCTTCTTGAGTTATGGACATTCGAACCTAAAGTGTCCAAGCTTCTTACACTCATAATAAATAAGGGGTTGCTCCTTATCTTTCTTCTTGCTATACTCTCCTTTTGTAGGTGGCCTCTTCCTCATTCCTTATTTTTTTTCTTTAAAAATCTTTTAAACTTTCTAGTGATGAGGGCCAATTCTTCATCTTGCTCCTCATTTTCTATTTCATCAAATTTCTCAACTAGTTGAGTAGCGGATTTGAGGGCGATTATCTTCTTCTTCTTGACATCTTCTTCTTGATGTTGCTTCATGCTTAGCTCATGTGTCATAAGCGATCCTAGAAGCTCCTCCAAAGGTAATACATTCAAATTTTTGGCTTCCTGAATCGTGGTGACCTTGGATTCCCATGTTCTTGGCAAAGATCCAAGTATCTTCCTTAAAAGATCACTATTAGAATAATATTTGCCAAGACTTTTAAAACCATTTATAATATCCATAAAGTGAGTAAACATTTCACTTATTAACTCATCATGCTCTACTTTAAAGAGTTCATATTTATATACAAGCATGTTAATCTTTATATACAAGCATGTTAATCTTTGACTCTTTGACTTAGTTGGTACCTTCATGTATTACTTCTAACCTATCCCATATTTTCTTAGTAGATATGCATGTTGAAATATGATTAAATTCATTAACATCTAAAGCATAATATAAAACATTCATGGCTTTAGCATTAAGTTGAGCCATTTTTTTATCAACCTCATCCCATTCTCTTTCGTGTTTGGTTGATTCCACACCATCAATTATCTTAGTAGATGTGTGTGTTAGATATGTGTGCCCTAGAAGCTAGATTGGCTGACACTTGTAATACACTTCTAAGGATAAAATTATAATTTTAACCATAAATATTAAAAATATTATTTTCTATCACAGTGTGTATTTAAAAGTGGCTGTGATACATCCCTTGACTTAATGGTAATGATAGTTCATATTTTCAAAAGTTGAAAATTTAAGATAAATTTTTATTATTAACTTATAAAATGCTTCCAACCGTAAGATCATTATGAGGATGGTGATTGATCTGAAAGGTGAAGAAAAAATTTAGATTTCTTGGATCAGGTTCGTTCAGATCTGATTGAATCAAGAGAGATATTTCAAATTTTTTTTTTTGAATCCATATCAAATCTAAGATATTTCAGATCTGATTTTATAGATCTAATAAAGTAAAAAGTAAATTAAATCTAATTTAATTTATACCTTTTGTTGGATAATCAGATTAACGTATGATGATCCTGCTGATTGCCTGAGGTTCTGGATCTAGCTACGCAAGTGCCTGGCCTCTATCGATATCCACTTAGGCTGGATCTGAAGATTTTCTCCTTCTTTATCATCTCTTCAAATATCAGATCTAAATCTGATTTAGAGGATCTTCAAAACTTCTTCTGAAGATCTTGAATCATCTCTTGCAGCAATGCTGCCTTCTTCCTTTCTCATCACCTTTCTCTTGCCTGGATCGCACCAAACTGGAGCCCAAATCTCCTTGGGCATGGAGAGAAGAGAGAGGACCAGAAGATGGCATGGAGGAGGGAGAGGGGCAACCTTGTGGCATGGGCTATGGGTTATATATTCTTAAAAGCTTGATGCAGATAGGGTTTTTATAGATCTTGCTGCGCCATGCAGTGCCACATCATCCCAACCAATCACATTGCTTCATGCAATCAGATCTAAATTTGATTGGTGGGATGACATCACCTGATCTAATCAAATGAAAACTCCTTCAAATCATCCTTAGGTGGCACCAAGACTGGTCAAAGCTGAGTCTTAGGCACCTACCTAAGTTGATTCCAAGAAGCAACCTGGAGTTCCATCTATATGGAACTCCAAGCGTCCCTATCCTTAGGCGCACACCTCCCTAGGAGTGCACCCCCTCCTTTCCATTTTCTAGCAAGGGGACAAGCTCCTATCTTCTCTCCTATGAGTGCATGACACATGGGCAGATGTCTAAGTATCAAAGGTCAATGTTTGACCAAAGTCAAAAGACAAGAATTAGTAGGTGACGAAAAATTGCAGGTGTTGTCTCAAATTTATCTTATAAATTAAGATAACCCTTTTCTAACCTAGACAAGCTTTTGTCAGACCAAGTAAAGATACCTGAGTGAGCACAAACACATTTGGCTTAGTCGAGACAACTTTTAATGATAGTAGAAGGAGAACATTAGGCTCAATCATGAGCTAGCATAATTTCCTTGAACCTAATTGAATCTAATTCAAATCAATTAAACTGAGCTAGTCCAATTGATGATATTCAGATCCATACTCTTATTTGTGTGATCCAGTTAGGTTTAGTTCTGTATGGTAATGAAATATGTCATGGTCTCTATCATCGATATCATCGAAACACCTTCCAATGAATCAGAACTCTTTTGATTCAGACAACTAGAATGATCGATCATCTAAATCATTTTGATTGCTCCCAAAATCCACCAGTGACACCTAGCAGTATATGGTGGCAACCCATCAAAACTAAAAATGAATCTCTTGGTGTAGCTATCTATGTGATTAAGTTCTTCTATCCTAAGCCCCGATCAGATTAGGGTTAAGCTGAACTTGTCAAATCCTAATTTTTGTTATATAATTTAATCATTTGATTCAAGTCCAATGTGAAAATCTTAATAGAAACTCTTTCTATTATTTTACTCTACCATAGCCATGAGCTTATGGACTTGATTCTCATGATCATCATAGGGCTGCTCCTCATCTATCGAGGTAGGTAGATTCCCTCTTGGTGCAATCCAATTTCTACAATGAACATGCTATAGCCAACATACACCTCAGAGTTCCGAATGGTCAGGAGATCGAGTCATGGTGAGTCATGGAATGTCGACTCATAATTACATTATGATCTACTGAAATATAGAAATAATATCCTAATGACTCTTTAGGATATCCTATAAATTGAGCTCTAAAGGACTTAAAGTCTAACTTATCTACTTGTTATCTTTTGACATGAGCCGAACAACCCCAAATTCTGAGATGACTCAGACTTGATTTTTTATCATGTCATATCTCATACGGTGTAGTAGGAACGATTTTAGAAGGAACCCTATTCAGTAAGTATATTGAGGTTAACAAACTGTGTCCCCAAAAAAATTCAGGAAGGTTAGTGTAGCTCAACATAGATTGGACCATATCTAATAGGGTCCGATTCCTCCATTCTAAAATTTCGTTAAGTTGAGGTATTCTAGATGGAGTCCATTACGAGACTATTCCATTTTCCTTGAGATAGTCCAAGAATTTCTGACTAAGGTATTCACCTTCTCGATCTGATCGAAGAACCTTAATGAATTTTCTAATTTGCTTTTCTACTTCATGTCTGAATTTCTTGAACTTTTCAAAAGCTTCAGACTTGTGTCTCATAAGATACACATACCCATACCTAGATAAGTCATCGGTAAAGGTTATAAAGTAGACAAAGTTGCCTCTAGCCAGCATATCAAATGGGCCGCACATGTCAGTATGTACTAGGGCAAGAAGATCCATGGCCTTTTCCCCATGTCCTACAAAAGAAAGTTTAGTCATTTTGCCATGAAGACAAGACCACAAATTGAATATGACTCGAAAGTCAACGGACTCAATAGCCTGATTTCCTTCAATTTGTTAACCCTATCTTCTGCTATATGACCTAGTCTTAGGTGCCATAGATACCTATCATTTGGACTATAACTAGGTTGTTTCATGGCATTCATATTTTGCTCGATATTAAAAATAGATACATCAATATGTAATTGGTAAAGATCGTTAATAAGAAAACCACTTGCAATTTTATTTTTTTCATAAAAAATGTTATAATGGTCCTTAAGAAAACTAATTACATAGCCTTCTAGTGCTAGGCATGAAACAAAAATTAAATTCCTAGTTGCTGTAGGCACATAATAATAATCTTTTAAAACTAAGTCTAAACCAGATGGTAGTCAAAGAGGATATGCTCCCACGACCACGATAGTAATTCTTGCTTCATTTTTGATGCGTAGGATCATGTTACCATCCCTCTATCTCCTGCGATCCTCAAGACCGTGCATAGAAGTGCACAAATGAGCACTAGAACTAGAGTCAAGCACCCAACTGGATGTAGAAGAAATCGTAAGGTTAGACTCAATAACGAGTATACCTTTAGAAGGGCCTCCCTCCTCATTCTTTAGGATGGCCAAGTAATTAGGGTAGTTCTGCTTTCAGTGGCTATCATTATTGCAATGAAAATATTTTTTTTTATCAACGGTCTTCTTCTTCAGCTTTGTCTTTTTCTTCTTTCCTCCTTCCACCTTCTACTTTTTCACAGACTTCTTCTTCTTTTCAAAAAACTTTCTTTTGGAAGAAGTCTATTCCATAGCAAATACTAAGCCTTTAGAATCTTTCATGGAAAGCTCAGCAGTGACTAGCATGTTCATAAGTTCGGTCAAGAAATTTTGAAGTTTATGGATATGCTAGTTCATGATGAACTGTCCATATGCATCAGTCAAGGATTGTAGAATTATATCATTCTGTAGATCCAGGTCCAACTTTACTTCATGCTTCTCAAGCTCTTTCAAATTCTTGATCATCATCAGATAATGATCTTGGACTGACTGTCCATCATGCATTTTAGCATTGAATAGTCATTTAGTGACTTGATACTTGATTGTGCGACTCTGTTCACCAAACATCTCTTATAGGTGAGCCAACATTTGGAGGACAATCTTGATATCTTCATGTTGGCACTAAAGCTCATCAGACATCGAGCCCAATATGTAGTATCTGGTCTTGTTATCTTCATCCATCCATTTATCAAAAGATGCTCTCTGTTCAGTGGATGGACGAGCTGGTAAGGTGGGAGGGTCTTGGTTTAATATATGAGTTAACTTCTCAAAATCCAAAATAATTTTGAAGTTTTAGTACCAATCCTAGTAATTAAGTTCGATCAATCTATGGGTGTCTAGAATACGTGCTAGTAGGTTGAACGCAGACATTTTTCTGTAGAGAGTCAAAGTTTCTAGTTAGATATTATAATTAAGACTTAACCAATTTATTTAGAGATTTTATTTTTAAATAAATTAGCTCCCACTATTTTCTTGGATCCCTACACTTCCTCTGTAGAGATGCAAAAATCTTCATGATTAATGATTTCTAGTGGGTGGTGCGGTCCCACCAACTGACTCATCACCTCACCTAACAGTTATTGGTGATGGATTAGCCAATGAGTGAACAACTCTTGTTCAATGATTCTCTAATCATGGTGCACCCAAACTTGATCTCTAATTCATGAATCTCACCATGTTTCCGAAATATTGATCCACTCCTTAGTTAAGTCAGACCCACCATTTGCATAGATTGGATTCCTAATTGAGTCTCTCACCATATCTGAAAATATTGAGCCCAATCCATCCTCCAGCCCATAGCATCCAATGCCTAATAGATATGGTTGCATCTTTTCGAGTGCAACTGAACCACTGTAACCAGTCGAGAACAATCAACCTCCAAAAAGGGCCCGCATACATCTACAATGGTGGAAGACCTTAGACTTAATCTTTTCTTAGGAAGATTTGATTTAGGTCTCATTAAACTAGACTTGACATAGTCATAACCATTATGACTAACCTAGTGGCATGGGTTAGCTCGGATTATTGACCACCTCAGATCTAGAACTGAGCCAACAAATATGGCCAGGTAAGTGAGACCGATGGAAGGGATATGCCATTAACTCGACAAGAATGCATTCGAGTCGAGTAGCTCCCAATTAAAAATCAGTCGTCGTATCTGCCAAACTTACCTTAGACACCAAATTATTGAGCCAGAATCCAATCGGTTAGCCTACAATCCAGACTCTAACCACTGAGCCTAATTAGGTCTTAGCTTGATCGATCACTCACGTGACTCGATCTTGACCCAGACTTAATCCTATTAGGCTGGTCAATTTAAGCACTGTTGATCCCATCTAACCAACTCTTGATTTGATTTGATCAACCGCTTAGACCTAATTGAGCTACCCAAGTCCGAACCCAATTTTATGAATATGTCTTAGATCTAAAATTCTCAATTTTAGACCTAACATATATTTCATAATCTTAATTTTTAATTAAGTTTAGGGTTCACAAACAAAATATGTAAATAAAATCCTAGAGTTTTAGGATCTAGGGTTTTGCAAAAAATAAGTTCTTGATTTCTGATTAAGGATGAACACGCAGCACCCCTACACATCATAAGAACATCCCATCAAATGGAAGGAGAGAACATTTAAATCCCACTTTGTTCTTATGATCGGTCGGCCAAGGGGAATGCCTTAATAAAAAATATTAGACTACAAAACTAGTTAGATCTACATCATATATCTCATATATAAAAATTGATCTAACTATAAACATATTTTGCATACATCTCATGTATCATATCATGCATATTTTTAGATCTAAATTATCCCATAATTATCTAAAAAATTAGATTTAAATTGATCACATCAAAATAAATTCTAATCTAGATAATTATGTAGAACTATTCTACAACTAGTCTAAACATGCATTCATCATATCTCATATGATCCAAAAATTAAATAATTTTATTTATTATTTTTTAGATTTTATTATAATATTTATAATATTAAAAAATAGTAAATAAATAGATTTAAAATTATAACTTAATTAAATTAAATTATGATCATGCAAGACTATGTATAGAATAATTCTATTTTACAACTAGTCATGCATCTTATAAAACTTAGATCTAAATTATTTAATTTTAATTTTTTTGATTTTAGATCTAATCATATCTCATGTGACATCTAAAATCACCTAATTATTAGATTAAAATTAAGTTAAAATCAGATCTAAATAATTTAGGAGATCCTGGCTCTGATACTAGTTGAAGAAAAAATTTAGATTTCCTGGATCAGGTTCATTCAGATCTGATTGGATCAAGAGAGATATTTTAAATCTTTTTTTTTGAATCCATATCAGATCTGAGATATTTTAGGTTTGAATTTATAGATCTAATAAAATAAAAATAAATTAAATCTAATTTAATTTATACCTTTTGTTGGGTAATCAGATTACCCTGTGATGATCCGACTGATTTTCTGAGGTTCTGAATCTAGCCATGCAAGTGCCTGGCCTCTATCGGTATCCACTCAGGCTGAATCTAAAGATCTTCTCCTTCTTTATCACCTCTCCAAATATTAGATCTGGATCTGATTTGGAGTATCTTTAAAACTTCTTCTGAAGATCTTGAATCATCTCTTGTAGCAGTGCTGCCTTCTTCCTTTCTCATCATCTTTCTCTTGCCTGGATCGCACCAAACTGGAGCCCAAATCTCCTTGGGCATGGAGAGGAGAGAGAAGACTAGAAGATGGCATGGAGGAGGGAGAGGGTCAACCTTGTGGCATGGGCTATGGGTTATATATTCTCAAAAGCTTGGCGTAGATAGGGTTTTTATAGATCCTACTGCACCATGCAGTGCCACATCATCCCGATCAATCACATCGCTTCATGCAATCAGATCTAAATCTGATTGGTGAGATGATATAACCTAATCCAATCAGATGAGAGCCCCTTCAAATCATCCTTAGGTGGCACCAAAACTAGTCAAAGCTGAGTCTTAGGTGCCTACCTAAGTTGATTCCAAGAAAAAACCTGGAGTCCCATCTGTATGGGACTCCAGGCATCCCTATCCTTAGGCGCATGCCTCCCTAGGTGTGTGCCCCCTCCTTTCTATTTTTTAAAAAGGAAACAAGCTCCTATTTGATCTCTTATGGATGCATGACACATGGGTAGATGTCTAAGTGTCAAAGGTCAACATTTGACCAAAGTCAAAATTTATCTCATAAATTAAGACAATCCTTTTCTGACCTAGACAAGCTCCAGTCAGACCAAGTAAAGGTACTTAAGTGAGCAAAAATATATTTGGCTCAGTCGAGATAACTTTTAATGATAGTAGAAGGAGAATATTAGGCTCAATCATGTGCTAGCACGATTTTCTTGAACCTAATTGAATCTAATTCAAATTAATTGAACTGAGTTAATCCAATTGATGATATCCAGATCCAAACCCTTATTTGTATGATCCAATTAGGTTTAGTTCTGTATGATAATGGGATATGTCATGATCTCTATTATTGACATCATTGAAATACCTTCCGATGGATCAAAACTCTTCTGATTCAAACAACCAAAATGATCGATCATCTAAATTATTTTGATTGCTCCCAAAATCCACCAGTGATACCTAGCAGTATATGGTGACAATCCATCAAAACTAAAAATGAACCTCTTGGTGCAGCTATCTATGTGATTAAGTTCTTCTATCTTGAGCCCCGATCAGATTAGGGTTAAGGTGAACTTGTCAAACCCTAATTTATGTCATATGATTTGATCATTTGATTCAAGTCCAATGTGAAAACCTTAATAGAAACTTTTTCTATTATTTCACTCTGCCATGGCCATGGGCTTATGGACTTGGTTCTCATGATCATCATAGGACTGCTCCTCATCTACCGAGGTAAATAGATTCCCTCCTGGTGCAATCCAATTCCTACAATGAATATGCTATAGCCAACAAATACCTCAGGATTCTAAATAGCTAGGAGACCGAGTCATGGTGTAGTCAAACTATAACACCCTCAAGCTGAACTATCGATGCACCTCAGATTAAAGAACTAGACACACCACTATAGCTTTGAGCCAGTCGTCAACGAGAAGGTAGACTTCCTTATGACTGCTCGAGGTGGTCATGCTCAGTGCCCTCGTTCTCTAACGAGTACCTGTACTCTCGCTCCAATATTTCTACACCATAGAATCAAGACTTATCTACTATAAAGAAGTGATTGTACACCAACCTTTCAGATCAATCACCATCCTCATGATAATCCTACGATCGGGAGCATTTTATGAGTTAATAATGAAAATTCTTATCTTAAATTTTCAACTCTTGAAAATAAGAATTATCATTACCATTAACTCAAGGGATGTATCACGGATACTAAATACACATTTATGATAGAAAATAACCAATTTTATTATTTATAATTAAAATTATAAGTTTGCCCCTAGAAGTGTATTATAAGTGTCAACCAATTCTAGGTACACATATCTAACAGAAGGTTGGCATATGATCACTTCTTTAGGATAAATGAGTTTTGAGTCTATGGTGTAGAGACACCAGAGCAACAGTACAGGTACTCATTAGAGAACGAGGGCACTGAGCGTGACCACCTCGAGCAGTCATGAGGAAGTCTACCTTCTCATCGATGACTGGCTCAAAGTTGCAGTGGTGTGTCTGGTTCTTTGATCTGAGATACATCGGCAGTTCACCTTGAGGGTGTTATAGTTGACTATACCATAACTCAGTCTCCTAGCCATTCAAAATCTTGTGGTGTATATTGGCTATAGCATATTCATTGTAGGAATTGGATTGCACCAATAGGAGATCTATCTACCTCGAGAGATGAGAACCAGCTCTATGATGATCATGAGAATCAAGTCCATAAGCCCATGGCCATGGTAGAGTAAAATAATAGAAAGAGTTTCTATTAGGATTTTCATATTGGACTAGAATCAAATGATTAATTTATATGACGGATATTAGGGTTTGATGAGATCACCTTAACCCTAATTCGATGGGGGCTTAAGATAGAGAAACCTAATCACATAGATAACTGCACCAAGAGGTTTACTTTCAATTCTGATAGGTTGCCACCATATGCTGCTAGGTGTCACTGGTGGAATTTAGGAGCAATTAGAATGATTTGGATGATCGATCATACTAGTTATCTAAATCAGAAAAGTTCGGATCCGTCGAAAGGTATTTCGATAATATCGATGATAGAGATCATGATTTATCTAATTACCATATAGAACTAAACCTAACTGGATCACACAAATAAGAGTTTGGATTTGGATGTCATCAATTGGACTAACCTAGTTCAATTGATTTGAATAAGATTCAATTTGGTTCAAGAAAATCATGCTAGCACATGATTGAGCCTAATGTTCTCCTTTAATAATCATTAAAGCTTGTCTCGACTGAGCCAAATGTGTTTGGGCTCACTCAAAAATCTTTACTTGATCTGACTGAAGCTCGTCCAGATCAAAAAAGGGTTGTCTAAATTTATTAGATAAATTTAAGACAACACTTATCATTTTTGATCACCTGCTAATTCTTATTTTCGGACATTGGTCAAATGTTGACCCTAGACACTTGGACATTTGCTCATGTGTCATGCGCCTATAGGAGAGTACCTGAGTCCTTGTCCCCTGCTAAATATAGATAGGAAGAAGGTGCATGCCTAGGGAGGCATGCGCCCCATGAGGATAAAGGAGGAGTCCCATACAGATGGGACTCCAGGGTTGCTTCAAGGGATTAAACTCTATGGCTTCAACAACTCTTGTTTGACCCAGTCTTGGTGCCACCTTAGGAGGGTTTTGAGGGTCTCTCATCTGATTGGATCAGATGATGTCATCCCACCAATCAGATTTAGATCTGATTGCTCAAAGGGTCATGATTGGTCGAGATGATGTGGCACTACATGGTGCAGTAGGGTCTATATAAACCCTATCTGCACCTAGGTTTTTAATGCTTCTACCTTTAGCCTATGCCACAAAGCCTCTCTCCCTCCTTCTCCACACCACCCTCTATCTTCTCTCTCCTCTTCATGCCCAAGGAGTTTTGGGCATGAATAAGGTGCGATCCAAGCAAGTGAAAGGCACCAGTAAAGAAAGAAGGCAGCACTACTGCAAGAGACAATGGCAGTTCTTCAAAAAGAGTTTTGCAGATCTTCAAAATTAGATCTATATCTAATTTTTGGAGGATTGATTGAGATGAAGAAGATCTCCAGATCCTATCTAAGTGGATACCGATAGAGGCCAGATGCTTGCATGGCTACATCCAGAATCTCAAGCAAACATCGAAATCATCATAGGGTAATTAAATTATCCAAAATAAAGGTATTATTAAATTAGATATAATTTTTATTTTTATTTTTTTTATTATCAAATCAATAAGATCAAATCTGAGGAGTCTCAAATTTGATTAGAATCTTAAAAAAAAAAATTTGAAATATCCCTCCTAATCCAATCAGATCTGAACGAACATGATCTGAAAAATAGATTTTTTTCTTCAACTAGTATTAGAGGCAAGTTCCATAATTCATTAGATCTAATTTTAATTTATTTTTTATTTGATAATTAGATAATTTTAGATGTCACATTAGATGTAATTAGATCTAAAATTAGAAAATTAAAAATTAAATAATCTAGATCTAAGATGTATGAGATGCATGACTAGACTAGGAATAGAATTATTCTATGTGTAGTCTAGCATAATCATAATTTTAATTTAATTAATTATAATTTTTAGATCTATTTATTTACTATTTTTTAATATTATAAATATTATAATTAGATCTAAAAAATAGAAAATAAATTTATTTAATCTGTTCATATGAGATATGATAGATGCATGTTTAGACTAGTTGTAGAATAGTTCTACAAAATTATCTAGAATAAATTTTAATTTGATCAAATTAAATCTTATTTTTTAGATATTTATGAGATAATTTAAATCTAAAAATATGCATGATATGATACATGAGATGTATGCAAAACATATTTTTAGTTAGATCAACTTTTATATATATGATATATGATGTAGATCTAACTAGTTTTGAAGATTTATCATGTTTTTGATTAAGGTGTGCCCCTTAGCTGTCTGGCCATAAGAATGAAGTGGGATTTAAATGCCCTCTCTTTCCATTCAATGGGATGTTCTTATGGTGTGTAGGGGTGCTGCGCATTCATCCTTAATCAAAAATAAAAAAATTATTTTCTACAAAATTCTTGATCTTGAAATCCTAGAATTTTATATACATATTTTATCTATGAATCCTAAACTTAATTAAGAATTAAGATTATAAAATATAATAGGTCTAAAATTAAAAATTTTTAGATCTAAAATATATTCATAAAATTGGATTCGGGCTTGGATAGTTCAATTAGGTCTAGTGGTTGATCAAATCGAATCAAGAGTTGGTTAGGTGGGATCAAGAGTGCTTAAATTGATCAACCAAATAGGATTAAGTCTGGATCAAGGTCGAGTAACATGAGTGATCGATCGAGTTAAGATCTAATTAGGCTCAGTGGTTAGAGTCTGGATTGTAGGATAATCCGATTGGTTCTGGCTCAACAATTTAGTGTCTAAGGTAAGTTTGGCAGATACGACTGACTGATTTTTAATTGAAAGCTACACGATTCGAATGCATTCTTATCGAGTTAATGGCATATCCCTTCCACCGATCTCACTTACCTAACCATATTTGTCATCCTAGTCCTAATCTAAGGTGGCTAACAATCCAAGCTAAGCCATGCCACTAGGTTAGTCATAATGGTTATGGCTATGTTAAATCAAGTTTAAAGAGACCTAAATCAAATCTTCCTAAGAAAAGATTAAGTCTAAGATCTTCCACCATTATAGATGTGCGGGCCCTTTTCGAGGTTGATTATTCTTGGCTGGTCACAATGGTTCAGTTGCAGCAAAAAGATGCAACCATATCTATTAGGCATTGGATGCTACGGGCTGGAGGATGGATTGGGCTCAATATTCTAAATATGGTGAAAGATTCAATTAGAAATCCAATCTATGTAAATGGTCAGTCTGACTTAACTAAGGAGTGCATCAATATTCTAGACATGGTGAGATACATAAATTAGAGACCAAGTCTGGATGCACCATGATTAGAGAATCATTGGATAAGAGTTGTTCATTCATTGGCTAACCCATCACCAATAACTATTAGGTGAGATGATGAGTCAGTTGGTGGGACTGCACCACCCATTAAAAATCAGTAATCATGAAGATTTTTGCATCTCTACAAAGGGAGTGTAGGGATTCGAGAAAATAATGGGAGCTAATTTATTTAAAAATCAAATCTCTAAATAAATTGGTCAAGTCTTAATTATAAAATCTAACTAGAAACTTTGACTCTCTACAGAAAAAAGGGAAATGTCTATGTCCAACCCACTAGCCCGTATCTTGGACACCCATAGACTGACTGAACCCAATTATAAGGATTGGCTTCAAAACTTCAAAATTATTTTAGATTCTGAGAAGTTGACTTATGTATTGGATCAGGATCCCCCCACCTTACCAGCTCGTCCGTTCGTTGAACAGAAAGCATCTTTTAACAAGTGGATGGATGAAGATAATAAGGCTGGATACTACATATTGGGCTCGATGTCTGATGAGCTTCAGCACCAACATGAAGATATCATGATTGCCCACCAAATGTTGGCTCACCTACAAGAGTTATTTGGTGAACAGAGTCATGCAGCCAAATATCAGTCACTAAACGACTATTTAAGGCTAAAATACGTGATGGGCAGTCAGTCCAAGATCATTGTTTGATGATGATCAAAGACTTGAAAGAGCTTGAGAAGCTCGAAGTGAAGTTAGACCAAGATCTACAAAATGATATAATTCTGCAATCCTTGACTGATGCGTATGGGCAGTTCATCATGAACTACTATATACATAAAATTTAGAATACTCTGGCCGAGCTTATGACTATGCTGGTTACTATTGAGCTTTCTATAAAAGGTTCTAAAGGCTCAATACTTGCTATGGAATGGACTTCTTTCAAGTGAAAGTCTTTTAGAAAGAAGAAGAAGTCTATGAAAAAGTAGAAGTTGGAAGGTGGAAAGAAAAAGAAGGCAGAGCTGAAGAAGAAGGCCGCTGATCAAGAAAAGTATTTTCATTGTAATACTGACGGTCACTGAAATTGAAACTGTCCTACATACCTGGCCATCCTAAGGAATAAGGAGACAGGTCCTTCTGGAGGTATGCTCGTTATTGAATCTAACCTTATGATTTCTTCTGCATTCAGTTAGGTATTTGACTCTGGTTCTAATTCTCATTTATGTACTTTCATGCAGGATCTTGAGGATAGTAGGAGACTGAGGGATGGTGAGATGATCCTACACATCAAAAATGGAGCAAGGGTTGCTACTGTGGTCGTGGAAACCTACCCTCTTTGACTACCATCTAGCTTAGATTTAGTATTTAAGGACTATTATTATGTGCCTGCTGCAAGTAGAAATTTGATTTCTATTTCATGTTTAGCACAAGAAGGCTATATAATTAGTTTTCTTAAGGACTATTGTAATATTCTTTATGAAAAAAATAAAATTGCAAGTAGTTTTCTTATTAACAGTCTCTAGCAGTTACATATTGATGTATCTATCTTTAATATCGAGCAAAATATGAATGCCATAGGATCAAAATGACCCAAGGATAGTCCAAATGATAGGTATCTATGGCACCTAAGGCTAGGTCATATAGCAGAAGATAGGGTTAACAAATTGAAGAAAATTGGACTATTAAGTTTGTTGACTTTCGAGTCATATTCAATTTATGAATCATGTCTTCATGGCAAAATGACTAAGCTCCCTTTTGTAGGACATGGGGAAAAGGCCACGGATCTACTTGTCCTAGTACACACTGATGTGTGTAGCCCATTTGATGTGCCGACTAGAGGCAACTTTATCTACTTCATAATCTTTATCGATGATTTATGTCGGTATGGGTATGTGTATCTTATGAGACACAAGTCTGAAGCCTTTGAAAAGTTTAAGAAATTCAGACATGAAGTGGAAAAGCAAATCGAAAAACCCATTAAGATTCTTTGATTAGATCGAGGAGGTGAATACCTTAGTCAAAAATTTTTGGACTATCTCAAGCAATATGGCATAGTCTCTCAATGTACTCCACCTAGAATATCTTAACTCAGTGGGGTTTCAGAACGAAGGAACCGAACCCTATTAGATATGGTTCGATCCATGATGATCTTCACAAACCTTCTTGATTTTTTTTGGGACATAGTCTGTTAACCGCTATATATTTACTCAATAGGGTTCCCTCTAAAATCATTCCTATCACACCGTATGAGATATGCCATGGTAAGAAACCAAGTCTGAGTCATCTCAGAATTTGGGGTTGTCTGGCACATATCAAAAGACAACAAGCAGACAAGTTAGACTATAGATCCTTTAGAGCTCGATTCATAGGATATCCTAAAGAGTCACTAGGATATTATTTCTACATTGCAGAAGACCATAATGTAATTGTGAGTCGATATGCCATCTTTCATGAAAATAGTTTATTCAAGATGGTGGCATTGGAAAGTAGATCAAGCTCGAGGAGAAAGTCTCCCAAGAGCAATGAGCTAAGGACCCTATGGAACTAAATCAGGTTGAGCCAATACAATCACTACCTCCTCCATCTCGTAGATCGAAAAAAATTTTCTATCCCCCTGAGAGGTACTTAGGTACTATTTCAAAAAAAGTAGAGGAAATGTTCCTCATAGTTAATAGGGTTCATGGTGATGATCCTAAAACCTATGACGAGATGATATCGGATATTGACTCTGAAAAATGGTTAGAGGCAATGAAGTCAGAAATTGACTTGATGCACTCAAACCAAGTGTGGACCTTGGTAGATCCACCTGAAGGTATAGTACCTATTGGATGTAAATGGATCTACAAGAGAAAGATTGGTGCAGATGGGAATGTGGAGACATTTAAAACTAGATTAGTGGCAAAATGATATAGTTAGCACGAAGGCATTGACTATCAAGATACCTTTTCGTCAGTAGCCATACTAAAATCCATCCGTACATTGTTTGTTATTGCAGCCTATTTTGATTATGAAATATGGCAAATGGACGTGAAAATAGCATTTTTAAATGAATACCTTGAGGAAGATATCTATATGGAATAGCTACTAGGTTTTACATCTAATGATGCTGATCACAAAGTATGCAAGTTGCAAAGGTTCATATATGGACTTAAGCAAGCATCTCGGAGCTGGAATACTCATTTTAATGATGTGATCAAATTATTTGATTTCATCAAGAATGAGAAAAATCCATGTATTTTCAAAAAGATCAATGAAAGCACTATTGTCTTCCTCGTACTGTCGTGGATGATATCCTTCTTATTGAGAATGATATTCCAATGTTGACCATAGTTAAAATATAGTTATCTAAAGAATTCTCCATGAAAGACTTAGGAGAAGCATCCTTCATTCTAGGAATTAAGGTCTATAGAGATAGACCAAATATGATGCTAGATCTTTCATAGAAGATATACATAGAGGAAGTGCTAAAGAGGTTTAGCATGAAAAACTCCAAGAGGGGATTGCTATCCTTCAGATATGACATTCATCTCTCTAAGAAAATGTGTCCCAACACACCTAAGGAGATTGAACGCATGAGCAAGATCTCTTATGCTTCAGCAATAGGGAGCCTCATGTATGCCATGTTATGTACACGATCTGATATAGCCCATGTTATGAGTATCACGAGCAAATATCAATCGAATCCAGGTGAAGAACATTAGACTTCTGTGAAATGTATCCTTAAGTACTTGAAAAAGAACTAAGGATATGTTATTAGTTTTTGATAATGAAGAACTCCAAGTCCAGGGGTATACAGACTCAGATTTTATGTTCGATATAGATGATCGAAAGTCGACATCTGGGAGTCTATTTGTGTGTAATGATGGTGCTGTCAGTTGGAAGAGTTCCAAATAGATAGTGATAGCAAATTCCACCATGGAAGCAGAGTACATCGCTCCATCAGAAGCTGCGAAGGAGGCATTCTAGAAAAAAAAATTCACTATAGAGATCAAAGTGATGCCATCGGATGCCATTCCTCTATACTATGATAATAATGACGCCATAGCCCTTGCTAAGGAGCCGAGGTCTCATCAAAAATTCAAGCACATCGAGCGGTGATACCACCTCATCTGTGATTACCTTGAGAAAGGTTATGTCAAGGTCAAGAGAGTTGACTTCGCAGACAATGCGGTAGACCCACTTATATAGCCTTTGGGCCAGCAGAAGATCGAAGCCCACCTTGAGAAGATGGGACCTAGATTTATAGCCAATTGACTTTAGGTCAAGTGGAAGTTTGTTAGATATGTGTGCCCTAGAAGCCAGATTGGCTGACATTTATAATACAGTTCTAAGAACAAAATTATAATTTTGACTAAAAATAATAAAATAGAGATTATTTTCTATCATAGTGTATATTTGAAAATGTCGATGATACATCCCTTGAGTTAATGGTAATGATAGCTCATATTTTTAAGAGTTGAAAATTTAAGACATGAATTTTCATTATTAACTCATAAAATGCTTTCGACCGTAGGATCATCATGAGAATAGTGATTGATTTAGAAGGTTGGTGTACGATCGATTCTTTAGGATAGATAAGTCTTGAGTCTATGGTGTAGAAACATTAGAGTGAGAGTATAGATACTCGTTAGAGAACGAGGGTACTGAGCGTGACCACCTCATCGATCACTGGCTCAAAGCTGTAGTGGTCTGTCTGATTCCTTGACCTGAGGTGCATCAACAGTTAACCTTGAGGGTGTTATAGTTTGACTATACCATAACTCGATTTCTTAGCCATT
Organism: Cocos nucifera; assembly: GCA_006176705.1. Taxonomy (NCBI): domain Eukaryota; kingdom Viridiplantae; phylum Streptophyta; class Magnoliopsida; order Arecales; family Arecaceae; genus Cocos; species Cocos nucifera. Next base: position 165,557 of record QRFJ01000406.1, read on the forward strand.
CAGAACCCAGAGGTGTATGTTGGCTATAGCATGTTCATTGTAGGAATTAGATTGCACCAATAGGGGATCTATCTATCTTGGTAGATGAGGAGTAGCCCTTTGATGATCATGAAAATCAAGTCCATAAGTCCATGGCCATGGTAGAGTGAAATAATAGAAAGAGCTTCTATTAGGGTTTTCACATTGGACTTGAATTGAATGATTAATTCATATGATGGATATTAGGGTTTGACGAGATCACCTTAATCCTAATCCGGTCGGGCCTCAAGATAGAGGAACCTAATCACATAGGTAACTGCACCGAGAGGTTCACTTTTAGTTCTGATGGATTGCCACCATATGTTGCTAGGTGTCACTGGTAAATTTTGGAAGCAATTAGAATGATTTGGATGATCGATCATACTAGTTGTCTGAATCAGAAAACTTTCGATCCATCGAAAGTTATTTCAATGATGTCGATGATAGAGATCGTGACATATCCCATTACCATATGAAATTGAACCTAACTGAATCACACAAACAAGGGTTTGGATTTGGATGTCATCAATTGGACTAACCCAGTTCAATTGATTTGAATAAGATTCAATTAGGTTCAAGAAAATCATGCTAGCACACGATTGAGCTTAATATTCTCCTTTAATAATCATTAAAGCTTATCTTGACTAAGCCAAATGTATTTGGGCTCATTCAAAAATCTTTACTTGGTCTGAATGGAGCTTGTCTAGATAAAAAAAAAGTTGTCTTAATTGATGAGATAAATTTAAGACAACACCTGCCATTTTTGGTCACATGCTAATTCCTATATTCGGATATTGATCAAATGTTGATCCTGGACACTTGGACATCTGCCCATGTGTCATGCGCCTATAGGAAAGTACCTAGGGCCTTGTCCCCCTACTAAATGTAGATAGGAAGAGGGTGCATGCTTAGGAAGGCGTGCACCCCATGAGGATAAAGGAGGAGTCCCATATAGATGGGACTCTAGGGTTGCTTCAGGGGATTAAACTCTATGGTGCCAAGAACTCTTGTTTGACCTAGTCTTGGCATCACCTTAGGAGGATTTTGAGGGTCTCTTATATGATTAGATCAGATGATGTCATCCCATCAATCAAATTTAGATCTGATTGCTCAAAGGGTCGTGACTGGCCGAGTTGATGTTGAAGAAAAATCTTGATTTTTTAGACCAGGTTCGTTCAGATCTGATCAGATCAAGAGACATATTTCACAAATTTTTTTCTTTGATCTAGATCAGATCTAAGATATTTTAGATCTGATTATTATTATTTTAAAAATTAAAATAAAATTAGATAAATTAAATCAGATTTAATTTACCTTAAAGTGGGTAACCCTATTACCCGTTGATGATCCTATAAGCAGCGGAAGGTTCTGGATCAAGCCACGCAAGTGCCTGGCCTCTATCGTATCCACTCAGGCTA
>QRFJ01000406.1:167017-410247 GCA_006176705.1 Cocos nucifera
ACCTAACAATGAGCGATACAAATTCAACTTTCGAAAAAAAAAAAAAATGGTTAAGGCAATGCAGTCATGAAATGGGACTCATTGCACTCAAGAACCAAATCTGACCTGGTAGATTCACCTAAAGGTATAGTACCGTATTGTGTAAAATGGAATCTCAAGAGAAAATTGTGAGATGAAAAAGTGGGAGACATTCAAGACTAGTGGCAAAAATAGTTAATACACGGAAAGGCAGTTGACTATCTAGATACTCTGTTCCCAGTCTATGCTAAAGTCCATCTCACACTATTGCTCTGATTGCGAGCCTTTTCTATATGGAAATATGGAAAATGGATTGAAAAATGCACTTAATGATTAACTTGAGGAAAGAATACTAAAATGGAACAACCACTTAGGTTTCAACATCCAGTGATACTGATCACAAGTGTTGCAAGCTGCAAAGATCATATATGGGACTGAACAAGCAATCTCAGAGCTGTTACATTTTCAAATCATCTGTGATCAAAATTGTTTCATCAAAGAATGAGAGAGAAAGTGTCTGCAAAAAGGGTCTAGTGGGAGCATGTGTCTTCCTCGTATTTAGTACGTGGATACTCCTCCTATTGGAATGATATCTCCATGAATTGACACAAATTATGTTCTAAGAATGTCCAGAGTATCTAATGAAATATCTTATTAAAGATGTACATAGTGATAGACCGAATTAGTGCTAGGACCTTTCACAGAAATGTAGTATCATAGAGGAATAGACTAAAGAGGTTTAGTATGGAAAAACCTCTAAGAGGGAGATTAATACCTTCGAGACATGGCATTCATTGCTTTCCAAGAAATGTGCCCTAGCAAACTGAGGAAATAGAATGCATAAGCAAATCCCTTTATTCCTTTCGCAATAGGAGCCTTCATGATATCGCATGTTGTACACGACCTGAATAAGCCCATGCCTTGAATGTCACAAGCATTAATCAGTCGAAATCCAGGTGGTAAGAACATCAGACTTCTAGATAATGTATCCTTAAACTAAGAAAATAAGATAAGTATGTTGATGTCTTTGGTAAAGGAGAATCCAAGTCTCAGTATACCCATGAACTCAGATCATGGATATAGAATGATCGAAACGGACATCTGAGTCTGTTTGTGTGCAATGGTGGTGCTTCAGTTGGAAAAGATTTCAAGCAAAAGTGATAGCAGATTCCACATGGAAGCAGAATATTATCGCTGCATCAGAAGCTATGAAAAAGAGCATTCTGGTACAAGAAGTTTGCTGCAGAATGGAGTAGAGATGCCATCAGATGCCATTCCTCCTTACTACGACAAAAATGGCACCATAGCCTTGCTAAGGAGCAGGTCTCCACAAAAATCCAAGCACATTGAAGGCGGATACCACCTCATCCGGTTACCTCGAGAAGGGTTATCAGGTAAAAGAGTCAAACTCCAAAGAATGCATGGATCCCTTACAAAGTCGTTGGCCAGAGAAGATCAAGCCCACCTTGAATATGACTAGAATTTAGCCAATGGTTTTAGGCAAGTGGAAATTGTTAGATATTGTGCCCTCAGAAGTCCAGAATTGGACTGACACTTGTAATACACTTCTAAGGGCAAAATTATAATTTTGACTAAATAATAAAATGGGTTATTTGTCTATCACATATGTGTATTTAAGTCTGTGATACATACCTTGAGTTAAAATGGATAATGATAATTCTTATTTTCAAGATTGAAAATTTAAACAAATAATTCTTATTAAACTCATAAAATGCTCCTGACCTAGGATCATCATGAGGATGGTTGATTGATCCAGGATATGGTGTACAATCGCTTCTCTTTATAAGATGAGTCTTGAGTCTAGTGTAACACAAGAGAGTATCAATTTACTTTAGAGAATTGAGGCACTGAGCGTGACCACTCGAGTAGTCATAAGGAAGTCTACCTCTCATGATGACTGACTCAAGCCATAGTGTGTGTCTAGTTCTTCGACCTAGGTGCATTACTTCACCTTGAGGTGGTTATAGTTTGACTACACCATGACTCGATCTCCTACCATTCGAAATTCTAAGATTTATGTTGGCTATAGCATGTTCATTGTAGAATGGATTAACACAAGATGGAATCTATCTACCTCGTGGATAAGAGCAGCCCTATGATGACATAGAATCATCCATAAGCCTATGGCCATGTAGAGTGAAATAATAGAAAAAGTTTCTATTATTTTCAGTCAGACTTGAATCGAATGATTAAATCATATGAAGATATAGGTTTGACGAGTTACCTTAACCCTAATCTGATCGGGGCTCAAAATGAAGAACTAATCACACAAGTAGCTGCACCAAGAGGTTTATTCCAATTTTGATGGGTTGCCACCATATACTCTAGGTGTCACTAGTGGATTTGGGAAATTAGAATGATTTAGATTGATCGGATCATTCTGTGTCTGAATCAGAAGAGTTTTGTATCCATCGAAAGGAGTTTCGATGATTTTGTGAGATCACTACATATCCCATTTACATATAGAACTGAACCTAACTGGATCACACAAATAAGGTTTAATCTGGATATCATCAATTGAACTATCCAGTTAATTATTGAATAGATTCAATTAGTTCAAGAAAATCTGCTAGCACATGATTGAACCAATTCTTCTTTTCTATCATTAAAATTAATGCTACTAGCCAAAGAGTTTGTGCTCAATCAGTACCTTTCATATGATCTGACTGTGATTGTCCAAGTCAGAAATGGTCTTATTTTGTGTAAGACATTACTTGCCATTTTTGTCACCTGCCATTTCTCTTCTTTGACTTTGGTCAAAAGTCTATCTTTACTGGTCAAATGGACCATTAACCTTTGACTTCTGTCATGTGTCATGCCACTATTGAGAGCTGGTGGGGCCTGTCCCCTACCAGAAACTGGCAAGGAAGAGCCGAGCCACCTGGCGTGTGCCCAAGCTGGAGGCGCCCAGGAGTCCCGTGTTGGATAGGGACTTCACGTTCTTTTTGGATTCCAATTAGAGTTCTCCTAAGAAACCAACTTTGATGGTCTTAGGCACCCCCTAAGAGGAATCCAGGGACTCTATTCCACCAATTAGATTTAGATCTGATTTCAAAAGAATTTGATTGGTTGGAAGAAAGGAGTTTGATCACATTAGTCTATAAATAAATCCTGCACCTAAACTTAAAAGCATCTGAATTTAATTGAGATCTCCATGCCCCAAGGCCTTTTCTCCTCTCCTCCTCCATTCCAAAGCATCTTCTCCCTCTCCTCTCCATGTTCAAAAGGATTTTGGACCTTGGTTGGTGGAATCTAAAAGAGAAAGGCAAGTGAAAGCTTGAAGGTCTGTGCTGCTGCATAAGGATGACTGTGCTGATCCAAAAAGAGTTTTGATAATTCTCTAGATCAATCCAGATTTAATTTTTGGAACGTGATACAGAAGCAAAGGATCTCTAGATTAGCCTGCACAAACCATTTGGCTCAGTGAGAAACTTTAATGATAGAAAAGAAGAATTTTTGTTCAATCATGTGCTAGCACGATTTCCTTGAACCTAATTGAATCTAATTCAATCAATAAACTGGATTAGTTCAATTGATATACCAGATCTAAACCCTTATTTGTGTGATCCAGTTAGGTTAGTTCTATATGAAAATGGGATATTAGTGATCTCACAACAATATCATCAAAACTCCTTTCGATGAATCAAAACTCTTCTGATTCAGAAAACTAGAATGACGATCATCTAAATCATTCTAATTGCTCCAATCCACTAGTGACACTAAGTATATGTGGCAACCCATCAAAATTGAACCTCCTGGTGCAGCTATTGTGGATTAGTTCTTATCTTGACCCCGATCGATTAGGGTTAAGGTAAACTCGTCAAACACTAATTTATCATATGATTTGATCATTGATCAGTCTGTGAAAACTAATAGAAACTTTTCTATTATTCACTCTACCATGGCCAATGGCTTCCTGGACTTGATTCTCATGATCATCATAGGGCCTTCTTATCCAACCGAGGTAGATAGATTCCATCTTGGTGTAATCCAATTCCTACAATAAACATGCTATAGCCAACAAAATCTTAGGAATTTCGAATGGCTAGGAGATCGAGTCATGGTGTAGTCAAACTATAACACCCTCAAGGTGAAATACCGATGCACCTCAGGTCGAAGAACTAGACACACCACTATAGCTTGAGTCAGTCATCATGAGAAGTAGACTTCCTTATGACTACTCGAGGTGGTCACGCTCAGTGCCCTCATTCTCTAACGAGTACCTATACTCTCGCTCCAGTATCTTTACACCATAGACTCAAGACTCATCTACTATAAAGAAGCGATTGTACACTAACCTTCTGGATCAATCACCATCCTCATGATGATCCTACGGTCAGGAGCATTTTATGAGTTAATAATGAAAATTTTTGTTTTAAATTTTCAACTCTTGAAAATAAGAATTATCATTACTATTAACTCAAGGTATGTATCACAGACACTAAATACACATATGTGATAGAAAATAACCCATTTTATTATTTATAGTCAAAATTATAATTTTGCCCCTAGAAGTGTATTACAAGTGTCAGTCAATTCTGACTTCTAGGGCACACATATCTAACAAACTCCTACTTGACCTAAAGCCAATTGGCTACAAATCTAAGTCATATCTTTTGAAGGTGGGCTTCGATCTTCTACTGGCCCAACGACTTTGTAAGCGGATCCATCGCATTGTCTGTGGAGTTGACTCTTTTAACCTTGATGTAACCCTTCTCGAGGTAATCGCGGATGAGGTGGTATCGCCACTCAATGTGCTTGGATTTCTGATGAGACCTCGGCTCCTTAGCAAAAGCTATGGTGCCATTATTGTCGTAGTACAGAGGAATGGCATCTGATGGCATCACTCCAATCTCCATGGCAAACTTCTTGTACCAGAATGCCTCTTTCATAGCTTCTGATGCAGCGATGTATTCTGCTTCCATGGTGGAATCTGCTATCACTATTTGCTTAGAACTTTTCCAACTGACAGCTCCACCATTGCACACAAACAGACTCCCAGATGTCGACTTTCGATCATCTACATCAAACATAAAGTCTGAGTCTGTATACCCCTAGACTTGGAGTTCTCCATTGCCAAAGATCAATAACATATCCTTAGTTTTCTTAAGTACTTAAGGATATATTTCACAGAAGTCCAGTGTTCTTCACCTGGATTCGACTGATATCTGCTCGTGACACTTACGGCATAGGCTATATCAGGTCGTGTACAAAACATGGCATACATGAGGCTCCCTATTGCTAAAGCATAAGGGATCTTGCTCATGCATTCTATTTCCTCAAGTATGCTAGGGCACATCTTCTTGGAAAGATGAATGCCATGCCTGAAGGGTATTAAACCCCTCTTAGAGTTTTTCATACTAAACCTCTTTAGTACTTCCTCTATATACAACTTCTGTGAAAGTCCTAGCATCCTATTTGGTCTATCTCTATGTACATCTTTATGGAGAATTCTTTAGATAACCACATTTTAACTATGGTCAACATGGGAATATCATTTCCAATAAGGAGGATGTCATCCACGTATAATACGAGGAAGACAGCAGTGCTCCCACTGACCCTTTTGAAGACACATGGCTCCTCCTCATTCTTGATGAAACTAAATATTTTGATCACATCATTAAAATGAGTATTCCAGCTCTGAGATGCTTGCTTAAGTCCATATATGGATCTTTGCAGCTTGCAAACCTTGTGATCATTATCACTGGATTTGAAACCTAGCGGTTGTTCCATATATATATCTTCCTCAAGATATCTATTTAAGAATGCTGCTTTCATATCCATTTTCCATATTCCATAATCGAAATAGGCTGCAACAGCAAGCAATGTGTGGATGGATTTTAGCATAGCTACTGATGAAAAGTTATCCTGATAGTCAATGCCTTCGCATTGACTATAACCTTTTGCCACTAATCTAGTCTTGAATGTCTCCACATTCCCATCTGCACCAATCTTTCTCTTGTAGATCCATTTACACCCAATAGGTACAATACCTTCTGGTGAATCTACCAAGGTCTAGACTTGGTTTGAGTGCATTGAGTCAATTTCTGACTTCATTGCCTCTAACCATTTTTTGGAGTCGATATTTGATATCGCCTCGTTATAGGTTTTGGGATCATCACCATGAACCCCATTACTTATGAGGAACATTTCCTCTACATCCTCTAAAATAGTACCTAAGTACCTCTTAGGGGGATGGAAAACCCTTTTCGATCTATGAGGTGGAGGAGGTAGTGTATGGATTGGCTTAATCTGATTTGGTTCCATTTGGTCCTTAGCTCATCGCTCTTGTGAGACTTTCTCATCGAGCTTGATCTGCTTTCCAATGCCGCTATCTTGAATAAACTATTTTTCAAGAAAGATGGCATGTCGACTCATAATCACATTGTGATCTTCTGAAATGTAGAAATAATATCCTAATGACTCTTTAGGATATCCTATGAATCGAGCTCTAAAGGATCTAAAGTCTAACTTGTCCGCTTGTTGTCTTTTGACATGAGCCGACAACCCCAAATTCTGAGATGACTCAGACTTGATTTCTTACCATGCCATATCTCATATGGTGTGGTAGGAATGGTTTTAGAAGGAATCCTATTCAGTAAGTATATTGCAGTTAACAAACAGTATCTCCAAAGAAAATTAGAGAGGTCTGTGAAGCTCATCATGGATCGGACCATATCTAATAGGGTTCGATTCCTCCGTTCTGAAACTCCGTTGAGTTGAGGTATTCTAGGTGGAGTCCATTAAGAGACTATGCCATTTTTTTTGAGATAGTCCAGGAATTTTCGACTAAGGTATTCACCTCCTCGATCTGATCGAAGAACCTTAATGGATTTTCTAGTTTGCTTTTGTACTTCATGTCTGAATTTTTTAAACTTTTTAAATGCTTCAGACTTATGTCTCATAAGATACACATACCCATACCTTGATAAATCATCGGTAAAGGTTATGAAGTAGACTAGGTTGCCTCTAGCCGGCACATCAAATGGGTTGCACACATCTGTATGTACTAGGACAAGAAGATTCGTGGCCCTTTCCCTATGTCCTACAAAAGGGAGCTTAGTCATTTTGCCATGAAGACAGGATTCACAAATTGGATATGACTCAAAAGTCAATGGACTCAATAGCTCGATTTTCTCCAATTTGTTAACCCTATCTTCTGCTATATGAGCACTAGAACAAGAGTCAAGCACCCAACTGGATGCAGAAGAAACCATAAGGTTAGACTCAATAACGAGCATACCTCCAGAAGGACCTGCCTCCTTCTTCTTTAGGGTGGCCAGGTAAGTAGGACAGTTCCACTTCCAGTGGCCGTCATTGTTGCAATGAAAATACTTTCCTTTATCAGCGGCCTTCTTCTTCAGCTCTGCCTTTTTCTTCTTTTCTCCTTCCATCTTCTGCTTTTTCATAGACTTCTTCTTTCCAAAAGATTTTCTCTTGAAAGAAGTCCGTTCCATAGCAAGTACTGAGCCTTTAGAACCTTTCATGGAAAGCTCAACAGTAACCAGCATGTTCATAAGTTCAGCCAAAGAATTTTGAAGTTTATGCATATGGTAGTTCATGATGAACTGTCCATACGCATCAGTCAAAAATTGCAGAATTATATTATTCTATAGATCCAAGTCCAACCTCACTCCGAGCTTCTCAAGCTCTTCCATGTCCTTGATCATCATCAGATAATGATCTTGAACTGACTGCCCATCATGCATTTTAGTCTTGAACAGTCATTTAGTGACTTGATACTTGGTTGCATGACTCTGTTCACCAAACATCTCCTATAAATGAGCCAATATTTGGCGAGCAATTTTGATATCTTCATGTTGGTGCTGAAGTTCATCAGACATCGAGCCCAACATATAGTATCTAACCTTATTATCTTTATCTATCCACTTATCCAGGCATGCTCTCTGCTTAGTGGATGGACGAGCTGGTAAGGTGGGAGGATCTTGGTCTAATACATGAGTTAACTTCTCGAAATCCAAAATAATTTTGAAGTTTCGAAGCCAATGCTTGTAGTTTGGTCCGGTCAGTCTATGGGTGCCCAGGATTCATGCTAGTGGATTGGATGCAGATATTTTTCTATAGAGAGTCAAAGTTTCTAGTTAGATATTGTAATTAAGACTTAATCCATTTATTTAGGAATTTTATTTTTAAATAAATTAGCTCCTACTATTTTCTTGGATTCCTACACTCCCTCTGTAGAGATGTGAAAATCTCCACGATTACTGATTTCTAGTGGGTGGTGCAGTCCCACCGACTTACTCATCACCTCACCTAACAGTTATTGGTGATGGGTTAGCTAATGAGTGAACAACTCTTATTTAATGATTCTCTAATTATGATGCACCTAAACTTGATCTCTAATTCATGAATCTCATCATGTTCGAAATATTGATCCACTCCTTAGTTAAGTTAGACCCACCATTTGCACAGATTGAATTCCTAATTGAGTCTCTCACCGTGTTCGGAATATTGAGCCCATTCCATCCTCTAGCCTGTAGCATCCAATGTCTAATAGATATGGTTGCATCTTTCTGATGCAACTAAGCTACTGTAACCAATCGAGAACAATCAAACTCGAAAAGAGCCCGCACATCTACAATGGTGGAAGATCTTAGACTTAATCTTTTCTTAGTGAGTTTGATTTAGGTCTTATTAAACTAGACTTGACATAGTCATAACTATTATGACTAACCTAGTGGCATGGGTTAGCTCAAATTATTGACCATCTCAGATCAAAACTGAGTCAACAAACATGGCCAGGTAAGTGAGATCGGTGGAAGAAATATGCCATTAACTCGACAAGAACGCATTCGAGTCGAGTAGCTCGCAATTAAAAATCAGTCGGTCGTATCTGCCAAACTTACCTTAGACACCAAATTGTTGAGCCAGAACCAATCGGATTAGCCTACAATCCAGACTCTAACCACTGAGCCTAATTAGGTCTTAGCTTGATCGATCACTCACGTGACTCGATCTTGACCCTAGACTTAATCCTATTAGGCTGATCAATTTAAGCATTGTTGATCCCATCTAACCAACTCTTGATTCAGTTTGATCAACCGCTAGACCTAATTAAGCTACCCAAGCCCGAACCAAGATTTATGAATATGTTTTAGATATGAAATTCTCAATTTTAGATCTAATTGATATTTATAAACTTAATTCTTAATTAAGTCAGGGTTCTTTAAATGTGTAAATAAGATCCTAGGGTTTTAGGATCTAGAGTTTTGCAGAAAGTAAATTTTTCAATTTTTGATTAAGGACGAACGCGCAGCACCCCTACACATCATAAGAATATCCCATCAAATAGAAGGAGAGGGTCTTTAAGCCCTACTTTATTCTTATGACTGGACGGCCAAGGGAAACGCCTTAATCAGAAATACAACTAATCTATAAAAAATAAATTAGATCTAAGCATATATCTCATATTAAAAATAGATCTAATTAAAACATGTTTTGTATATATCACATATATCATGCATGCATATTTTTTAGATCTAAATTATCTCATAATCATCTAAAAAATTAAATTTAAATTTGATCTTATCAAATAAAATTTAATCTAGATCTATTTGCAGAACTATTCTACAACTAGTCTAAACATATAACTATCATATCTCATATGAATAAATTAATTTTATTTTATTTTCTATTTTTAGATCTGATTATAACATTTATAATATCAAAAAATAGCAAATAAATAGATCTAAAAATTATATTTAATTAAATAAAAAATATGATTATACTAGACTACACATAGAATAATTCTATTCCTAGTCTAGTTATGTATCTCATACATATTAGATCTAGATTAATTAATTTTAATTTTCTATTTTTTTATTTTTTTGATTTTAGATCTAATCACATCTCATGTGATATCTAAAATCACTAATTTATCAGATTAAATTAGATCTAAATAAATTTTATAAGAACCTGGCTCTGATATCAATTGAAGAAAAATCCTGATTTCTCAGGGTCAGGTTCGTTCAGATCTGATTGGATCGAGAGGCATATTTCAAAAATTTCTTCTTAGATCCTAATTAGATCTATCATTTTTTAGATCTAATTTTATGATTTGATAATCAATAAAACTAAATTAAATCTAATCTAAATTAATTTCACTTTGATTTTGGGTAATCTGATTACCCGTTGATGATCGTGCTGAAGCCCTAAGATTCTGGATCAAGCCACATAAGTGCCTGGCCTCTACTGATATCCACTCGGACTGAATCTGGAGATCTTCTTCTTCTCTTTCTTTTCTCCAGAAATTAGATCTGGATTTAATTTTGAGGATCTTCGAAACTCCTTTCGAAGATCTACTGTCGTCTCTACAGCAGTGCTACCTTCTTCCTTTCTTGTTAGTCTTTTCTTGTCTGAATCGCACTAATCTGAAGGTCCAACTTCCTTGGGTGTAGAGAGGAGAGAGAGAATAAGAAAGTGGTATGGAGGAGGGAGAGGGGTAGCCTTGGGGTGTGGTAAGGAGAGAAGTCTATTAAAAGTCGGTGCAGATAGGTCTTTATATAGATCCTACTGCACCATGCAATGCCACATCACCCCAGCCAATCATGTTACTTCATTCAATCGGATCTAAATCTAATAAGTGGGATGACATCACTTGATCCAATCAAATGAGAGACCCATAAATTCATCCTAAGGTGGTGCCTAAGACTGATCAAAGTCTATAGGTGAGGATCACCTAGTTTGAATCCAAGAAGCAACCTGGAGTCCCATCTGTATGGGACTCCAGGCATTCCTATCTATAGGTGCACGCCATCCTAGGCGTACACCCCCTTCTTTCCAATTATCAGGGAGAGAACAAGCCCCTATCTGCTCTCCAATAAGTGCATGACACATGGGCAGATGTCCATGGGTCAAAGGTCAACGTTTGACCAAAGTCGAAGGACAATAATTAGTAGGTGATGAAAAATGGCCGGTGTTGTCTTAAATTTATCTCATAAATTAAGACAATCCTTTTCTGATCTGGACAAATTCTAGTCAGACCAGGTAAAGGTACCTGAGTGAGCACAAACTCATTTGGCTCAGTCGAGACAACTTTTAATGATAGAAAAAGGAGAATTTTAGGTTCAATCGTGTGCTAGTATGATTTTCTTAAACCTAATTGAATCTAATTCAAATCAACTGAACTTGATTAGTTTAATTGATGATATCCAGATCCAAACCCTTATTTATATGATCTAGTTAGGTTCAGTTCTGCATGGTAATGGGATATGTAGTGATCTCTATCATCAGTATCATCGAAACTTCTTTTGATGGATTAGAACTCTTCTAATTCAGTCAACTAGAATGATCGATCATCTAAATCATTCTAATTGCTCCCAAAATCCACCAGTGACACCTAGCAGTATATGGTGGCAACCCATCAAAACTGAAAATGAATCTCTTGGTGTAGCTACTTATGTGATTAAGTTCTTCTATCTTGAGCCCCGATCAAATTAGGGTTAAGGTAAACTCATCAAACCCTAATTTCTATCATATGATTTAATCATTCGATTCAAGTCCGATGTGAAAACCTTAATAAAAACATTTTCTATTATTTCACTCTCTGCCATGGCCATGGGCTTATGGACTTGATTCTCATGATCATCATAGGGCTGCTTCTCATCCACCGAGGTAGATAGATTCCATCTTGGTGCAATCCAATTTCTACAATGAACATGCTATAGCCAACATATACCTCAGAATTTCGAATGGCTAGGAGACCGAGTCATGGTGTAGTCAAACTATAATACCTTCAAGATAAACTATCGATGCACCTCAGGTCAAAGAACCAGACACGCCACTACAGCTTCGAGTCGGTCATCGATGAGAAGGTAGACTTCCTTATGACTACTCGAGGTGGTCACACTCAGTGCCCTCGTTCTCTAACAAGTATCTGTACTCTCGCTCTAGTGTCTCTACACCGTAGACTCAAGACTCATATACTATAAAGAAATGATTGTACACTAACCTTCTGGATCAATCACCATCCTCATGATGATCCTACGGTCAGGAGCATTTTATGAGTTAATAATGAAAATTCTTATGTTAAATTTTCAACTCTTGAAAATAAGAATTATCATTACTATTAACTCAAGGGATGTATCACAGACACTAAATATATAAAAGTGATAGAAAATAATCCATTTTATTATTTATAGTCAAAATTATAATTTTGCCCCTAGAAGTGTATTACAAGTGTCAGCCAATTCTGACTTCTAGGGCACACATATCTAACAAAAAGATCATATTCTTTATCGCTCTTAAGATGTCTTCGACCTTCAGAAGCTGATTCTACATTATGGGAAGTACATGAGGGAATCCACGAAAATCATGTAGCGGCCAGATCTTTATCATAAAGACTACTTCGATAGGGTTACTAGTGGTTGATCTTGTACCATGATTCTATGAAATATGTCAAAAAATATGACCGCTGCCAAAAAAATGCAAACATCCAAAGATAGCCAGCCTCCGTACTTACACCCCTGAGCTTCTCATGGCCATTTGCACAATGAAAAATGGACATACTTGAACCTTTTCCAATGGCATCCGGATAATGAAAGTTTCTCTTGGTGGCAATAAACTATTTCATAAAATGGGTTGAAGCAGAACCTTTGGCAAAAATAACTAAAGTGAAAGTGCAGGACTTCGTCTGAAAGTCGATTGTTTGCAGATTCTGCCTACCTCAGACCCTCATAATAGATAATAGGCGATAATTTGCTGGAGCGAGATTTGCCAAATTTTGTGAAGATCTGAATATCTTCCATCATTTTACATCAGTGGCTCACCCACAGGCAAACGGGAAGGCCGAAGTAACTAACAAAATCCTATTGCAAGGTATCAAAGCAAGGCTTGAGAGGATAAAAGAAACTTGGATAGATGAACTCTATCATGTTCTTTAGACTTACCGAATTATCCAAAGATTGCCAATAGGAGAAACTCCATTCGCTTTGGCCTTCAGAACTGAAGTTGTCATCCCGATAGAACTTAAACTCCCATCAGCACGAGTCATGGCATTCAATGAGCAGCGCAACTCATAGGACCTAAGGGCTAACCTCGACTTGGTGGAAGAAAAATAGGAAAAAGCTCAAGTTCGGATGGTAGCCTACAAGCAAAAAGTAGCTCGCTACTACAACTCAAAAGTCAAAGGCAGAATATTCAAAGTAGGAGACTTGGTACTTCGGCGAGCAACTATTTCACAATCTCAGAATCAAAGAAAGTTTGCTCTAAATTGGGAAGGTCCGTATAAAGTAGAAGAGGTCGTTCAGCCTAAAACTTATCGTCTGAATGAGCTCGAAGAAACAACACTCCCACGATCTTAGAATTCAAAAAATTTAAGAATGTACTATCAATAATTTTCTTTCAATAAAACTCCTTCATTTCAACATTATTGTTTCTTGGTGCAAAGACTATGTGATGACAGGAAAGAAGCAATCAAAAGTGGCCATGTTAGGAATAGGAGGAGAACCTCATCCTTACATGAGCAAGTTGAAGACCTCTAATTATTTAAGATAAAAGGAGGGAAGAGACCTATTCAATGGCCCATTTATGCCCCTATTTCCATTATAGGGATAGAAGGAGAATCTTGTCCTAACATGAGCAAGTCGAAGACCTCTGGTTATTTAAGATAGGAGGAGGAGAGAGGCCCATTCAATGGCCCATTTGTGTCCCTATTATCATGATAGGGACAGGAGAAGAACCTCATCCTAACATGAGTAAGTCAAAGGCCTCCGGTTATTTAAGACAGGATGAGAGGAGAGGTCCATTCAATAGCCCATTTGTGCTCCTACAGTCTTGTTAGGAATAGGAGAAGAACCTCATCTTAACTTGAGCAAAGTTGAAGGCCTCGTTAATTTAAGAAGGGATGAGGGGAGAGGCCCATTCAATGGCCCATTTGTGCCCCTATAGTCTTGCTAGGAATAGGAGGAGAACCTCATCCTAACTTGAGCAAAGTCGAAGGCCTCGTTAATTTAAGATGGGATGAGGAGAGAGGCCCATTTAACAGCTCATTTGTGCTCCTATAGTCTTGTTAGGAGCAGGAGGAGAACCTCATCCTAACTTAAGCAAGGTCGAAGGCCTCGTTAATTTAAGATGGGATAAGAGGAGAGGCCCATTCAATCACCCATTTATGCCCCTACTGCCATGTTAGGGACAGGTGGAGGATCTCGTCCTAACATGAGCAAACCAAAGACCTCTAGTTATTAAAAATAGGAGAGGAGAAGACCTATCAATGGCCCGACCGTGCCACTGCAACCCTATTAACAGAAGGAGAACCTCATCCTGATATGAGCAAATCAAAGACCTCCGGTTGCTTGAGATAGGAGAAAAATCTCATCATGGCAAAAGCAGAAACCAATCTCATCAAGAATAAGTAAGGACTTCGTCTTGACAAAAGGACCAAGAAAAATCAACTAAGCTGGAAATGGAAAGACAACGTCGTCCTAACATCATCCTGATACAAATAAAGATCTTCGATCATGAAAAGATAGGAGAAAAGCTACTTTTCGATGATTATTCCAACAAAAGATAAAACAAAGAAAAAAGGTGAAGAAATAAAATAAAAAAATAATTAAAGAAGGTATTTCTTTATTAAAGTTAGAATTGTTACAAAATGAAGGTCTATAAGATTGGTTACAAAAGCGAGGAGGAAAAGGCCAAAGCTCTAAGAAGGATATGATCCCTCAAACTTTGGGCTACTGGCCATCACCAAAGATTCCTTTAAACTGACTATCTCTTCCTCATGTTCTTTCTTCCTTAGTAGACTATCCACATACATCCTATTGGCTTGTCGATAATTATCTTCAAATTCTTTCAACTACCTCCTCAGAATCGTCAACTCAGCCTCCGCATCCTTCACAACTTGACGCTCGTATACCATTTGGATCTTCAACTTTGGAGTTTGGCCTTATCCTTCTCGTATGCAAATGAAAGACCATGGAAGGATTTCCTCAAAAAGAAACCCACTCTGACTCTTTATCAGCACCGACCTACTGATTATCATGTAATTGCCTCCAAAGATGAGCCACCTCTTCGTTTGTCGATTTGAGCTCACTTTTAAGCCTACTCATTTTCTTCTTATAATAAGTCCTACACTTATCGTGCTGAGCTTCAACATCATGAAGCTGCCTCTGGATCTTGGAAAATTTTTTCGACCAGTCCCAATCGTGTCTCGACTTATCAGAAGACCACGATGAACTCTCCTCCAACAATCGAATTGTCTCTTTTACCGAATCAAGTTCAACTTTGAGAGAGTTAATCTTCATGGTCAACACCCAAGACTTATCACTGGCACTTTTCTTAAACTCCACTAACTCCTTCTCGAAATTATCCTTCTTAAGGCTAAAGCTCATAGAATCCTTCATGTATAATTTGCGGAGTTGAGTGACTTCAATCATCGCCTCCAAAGCATTTTTTCTAGATCTTTGGAGTTTGTCTTCAGTCTTTTTTAGTTTTTTCCTTAGGTGATAAATTTTCCTCTTCAAACTCTTAATTATTGATTTTAAAGAAATTCCTTGAGGCAACGACACGACATCGATGGGAGACTGCATCCAACATATGAAAGAAATTCTAAGCTATTGATAAAAAGAAGTCTTACTTTCATTGATAAAACTTTTTCAAGTATATAATGAAACAAATAGAAAATACAATAACTAAAAACTTCCAACCTCGGAAGGGGAAGCAGTAGGGGAACTTGGTGCTCCTGCAGTAGCTACGGACTTAGGAGCAAGTTTGACTGATGGTTCAGAGGGTTCGAGCTCCTCAACAGCAAGTTTGGAAGGTTCTACGATCGCTCCGATGGGAGAAGGGTTGACTGTAGTAGTGGATGGTTCGGCTTCCCCATCGACGGCCTCCTCTTATTCCAAAAGACTCAGGTCAAGATCGAAAAACTTTCGGGCAACTCGACCCTCTTAGGGCTCAAATCTTTAATGAACGCCTGCTGGCTGAACTCGACATTCAAGTTTCTCATTTTGGAAAAGGCCTTGAACTCTTCCACGGCCTGAATCATCACCTCCAAGATCGACTTCACCATCCGAGCTTCCAATTCGATGACTTTGATCTTAGCTTCTTTCTTCCTTTCCTCCTCTAGAGCCAGTGCAGCCTTAAGTTTGGTCGAGATGAACTCCTTCCTGAGCACACCCTAGAGACTTTTGATTTCTGCCATCTTCTCCTCTGCAAGATGCTCAACCTCGCCGATCTTTTCTTGAAGGCGACTAACCTTGGCTCGAAGATCCTCCTGAATCTTCTCTACCTTCGCCTTTAGATGGTGTGCCCTCTTGATGTGGGCGAGCATTTGGTGACCTGACTGCAACAAATGATCGATGTTAAAAAAAAATAAGAAGAAGAAAAGGAAGAAGAACAAGAGAAGAGAGAAGAAGGAAAAAGCATAAGACAAGAGAAGAAGTTAGGCAACGAAGCAATCACCTTGAGGAAGGTTTCGAGAGAACCCTAGATGAGCTACCATGGTTCAAGGTCGGCCATGTGGTCCACCACCTCCGGCATGGCAAATTTATCAGTTAAAGCCTAGACGATCTCTGGGTCATCGAAAGGATCCTCTCCTTGTTCATCGCTTTCGTCATTCGGCTCACTAAAGTGAGCCTTACGGAGTGTCTTCATAGCATCTTTCTTTTTCTTCTTTTCTTCCCTTGTCTCTCCCTCAGCAGGAAGTTTCAGAGCTTGATCCCCACTAGAAAGGCCCGGGGGTGCAGAGGGCATGGAATCCACATTAATAGTATCAACCTCGATAGTTGGAAGAACCTCGGCACTAGCGGCAACCTCGAAAGTAGTAGCAGTGATAGCGAGGGCCACGAAGCTTGAAGCACTGACCTTCGCCATCTTCGAACTATCACTTGGCACTTTCCCTTTCCTTTTCTAGGAGTAAAGCCCCATTGCAAGCATCGCAGCAGCTTTAGTATCCATTTCTGTAATAAAGAAGGAATCATAATCAATGACGGTACACAAATATAAAACAGAGTGAATGCAAAAAGTAAAAATTGTACCGACATGATCAAGGGGACTCAAACCCAGGTTAAATAAGGTCTGTTCTTTCAGAAGATCGAGAAGAAGAGGAGCTCGGTATGCTTTGAGTTTGTTGGAGGAATCAAGGTTGGCTCTATCTAAGCTAGGAGCTCAGCGGACTGACTCCCTAATATGACCCCAAGAAGGAAGATCTAATAGCAAGGTCGGACAGTACACAAAAAAATATTTTTTCTTTCAGTTGTGAATAGAAGAAGGAGCACCTTTCAGTAACCCCTTCTTGCCAAACTATGGAGAGAAGTACCACCAGTCCTTCGTAGAAGGATGGTGCTTGAAAGTATAGAAGTTTCTAAAGAGTGAAATGATCAGATGGACCTTGGCTAGATGATAGAGGGAAAGGAATCCTATCACACACCTAAAAGAATTTGGTGCTACAGAGGCAAGGGAGATGTTCAGAAATCGAAAAAGAGCAACTATGAAAGGAGGGAGTAGAAGTTGAAGTCCAGCATGTAGAGTTTCTAAATATAGGTAGCATCGATCAGTCATAGGAGAACTCGCTCGGTCACTCGATGTGGGATGTTCAAGGTCGCACTCCTAAGGGATCCCATACTGAATCTTAATTAGGAAAAGATCATTCATGGTCAGGATGCAAGGAATAGTATCTGACACGAAAGGTTGATGAGACATGTCTTCAGTGCGAAATACTGTAATAGGAATGGGGTCAAGAAAGGCTAGACCAGATGAACTCTAGGAACCAGTAGATTGGAAAATTCTGGAGGACATTCGGATCAAATTAAATTCAAGAGAAATTAAGAGGCAAAGGATGCGGAAAACTCCTTAAGGAAAACTGAGAGAATAAGAAGCGAAGGATGCTAGAATAATTAAGAAGAAGGATGGCAAAACTAACTTAGGTCGATCGAGAAGGACAAAGAGGCGATGAGCATGATGAAGACCAAGTGGAAGAATGCTTGAAATCAGGAAGGATGGAGGAAGAAATCAGAACTCTTGAGTGAAAGGAAGATGAAAGTCAGAGGAGGAAGGAACCAGGACTCTCGAAAGGAAGGAAGATGAGAACCAGGAAAGGAAGAAGGATTTAAATAGCAGAAAGTAGCCCAAAACCATCATGATTGCAAATCTTCCTTGATCATTCTTCATGCGATGCATGTCCTAAGCATCATGATAAAAGAATGGTGATAGGCAGTGCCTTTATGGTTCCATGTCTCGAGCAGTGCTTTGACAAAAATTTCGCAAATCCATCTCTTCGAGTCGAATTGCGTTAAAGAGACTCTAGCATCAATATGGAAGATAACAAAATGCCTTGCTTTTTTCAAAAATTGCAAAACCTAGGAAAGATCTATGCTGGGGCACCTCCCTCCTTGGACTTGAGAGAGGCGCCTCCTCTCTCTAGGGCTTCTTCAAGAATCCAAGGACAACAACTCCAGAGAGAAGAGAAGAAGAGAGTTGAGGGAGAAAAGATCTGTATTGATTTCAATCTTTAAAATCCTAATACAACCTATGTATTTGTATAAAGCTATTAGGCCTGACCAAAAACTCTCCTAGCTAACCCAATACATGAAAGCACTCATCGAGCCCATATACACCAATGTCTTCCATGCTTTCATCCTCTGGATCTAGGCCTAACCCATATATGAGTTAGCCTTTTTAAGACCTCTTGAACCAGACCTTAAGACCTCTAAGATCAACCCAGACCCTAGCCCAAAACAAATCCTTACATAACTCTGCCCATGCACTGAGCCGGCTCGGTCTCAGCACTAAGCCAACTAAGTTCCACTGGATCGGCTCAGTCTGAAACTGAGCTGGCCCAATTCTTTGCCATGCCAGTAGTCTCAAATGCACAGCTCTCTATTTTGCCTGTGCATTGAGACTTAGCTAACCTAGTTTTGGATTGCGTCAGCTAACCTACAGAAAATGTTCTTTCTACAATCTTGATTCTCTGACTTTAGTTTCTTGCTCCATCTTGAATTTTAGATCTTCGAAGCACCAACCAAGCCCCTGGAATCCCCAGAGCCAACACCCTGACTCCTTCCATGGCCTCCCAAGGCTTGGAAGCACCATAAATCCTCACATCATATATGTCATGCTATGTTCACGACCTGATATTGCCCATGCTGTGAGTGTCACGAGCAGGTATCAATCGAATCCAGATGAAGAGCACTGGACTTTTGTGAAATATATCCTTAAGTACTTGAGAAGGACTAAGGATATGTTTCTAGTCTTTGATAATGGAGAACTTTAGGTTCAGGGGTATGCAGACTCGAATTTCATGTTCAATATAGATGATCGAAAGTCAACATTCGAAAGTCTATATATTTATAATGGTGGAGTTATCAGTTGGAAGAGTTCCAAGTAAACAGTAAAGCAGACTCCACCATGGAAGCAGAATACATCACTGTGTTGGAGCTACAAAAGAGGTATTTTGGTACAGAAAGTTCACCATAGAGCTCGAAGTGATACCATCAGATGTCATCCCTCTGTACTGTGATAATAATGTCATCATAGCCCTAGCTAAAGAGCTGAGGTCTCACTAAAAATCTAAGTACATCAAGCAGGGATACCACCTCATCCGCGATTACCTCGAGAAGGAATATGTCGAGCTCAAGAGTGTCAACACTGCAGAAAATGTGGCTAACCATTGACAAAGCCATTGAGCCAATAGAAGATCGAAGCCCATCTTAAGAAGATGGGACTTAGATTTATAGCCAATTGACTTTAGGTCAAGTGGGAGTTTGTTAGATGTGTGCTCTAGAAGCCAGATTGGCTAAACACTTGTAATACTCTTCTAAGGATAATTTTATAATTTTGACTATAAATTAATAAAAAAATTATTTTCTATCACAGTCTGTATATAAAGTATGTGTGATACATCCTTTGAGTTAATGGTAATGATAATTCATATTTTCAAGAGTTGAAAATTTGAGACATGAATTTTCATAATTAACTCATAAATAGCTTCCGACCGTAGGATCATCATAAGGATGGTGATCAATCTGAAAGATTGGTGTATGATCACTTTCTTAGGATAGACGTGTCTTGAGTCTATGGTGTGAAAATACTAGAGCGAGAGTATAAGTACTCATTAGAGAATGAGGGCACTGAGCATGACCACCTCGAGTAGTCATAAGAAAGTCTACCTTCTCGTCGATGACTGACTTGATACTGCAGTGGTGTGTCTTGTTCTTTGACTTGAACTGCATCGGTAGTTTACCTTGAGAGTGTTATAGTTTGACTATATCATAACTTGATCTCCTAACCATTTGAAATCCTAAGGTATATGTTGGCTATAGCATGTTCATTATAGAAATTGGATTGCACCAATAGGAGATCTATCTACCTCGGTAGATGAGGAGCAGTTCTATGATAATCATGAGACTACATCCTTAAGCCCATGGCCATGGTAGAGTGAAGATGATAGAAAGAGTTTTTATTAGGATTTCACATTGGACTCGAATTGAATGATTAATTCATATGACGGACATTGGGTTTGACGAGTTCACCTTAACCTTAATCCTGTCGGGGCTCAAGATAGAAGAATTCAATCACACAGGTAACTATACCAAGAGGTTCACTTTTAGTTCTGATGGGTTGCCACCATATACTGCTAGGTATCATTGGTTGATTTTGGAAGCAATTAGAATGATTTTGATGATCGATCATTCTAATTATATGAATCGGAAAAATTCTAGTCCATCGAAAGATGTTTCGATGATATCGATGATAGAGATCATGACATATCTCATTACTATATGGAACTAAACCTAACTGAATCACACAAATAAGGGTTTGGATCTAGATGTCATCAATTAAGCTAACCCAGTTCGATTGATTTGGATTAGATCCAATCAGGTTCAAGGTAATCATGCTAGCACACGATTGAGCATGACTTTCCCCTTCTATAATCTTTCTGATTCATCACAACTGAGTCAAATTTGATTTAACTCATTCTTGTATCTTAAATGGATTTATTTTCATCTAACTAAAATCTATCTAGATCATATTAATTATAGAAATTAAATCCATTCATAGCGCAAATGGACTAAGGTCAAAAGTTGACCTATTTGAGAGAATTGAGGATCACCTGATTAGATGCTTTTAAAAAAACTTTTAAAAATTATTTTGATCTACTTTTTGGATATGTGATAGGGCACGAGAAATATGTTGGGTGTGTGAAATTTTATAATTTTTGGAGGTGCCTAGACTAAGTTATGATAGAGTTTGATTTGGATCAAACTCTTAAGGAAAGAGTCCTAGGCTCAATGGACTCTTCCTTATCTACTCATATCGCCCACTTTTTGAATCAATTTTGGTGAAAAAAACTAGATGGGATGCAGTGGTTTTTCATGAAGAATAATTTCTAGAGTCCCTTTGATCAAATAATAAGTGATTTGGTCAAAGAAGGACTCTAGATGGCGTTGGGTTTGAGAAACCTTTCTCATGCCATTGTGAAGTGTTGCACAAAATATATTTTCCATGCCCAAAGGAGCTAGCACTCTAATATCCCATGCCCCCTCTATCCTCTCTCTCTCTTCTACAAGCCTAAATTGTTAGGCACAAATCTTAGTTGAAGGTCCAAGATTTTCGGCACAAGATTCAGGATCTATGCGACGGTGTTCGTAAGATGGACAAGCAGCCTTCTCAAATTATTTTGAAGGTTCTTTAGATTAAATTCAAATCTAATCTTTAAAAAAAAGATTCATGAGGAGAAGATATCTAGATCTTGCTCGAGTGGACATCAATAGAGGCTAGGCGCGTACGTAGCTCCTTCCAAAATCTTAGGATAGATCAGGATCATCGCAGAATAATTTGATTACCCAAAGCAAAGGTATGAAATTAAATTAGATTTAATTTTATTTTTGATTTTTAATAATAGATCTGAGATGTCTTAGATCTAATTAGGATCGTAGGAAAAAGATTTTGAAATATTTCTTCAGATCTGAACAATCTTGTGCAAGAAAAATAGGATTTTTCCTTCAATGGAGACACCGGAGCAAAAGTACAGGTACACATTAGAGAACGTGGGCACTAAACATGACCACCTCGAGCGGTCATAAGAAAGTCTACCTTCTCATCGATGACTAGCTCAATGCTGCAGTTGTGTATTAGGTTCTTTGACTAGAGGTGCATCCGCAGTTCACCTTGAGTGTGTTATAGTTTGACTATACCATAACTCGATCTCCTAGTCATTCAAAATCCTGTGATGTATGTTGGCTATAGCATGTTCATTGTAGGTACTAGATTGCACCAAGATGGGATCTATCAATCTTGATAGTGGAGAAGTAGTCCTATGATGATCATGAGATCGAGTCCTTAAGCCCATGGCCATGGCAGTGTGATATAATAGAAAAAAATTTTCTATTAGGGTTTTACATCAGACTCAAATCGAATGATTCATTCATATAACGAATGTTGGATTTTGTCGAGTTTACCTTAAATTCTAATCCTATCGGGACTCATGATAGTAGAATTGATTCACACAGATAGCTGCACTAAGAGGTTCGCTTTTAGTTCTGATGGATTGCCACCATATGCTGTTAGGTATCATTGATGAATTTTAGGAGCAATTAGAATGATCTTGATGATCGATTATTCTAATTGTATAAATCAAAAATATTCTGATCCATCAAAAGGTGTTTCGATGATGTTGATAATAGAGATCATGGCATATCTCATTACCATACAGAATTGAACCTGACTGGATCACACATACAAGGATTTGAGTCTGGTTGTGATCAATTGGATTGAGTTAGTTCAATTGATTTGGATTAGATCCGATTGAGTTCAAAAAAATCATGCTAGCACATGATTGAACCTAACATTCTCTTTCTGTAGTCTTTCTGGTTCATCGTGGATGAGTTTGACTCAACCAAAATCCTGACTGGAGCTTGGGTTGTCTTAATTCATTAGATAATTTTTAGAACAACACCTATCATTTTTGGTCATCTACCATTTCTGATAACTTACCATTTTTTATCACCTATCATAGAAAATAAAATTTTTAATTTTTATATGAGATATGAATGAAGCATGCCTAGACTAGTTATAGAATAGTTCTATGATTTATCTAGAATAGATTTTATTTTAATATGATCAATATAAAATTTATTTATCAGATATTATATGCGATGTATCATATTTGAAAGCATGCATTTAGGATTTAATGATTGATGCATGAGATGCAAACAGAAAGTGCTTGTTTATATCTATGACTTTATATGAGATATATGTTGTAGATTTATTATTTTATAGTGTAGTAATTATTTTTGATTAAGGCATTTCTCTTGGTCGTCCGGTCATAAGAGCAAAGTAGAATTTAAAGACCCTCTCCTCCCATTCGATAGGATGCTCTTATAGCGTGTAGGGGTACTGCGCATTCATCCTTAATCAAAAATTAAAAATTTACCTTTCTACAAAACTCTAGATCCTGAAATCCTAAGATTTTTACATGTTTCTAGTTATGAACCCAAATTTAATTAAGAATTAAGATTATGAAATAAATTAGATCTAAAATTATGAATTTTAAGATCTAGGATACCTTCATAAATTTAGGTTCGGACTTGGATTGCTCAATTAGGTCTAGCAGTTGATCAAATCGAATCAAAAGTTGGTTAGGTGGGGTCAAAGAAAGCTTAGATTTGACCAGCCTAATATGATTTAGTCTGGATTAAGGTCGAATCATATTGAGATATAACTCGATCAAGTCAAGATCTAATTTGGCTCTGTGGTTTGAGCCTGAATTATAAGTGTTGGTGTAGAATCTGGTTGATGCCAGATCGAGCTGGAGTGGAGGAGGAGGAGGTTACCGTTGGTGATCTGCAAAATAACGTTCCATCTCAAAGTCGGTGGTAGTGGGCTTCCTGGCGATAGACCCTCCGATGATCAAGTCAACTTTCTGGGCCACTAGTAAAATGGAGTGTCAGTTGAAAGAGTTTAGCAGTAGTTTTCGAATAATAATAAAGTAGGAGCTTTAGAGAAACATATTTGGAGGATCTCTTTTAGTAGACAGAAGCTTGAGTTGAGTTGTATGGCCATTATTCTCGTTCCGATTAGGTGTGTGGGGTTTTTTTGGTTTTTTTTCTGCCTGCTGAGAGCGCATGGGATTCGATACGAAGAAAGGAAGGTAATCGTCAGATTGATAGTGACGAGTGCCAATTTATTGGTTTTTTGTGGTTTGTGTGGTGTGTGGTGGTGTTGTGTGTGTTGTGTTTGTGTTGTTTTGTTGTGGTTGTTGGTTGTGGTTTTTGGTTGCGTTGTTGTGGGTGTGTTTTGTGGTTATGCTCATGCCGATAGGGTGTTAGGGTGTTGCCCACTCTAAGGCTGCGTGGGTTTGCTACGGAGAAAAGGGGCGTCGTAGAATCTGTAGCGATTCGTTTCGTTTTTGGTTGTTTTTTTGGTCTGTGTTTGTGTGTTTTTTTTGGTTGTTGGTTGGGTTTGTTGTTGGTTGTGGTGGTGGTCATAATGTGTGAGTTGTTTTAATGGAATGGGCGAGTTGTACGGTATGGAATGGTAGGCATGTGGTTGGTGAAGAACTTCAACATATATTAATTCGAATGGAGTTCAGACTCTTGAAGGGAATACATTTGGGGGAGCATCCGAGAGTAATGCTGGGCTGAATTGACTGAAGGAGTAGTTGAAAAGAATTTTGGCTTCCTAGAGGAGTTCGACGAAGAAGGAGTTTCTGAAGAAGTTTGACTCCTATAGAAACTTGATTGAAGGAGGAGTCCAAGAGTTTGACTCCTATAGAAATTCGACTGAAAGAGGAGTTCGAAAGGAGTTCGGCTCCTATAGGCAACTTGAATGAAGGAGGAGTCCAGAAGGAGTTTGACTCCTATAGAAATCTGACTGAAGGAGTCTAGAGGAAGTTTGGCTCCTGTAGAAATCCGACCAAAGGAGGAGTCCGAAAGGAGTTCGGCTCCTATAGAAATTCAACTGAAGGAGGGGTCCGAAGAGAGTTTGGCTCCTATAGAAATTTGATTGAAGAAAGAATTCAGAGGGAGTTTGGCTCCTGGAGGAATCCGACTCAAGAAGGAGTCCGGAAGGAGTTTGGCTCCTGTAGAAATCCGACTGAAGAAAGAGTTCGGAGGAAGTTTGGCTCCTATAGAAATTCGACTGAGGGAGTAATCCGAATAGAGCTCGACTGCTGGAGGAGTTTAAACACTGAAGGAGTTCGACTACTGAATGAGTTCGACCGCTGAAGGAGATCGACTGGGGTTCGATCGTCGGAGAAAGAATTCTGGATCAAAGCTCTTCTATGATTACCAGCTGCATTTGGCTAAGCACCAGGCTAGACTTCGATGGGAGCGGGGTTTATCTCCAACAATAGTCCCCTGCCCCGACTGCTGAAGTCCTCTTCAGGGCTCTACACTAGTTTAGGTTGAAGCTCGGGGGAGATCTTATCTCCAGCCAAGGTTGACGTTGAAGTTAAAGCTCAAGAGAGATCTTATCTCGAGCCGAGGTTGACATTGAAGTTGAGGCTCGGAAGGATCTTGTCTTCAGCCGAGGTCCAAAGAGATCTTATCTTTTATTGATGTTGCGGTTGAAGCTTGTGGGAGATCTTATCTCCAACCGAGGTTGAAGAAGATCTTATCTCCTGTTGATGTAGACTTTGAAGCTCGAGAGAGATCTTATCTCCAATCGAGATTGAAGGAGATCTTATCTCCTATTGATGTAGACTTTGAAGCTCGAGAGAGATCTTATCTCCAACCGAAATTGAAGGAGATCTTATCTCCTGTTGACATAGACTTTGAAGCTTAGGAGAGATCTTATCTTCAATCGAGGTTGAGGAGATCTTATCTCCTGTTGATGTAGACTTTGAAGCTCAGAGGGAGATCTTATCTCCAACCGAGGTTGAAGAAGATCTTATCTCCTATTGATGTAGACGTTGAAGCTTGGAGAAGATTTTATCTCCAACCGAGGTTGAAGAAGATCTTATCTCCTATTGACGTTAAAGCTCAAAGGAGATCTTATATCCAATCGAGATTGAAGAAAATTTTATCTCCTGTTAATGTTGACGTGGACGTTGAAGCTCGAAAAAGATCTTATCTCCTATTGACATTGACGTAGATGTTGAAGTTGAAGTTCGGAGGAGATGTTATCTCCAGCCAAGTTTGAAGGAGATCTTATCTTCTATTGACGTAGAAGCTCGGGGGGAGATCTTATATCCAGCTGAGGTTGAAGGAGATCTTATCTCCTATTGACGTAGAAGCTCATGGGAGATCTTATCTACAGCCAAGTTGAAAGAGATCTTACCTTCTGTTGACGTAGACGTTAAAGCTCATGGGAGATCTTATCTTTACCGAGGTTGAAGGAGATCTTATCTTCTATTGACGTAGACGTGAAGCTCGAGGAAGATCTTATCCCAACCGAGGGTGAAAAGAGATCTTATTCTCCTGTTGGCACAGAAGCTCGAGGGAGATCTTATCTCCAGCCGAGGTTGAAGGGAGATCTACCTCCTATTGATGTAGACGTTGAAGCTTGGAGAGATCTTATCTTCCAGCCGAGGTTGAAAGAGATCTTATCTCTATTGACGTTGAAGCTCTAGAGAGATCTTATCTTCAGTCGAGAGGTTGAAGAAGATCTTTATCTCTATTAGATATAGTGTTGAAGCTTGGGAGATCTTATCTCAAGCTGAGATTGAAGAAGATCTTATCTTCTGTTGACGTAGACGTTGAAGCTCGGGGGAGATCTTATCTCCAGCCAAGATCTTATCTTCTATTAATGTAGAAGCTTGGGGGAGATCTTATCTCCAGCCAAGATTGAGGAGATCTTATCTTCTATTGATGTAGAAGCTTGGGGGAGATCTTATCTCCAGCCGAGGTTTACATTGAAGTTGAAGCTCGGAGGAGATCTTATCTTCAGCCAAGGTTGAAGGAGACCTAAACTCTAACTTGTCCGCTTGTTGTCTTTTGATGTGAGCTGGACAACCCCAAATTCTGAGATGACTCAGAGCTTTGATTTCTTTACCGTCGCCATATCTCCATACGGTGTGGTAGGAACGGTTTTAGAGGAAACCCTATTCAGTAGATAGATTGAAGTTAACAATGAGTGTCCCTAAAGGAAATCAGGAAGGTCTGTGAAGCTCATTATGGATCGAAACCATATCCACTAGAGTCTGATTTCTCCGTTCTGAACACCCGTTGAGTTGAGGTGTTCCTGTGGAGTCCATTGAGAGACCATTGCCATTTTCCTTTAGATAGTCTAGAAATTTTTGGCTAAGTATTCCACTTCCTCGATCTGATTCGAAGAACCTTAATGGTTTTTCAATTTTATTTTTCTACTTCATGTCTGAATTCTTTGAACTTTTCAAAATCTTCAGACTTGTGTCTCATAAGATACACATACCCATACCTAGACACGATCATCGTTGAAAGGGTTAAATGAAGTAGACAAATATTGCCTCTAGCCGGCACATCAAATAGGCCGCACCATCAGTATGTACTAGGCAAGGAGATCTGTGGCCCTCTCCCCATGTCCAAACAAAAGAGAGTTTAGTCATTTTGCCTTGAAGACAAGATTCACAAGTTGGATATGACTCGAAAGTCAACGGACTCAATAGCCCATTTTTTTCAATTTGTTGATCCTATTCTCTGCTATATGACCTATCTCAAGTGCCATAGATATTTGTCGTTTGGACTATCCCTAGGTGCGTATTGGCATTCAAGTTTTGCTCGATAGTTAGAACAGGTACATCAATATGTAGCTGATAAAGACCATTAATAAGGAAACCATTTGCAATTTTATTTCTTTCATTAAAGAATGTTACAATGGTCTAAAGAAGGTATCACATAACTTCTTATGCTAAGCATGAAACAGAAATCAAATTCCTGCTAGCTGTAGGCACAAAATAACAGTCTTTCAAAACTAAGTCTAAATCAGATGGTAATCGAAGAGGTATGTTCCCACAGACTACTGTAGCAACTCTGCTCTATTACGACACGTAGGATCATGTCTCCATCCTCAGCCTCCTGCTATCCTCAAGACCCTGCATAGAAGTGCACACATGAGCACCAGAACCAGAGTCAAGCACCCAACTGGATGCAGAAGAAACCGTAAGGTTAGACTCAATAAGAGCATTACTCCCAGAAGGACCTTCCTTCTGTCTTCAAGGGTGTCGCCAGTAGAGTAGGACAGTTCTGCTTCCAAAGGCCGTCGCTGTTGCAATGGAAACACTTTCCTTTGACATCGACCTTCTCTTCGGCTCTGCCTTCTTCTTCTTTGATCCTTCCACCTATTGCTTTTTCACAGACTTCTTTTTCCTTTCCATAAGACTTTCTTTTGAAGAAGTCCATTCCATAGCAAGAACTGAGCTTTAGAACCTTTCATAGAAAGCTCAGTGGTAACCAGCATATTCATTAATTCGGCCAAGGAATTCTAAAGTTATGCATGTGGTAATTTCATGATGAATTGCCATATGCATCATTAGTCAAGGATTGCAGAATAATATCATTCTGTAGGTCCAAGTCTAACTTCACATCGAGCTTCTCAAGCTCTTCCATGTCCTTGATCATTGTCAGTCAGTGATCTTGGACTGACTGTCCATCACGCATCTTGGCCTTAAAAAGTCATTTCATGACTTGATATTTGGCTGTGCGACTTGTTCACCAAACATCTCCTGCAGGTGAGCCAACATTTGGCGAGCAGTCTCGATATCTTCATGTTGGCACTGGAGTTCATCAGACATCGAGCCCAACATGTAATATCTGGCCTTATTATCTTCGTCTATCCATTTTTTCAGAGACGCTCTCTGTTCAATAGATGGATGGGCTGGTAAGGTGGGAGGGTCCTGGTCCAAAATATGGGTTAACTTCTCGGAACCCAAAACTATTTTGTAGTTCCTGAGCCAATCTTTATAATTGGGTCTAGTCAGTCTATGTGTGTCCAGGATATGTGCCAATGGGTTGGATGCAGGTATTTTTCTATAAAGAGTCAAAGATTCTAGTTAGATACTGTAAGTTTGACTTGACCAATTTGTTTAGGGATTTTATTTTTAAACAAATTAGCTCCCACTATTTTCTCAGATCCCTATACTCCCTCTGTAGAGATGCGAAAATCTCCATGATTAATGATTTCTAGTGGATGGTGCGGTCTCACCAACTGACTCATCACCTCACCTAACAATTATTGGTGATGGGTTAGCCAATGAGTGAACAAACTCTTTTCAATGATTCTCAATCTGGTGCACCCAAACTTGGTCTCTAATTCATGAATCTCACCGTATCTGGAATATTGATCACTCCTTAGTTAAGTCAGACCCACCATTTGCATAGACTGGGTTCCTAATTGAGTCTCTCATCGTATTCGGAATATTGAGCCCAACTCATCCTCCAGCCATAGCATCAAATGCAAACAGACCTGGTTGCATCTTTTTGGTGCCAACTGAGCCACTATATCCAGCTGAAGAACAATCAACCCCGGGAAGGGCCCACACGTCCTACAATGGTGGAAGACCTCACTTAATCTTTTCTTAGGAGAAATTGATTCAGGTCTCATTAAACTAGACTTGGCTTAGTCATAACAATTACGACTAACCTCAGTGGCATGGGTTTAGCTCGGATTATTGACCACCTCAGATCAGAAACTATGTCAACAGATATGGCCAGGTAAGTTGAGATCGGTGAAAGGAATATGCCATTAATCATACAAGAATGCATTCAGGTCGAGTAGCTTCCAATTAAAAATCAGTCGGTCGTAGTGTGCCAACTTACCTTAGACACCAATTGTTGAGCCAGAACCATTGGTTTGCCTACAATCCAGACTCTAACCTCTGAGCCTAATTAGGTCTTGCTTGATCGTGACTGATCTTGATCCAGACTTAATCCTATTAGGCCGATCAATTTAAGCATTATTGATCCCATCTAACCAACTCTTGATTCGGTTTGATCAACCGCTTAGACCTAATTGAGCTACCCAAGCCCGAACCCAGTATTATGAATATGTCTTAGATTAAAATTCTCAAATTTAGATCTAATAAATATTCTATAAAACTTAATTTCTTAATTAGTAGGGTTCATAAACAAAATATGCACAATAAATCTTATGGTTTTATGGACTCCTAGGATCTTTGCAGAAAGTAAGTTTTTGGGTTTCTGATTAAGGACGAACACGCAGCACCCCTACACATCATAAGAACATCCCATCGAATGAAAGAAGAGAGGGCCTTTAAACCTTCTTCATTCCTTATGACCGGACGGCCAAGAGGAACGCCTAATAAGAACATTCAATACTACAAAAAGTTTTAGATCTATATCATTATCTCATAATATAAATCAGATATAATTATGGCATATTTTGCATACATCTCATGTATCGAATCATGCATATTTTCAGATCTGAAATATATCTCAATAATAATCTAAAAAATTAGATTTAAATTGATCTAATCAAATAAATTCTAATCTAGACAATTATGTAGAACTATTCTACACTACTCTAAGACATGCATCAATCATATCTCATAATGATGTTTAAAATTAATAATTTTTATTTACTATTTTTTTAGATGTTATTATAATACTTATAATATCAAAAAAATAGTAAATAAAGGATCAAAATATGATTTAATCAGATTAAATCAAAACTGCAAGACTATTTATTTAGGAACTATTCTATTCCTAGAACTATCATGCATATCTTCTATACTTATCACAAATCATTTAATTTTAATTTTTTCTAATTTTCAGATTCTGATCACATTCTATGTATATATTTGAAATCAATTATTTCTAATTAAAAAAAAATTAAAATTAGATCTAAATATTTTTAGAAACCATGGCTCTGATACCAGTTGAAGGAAAATCCTGATTTTTCGATCCAGGTTCGTTCAGATCTATCAGATCAAGAAGATATATTTTAAAATTTTTTCTCTTTGATCTATATCAGATCTAAGATATTTTAAACTTGATTTTTATTATTTTAATAAATAAAATAAAATAAGAATAAATTAAATCAATTTAATTTACCTAATTTGGGTAATCCAATTACCCATTGATGATCCTGTATGCAGCGAAAGGTTCTGGATCTAGCCACGCAAAGCACCTGGCCTCTAAAACCGATATCTACTCAGGACTAGATCTAAGAGATCCTCTTCTTTCCTATCACATCTCCAAAAATCAAATCTGGATCTGATCTGAAGATCTCAAAACTCCTTTTTGAAGATCAGCAGTCGTCCTTTCAGCAGGCAGCCTTCTTGCTTTTTGCTCGCCTTTCTTTGATCTGGATCGCACCAACCAAGCTCCAAAACTATTTTGGGATGTGGAGAAGGAGAGAGAGAAGAAGCTTTGCGATGGAGGAGGAGAGAGAAAAGGCTTTGGGCGTACAGAAACTCTCTATTCCAATCCATCTTTGAGTTGGGTCAGGGTCTTAATTTATAGACTACTCTGTGATCCAACTCTCTCTTCTCCCAACAGAATCACAACCCTTTGTGAAATCAGATCTAACTCTGATTGGTGGGAATAGAGTCCCTGGATTCCTCCTTAGAGGGTGCCTAATACTAGTCAAAGTTGGTTCTAGAGAACTCTCTAATTGGAATCCAAAAAAGAGATGGAGTCCCTTGTCCCAACAAGGACTCTTGGCACTTCTAGCTTGGGTACACGCCTAGGTTGGTATGCGTCCTCTCCTTCTAGGTTTCTAGCAGGGGACAGTGTTTGATATACGTGCCCTAGAAGCCAGAAATTGGCTGACACTTGTAATACAACTTTTAGGGGCAAATTATAATTTTGACCTAATCAATCAAGTAAATGGGCTTATTTTCTATCACATAGTGTATTTAGTGTCTGTGATACATCTTTGAGTTAAGGCAATGATATTCATATTTTTCAAGAGTTGAAAATTTAAGACATGAATAATCATTATTAATCATAATTGGCTCCTGACCAATAGGATCATCACGAGGACTGGTGATTGATCCGGAAGGTTGGTGTATTAATTGCTTCTCTTTAGTAGATTGAGTCTTGAGTCTACGGTGTGAGAACACTGAAGCGAGAGTATAGTGATACTCGTTAAGAACGAGGTGCATGAGCGTAACCACCTCGAGTAGTCATTAGGGAGTCTACCTTCTCATCAATGAACTGACTCGATGCTGCACGTAGTGTGTTCTGGTTTCTTTGGTGACTGAGGTGTCATCGATTAGTTCGACCTGGTGATGGGTTGATTAGTGTGTGTGGACTACATTGCGATTTATCTCGTGGTTGCTCGCTATGCCAGTATGGAAACCCTGAGGTTGTTATTGTGTGGCTATAAGCATTCAGTTTTGTAGTAACTGGAGTGATCAATTATAGTATGGGAATCGTATCCTACCTTTTCGGGGTAGTTGTGGAAGATGAGATATTTGTAATTATTGTCCACCATCATGGCAGAATGTGAGAACATCAGTTGGCCATGGCAGTAATAAGAAAGAGTTTCTATTTAAGTTTTCACATTGGTTACTGCTGTTGGAATGCTGAATTGAGTTTATCATCATATGACAATGATAACTAGGGTTTGACGAGTTTACCTTAACCTAATCTAATCGAGGCTCAAGATAGAAGAATTGAATCAACACTGATAGCTACACAGACAGGTTCGATTCAGCTGATGGATTTGCCACCATATACTGTTAGGTGTCACTTGGTTGGATTTTGGGAGCAATTAGAATGATTTAGATGATCGATCATTCTAGATGTGTCGAACAGAGAGTTCTGATCATCGAAAGGAGTTTCAATGAATGCGATGTAGAAGATCAATGAACATATCTCATTACATAGGACTAACTAACTGGGTCACACAAATAAGGGTTGGAATTACTAGTGTGATCAAATCAATTAAACTAACCTAGTTCATTGATTTAGGATAGTTCAATCAGGTTCAAGCGTAATCGTGCTAGCACTCGATTGACCCTAAACGTTCTTCTTTTTTCTAATTCATAATAAGTTATCCCTGTCTTGAGCCAAAGAAGTTTGTGCTCAATCAGAGGTCTTCAATATGGTCTGATGGAGGTGTCCAAGTCAAAATTGGTTGTCTGCTTATTTGGCGTAGAACAATTACCCCCTCACCCTGCCATTTTTTGGTCACCACTACCATTTCGTTATTTTTGACTTTGATCAAAGTCTAACTTTGAACTGTTCAAAACGTTGAACCATTGGCACTTTGGACTTTTGACACATAATGTCATGCAACCTATTGGAACTGGGGCCTGTCCCCCTGAGAACCTAGCAAGGAGGAAGGGGCGCATGCCACCCTAGGCGTGCGCTCCAGTTGGAGGGTGCCTAGGGTCTTTAGTTGGAACAAGGACTTCCACCTCCCTTTTGGGATTCCATTAAGAGTTCTTCTAAGAATCCCATTTGGATTGGGGTCTTAGGCACCCACTAAGGAGGAATCCAGGAGATCTATTCCCACCAAATCCAGATTTAGATCCTAATTTCACAAAGGGTTGTGATTGGTTGGAAGAAGAACGAGTTGGATCAAAGTTAAGTCTATAAATAGACCCTGTGTCCAACTCAGATTAACATGATATGATTGAGAATCATAATCCCCACGCCCAAGGCTGCCTCTCCCCTCTTCCTCTATGCCAAACCTCCTCCTTCTCCTCTCCACGTCCAAAAAGGGTTTTGGACTTTGGTTGGTGCAATCCAGATCAAAAAAAGGCGATCAAAAGCAAGAAGACTGCGCTGCTGCAAAGGACGACTGTTGATCTTCAAAAGGAGTTTTGAAGATCCTCCAGATCAGATTTTTGGAGATGTGATAGAGAAGAAGAGGATCTCTAGATCTAGCCTGAGTGGATACCGATAGAGTTCAAGCGCTTGCATGGCTAGATCCAGAACCTTCCGCTGCATACAGGATCATCAACAGGATAATAGGATTACCCAAATCAGGTAAATTAAATTTGATTTAATTTATCCTTATTTATTTTATTTATTATAATAATAAATTATAAGAATTAGATTTGAAATATCTCAGATCTGATATAGATCAAAGAGAAAAAATTTTTGAAATATATCTCTTGATCTGATCAGATCTGAACGAACCTGGATCGGAAAATCAGGATTTCCTTCAACTGGTATTAGAGACATGGTTACTAAAATCTTTAGATTGATTTTAAATTTATTTTAATCAAAAAATAATTGATTTTAGATGTCCATGAGATGTTGACAGATTTGAAAATCATAAAAAATTAAAATTAAATGATTAGGATCTAAGATTAGAAGATATGCATGACTAGTTCTAGAATAGAATAGTTCTATAGAAATAGTCTTGCATGTTTTCAAATTTTAATTGATTAACCCATATTTTAGATTCTATTTATTTACTATTTTTTGATATTATAATGGTTATAATAACATCTAAAAAATAACAAATAAAATTATTTAATTTTAAACATCATATGAGATTGTGATTGATGCATGTCTAGACTAGTTGTAGAATAGTTCTACATATGTCTAGGTTAGGGTTTATTTTGATACGATCAATTATAAATCTAATTTTCAGATTATTATGAGTAATTTAGATTAAATATGCATGATTCGATACATGAATGTATGCAAAATATGCCATGATTAGATCTACTTTGTATATGAGATAATATGATATAGATCTGATATTATTTTGTAGTATTGAATGTTCCTGATTAAGGCGTCCTCTTGCTGTCCGATCATAAGAATGAGAAGGGTTTGAAGGCCCCTCTCTCCTATTGATGGGATGTTCTTATGACATGTAGGGGTGCTGCGTGTTCGTCTTTAATAGAAGATTCAAAAACTTATTTCTGCAAAATCCTAGATCCTGAAACCCTAGTATTTATTATGCATATTTTGTTTATGAACCCTAATTAATTAAGAATTAAGTTTATGAAATATAATTTAGTCCAAAATTGAGAATTTTAGATCTAAGACATATTCATAATACTGAGTTCGGGCTTGGGTAGCTCAATTAGGATCTAAGTGGTTGATCAAACCCGAATCAAGAGTTTGGTTAGATGGGATCATCAATGCTTAAATTGACCAGCCTAATAGGATTAAGTCTGGGTCAAGATCGAGTCACGATCAAGCAAGACCTAATTAGGCTCAAAAGGTTAGAGTCTGGATTGTAGTAACCGATTGTTCTGGCTCAACAATTTGCTGTCTAAGGTAAGTTTGGCACATATGACCGACTGGTTTTTAATTGAAAGCTACTCGACCTGAATGCGTTCTTGTACGAGTTAATGGCATATTCCTTCCACCGGTCTCACTTACTTGGCCATATCTTGTGACACAGTTCTGATCTGAGGTGGTCAATAATCTGAGCTAACCCATGGCCACTAGGTTAGTCATAATTGTTATGACTAAGCCAAGTCCTAGTTAATGAGACCTGAAATTCATTCCCTAAGAAAAGATTAAGTCTGAGGTCTTCCACCATTGTAGATGTGCGAGCCCTTCTCGGGGTTGATTGTTCTCGGCTGGATACAGTGGCTCAGTTGCATCGAAAAATGCAACCATGTCTATTAGGCATTGGATGCTATGGGCTGGAGGATGAGTTGGGCTCAATATTCCGGATATGGTGAGAGACTCAATTAGGAACCCAGTCTCTGCAAATGGTGGGTCTGACTTAACTAAGGAGTGGATCAATATTTTGGATACGGTGAGATTCATGAATTAGAGACCAAGTTTGGGTGCACCATGATTAGAGAATCATTGAACAAGAGTTGTTCACTCATTGGCTAACCCATCACCAATAACTGTTAGGTGAGGTGATGAGTCAGTTGGTGAGACCGCACCACCCACTAGAAATCATTAATCATGGAGATTTTCGCATCTCTACAAAGGAAGTGTAGGGATCCAAGAAAATAGTGGAAGCTAATTTATTTATAAATAAAATTTCTAAATAAATTGGTCAAGTCAAAATTATAATATCTAACTAGAATCTTTGACTCTCTACAGGAAAATATCTGCGTCCATTCCATTGGCACGTATCCTGGACACACATAGACTGACCGAACCCAATTATAAAGATTGGCTCAAGAACTACAAAATTATTTTGGGTTCTGAGAAGTTAACCCATATTTTGGACCAGGACCCTCCCACCTTACCAGTCCGTCCATCTGTTGAATATAGAGCGTCTCTGGAAAAATGGATAGACGAAGATAATAAGGCCAGATATTACATGTTGGGCTCAATGTCTGATGAGCTCCAGTGCCAATATGAGGATATCGGGACTGCATGCCAAATGTTGGCTCACCTATAGGAGATGTTTGGTGAACAGAGTCACGCAGCCAAATATCAAGTCACAAAACGACTTCTTAAGGCTAAGATGTGTGATGGGCAGTCAGTCCAAGATCACTGTCTGACAATGATCAAAGATATGGAAGAGCTTGAGAAGCTCGATGTGAAGTTGGACTTGGACCTGCAGAATGATATTATTCTGCAATCCTTGACTGATGCAATATGGGCAATTCATCATGAATTACCCCATGCATAAACTTCAGAATTCCTTGGCCGAATTAAATGAATATGCTGGTTACCGCTGAGCTTTCTATGAAAGGTTCTAAAAGCTCAGTTCTTGCTATGGAACGGACTTCTTCCAAAAGAAATTCTTCTGAAAAGAAAAAGAAGTCTGTGAAAAAGCAAAAGATGGAAGGATCAAAGAAGAAGAAGGCAGAGCCGAAGAAGAAGGCCGATGCCAAAGGAAAGTGTTTCCATTGCAACAGCGACGGCCATTGGAAGCGGAACTGCCCTACTTACCTGGCCACCCTAAAGAACAAGAAGGAATGTCCTTCTAGAGGTATGCTCGTTATTGAGTCTAACCTTACGATTTCTTCTGCATCCAGTTGGGTGCTTGACTCTGGTTTTAGTGCTCATCTGTGCACTTCTATGCAGGGTCTTGAGGATAGCAGGAGCCTGAGGGATGGAGACATGATCCTATGTGTCGGTAATGGAGCAAGAGTTGCTGCAGTAGCCATGAAAACATACCCTCTTCGATTATCATTTGGTTTAGACTTAATTTTGAAAGACTGTTATTTTATGCCTGGAGCTAGCAGAAATTTGATTTTTATTTCTTGCTTAGCACAAGAAGGTTATGTGATCACCTTCTTTAAGGACCATTGTAACATTCTTTATGAAAGAAATAAAATTGCAAATGGTTTTCTTATTAATGATCTTTATCAGCTACATATTGATGTACCTATTTTAACCATCAAGCAAAACGTGAATACCAAATGACCTAGGGATAGTCTAAGAGACAGATATCTATGGCACCTAAGACTAGGTCATATAGCAGAAGATAGGATCAACAAATTGGAGAAAAATGGGCTATTGAGTCAGTTGACTTTCGAGTTCATCTCAGCTTGGAAATTCTTGTCTTCAAGGCAAAATGACTAAACTCCCTTTTGTTAGGACATGGGGAAAGGGCCACAGATCTCCTTGCCCTAGTACATACTGATGTGTGCGGCCCATTTGATGTGCCGGCTAGAGGCAATTTTGTCTACTTCATTACCTTTACCGATGATCTGTCTAGGTATGGGTATGTGTATCTTATGAGACACAAGTCTGAAGCTTTTGAAAAGTTCAAAGAATTCAGACATGAAGTAGAAAAACAAACTGAAAAACCCATTAAGGTTCTTCGATCAGATCGAGGAGGTGAATACCTTAGCCGGAAATTCCTAGACTATCTAAAGGAAAATGGCATAGTCTCTCAATGGACTCCACCAGGAACACCTCAACTCAACGGGTTTCAGAATGGAGAAATCGGACTCTATTGGATATGGTTCGATCCATGATGAGCTTCACAGACCTCCCTGATTTTCTTTGGGGACACTCATTGTTAACTTCAATTCTATCTACTGAATAGGGTTTCCCTCTAAAACCGTTCCTACCACACCGTATGAGATATGGCACGGTAAGAAACCAAGTCTGAGTCATCTCAGAATTTGGGGTTGTCCGGCTCATGTCAAAAGACAACAAGCGGACAAGTTAGAGTTTAGGTCCTTTCAGAGCTCGATTCATAGGATATCCTAAAGAGTCATTAGGATACTATTTCTACATTCCAGAAGACCACAATGTGATTGTGAGTCGACATGCCATCTTTCTTGAAAAATAGTTTATTCAAGATAGCGGCATTGGAAAATAGATCAAGCTTGATGAGAAAGTCTCACAAGTGGAACGAGCTAAGGACCAATTGGAACCAAATCAGTTTGAGCCAATAAGAACACTACCTCCTCCACCTCGTAGATCGGAA
Source organism: Cocos nucifera (assembly GCA_006176705.1). NCBI lineage: Eukaryota > Viridiplantae > Streptophyta > Magnoliopsida > Arecales > Arecaceae > Cocos > Cocos nucifera. The sequence continues at coordinate 205,223 of QRFJ01000406.1, forward strand.
AGAGTTTTCCCGTCCCCCTGAAGAGATACTTAGGTATTATTTCAGAGGAAGTAGAGAAAATGTTCCTCGTAGGTAATGGTGCTCATGGTGATGATCCCAAAACCTACAACGAGGCGATATCAGATATCGACTCCGAGAAATGGCTAGAGGCAATGCAGTCAGAAATTGACTCGATGCACTCAAACCAAGTCTGGACCTTGGTAGATCCACCAGAAGGTATAGTACCTATTGGGTGTAAATGGATCTTCAAGAGAAAGATTGGTGTAGATGGGAATGTGGAGACATTCAAGGCTAGACTAGTGGCAAAAGGTTATAGTCAACGCGAAGGCATTGACTATCAGGATACCTTTTCCCCAGTGGCTATGCTAAAATCCATCCGCACATTGCTTGCCGTTGCAGCCTATTTCGATTATGAAATATGGCAAATGGACGTGAAAACGGCATTCCTTAAATGGATATCTTGAGGAAGATATCTATATGGAACAGCCGCTAGGTTTCACATCCAGTGATACTGATCACAAGGTTTGCAAGCTGCAAAGGTCCATATATGGACTTAAGCAAGCATCTCGGAGCTGGAACACTCGTTTCAATGATGTGATCAAAAAGTTTGGTTTCATCAAAAATGAAGAGGAACCATGTGTTTTCAAAAAGGTCAGTGGGAGCGCTGTTGTCTTCCTCGTATTGTACGTGGATGACATCCTCCTTATTGGGAATGATATTCCCATGTTGACGACAGTCAAAATATGGTTGTCCAAGGAATTCTCCATGAAAGACCTAGGTGAAGCATCCTTTATTCTAGGAATTAAGGTCTATAGGGATAGACCGAATAGGATGCTAGGACTTTCACAGAAGATGTACATAGAGGAAGTACTAAAGAGGTTTAGTATGGAAAACTCTAAGAGGGGATTAATACCCTTCAGACATGGTATTCATCTTTCCAAGAAGATGTGCCCTAGCACACCTGAGGAAATAGAACGCATGAGCAAGATCCCTTATGCTTCTGCAATAGGGAGCCTCATGTATGCCATGCTATGTACACGACCTGATATAGCCCATGCTGTGAGTGTCACAAGCAGATATCAGTCAAATCCAGGTGAAGAACACTGGACTTCTGTGAAATGTATCCTTAAGTACTTGAGAAGAACTAAGGATATGATGTTGGTCTTTGGTAATGGAGAACTCCAAGTCCAGGGATACACAGACTCAGATTTCATGTCCTGATATAGATGATCGAAAGTCGACATCTGGCAGTCTGTTTGTGTGCAATGGTGGTGCTGTCAGCTGGAAGAGTTCCAAGCAAACCGTGATAGCAGATTCCACCATGGAAGCAGAATATATCGCTGCATCAGAGGCTGCGAAGGAAGCATTCTGGTACAAGAAGTTTGCTGCAGAAATTGGAGTAATGCCATCAGATGCCATTCCTCTATACTGCGACAACAATGGCGCCATAGCCCTTGCTAAGGAGCCGAGGTCTCACCAGAAATCCAAGCACATTGAGCGGCGATACCACCTCATCCGCGATTACCTCGAGAAGGGTTATGTCGAGGTCAAGAGAGTCAACTCCACAGATAATGTGGCAGACCCACTTACAAAGCCGTTGGGCCAGCAGAAGATCGAAGCCCACCTTGAGAAGATGGGACTTAGACTTGTAGCCAATTGGCTTTAGGACAAGTGGGAGATTGTTAGATATATGTGCCCTAGAAGCCAGAATTGGCTGACACTTGTAATACACTTCTAGGGGCAAAATTATAATTTTGACTAAAATCAATAAAATGGGTTATTTTCTATCACATATGTGTATTTAGTGTCTGTGATACATCCTTTGAGTTAATGGTAATGATAATTCATATTTTCAAGAGTTGAAAATTTAAGACATGAATAATCATTATTAACTCATAAAATGCTCCCGACCATAGGATCATCACGAGGATGGTGATTGATCCGGAAGGTTGGTGTACAATCGCTTCTCTTTAGTAGATGAGTCTTGAGTCTACGGTGTGGAGACACCGGAGCGAGAGTACAGGTACTCGTTAGAGAACGAGGGCACTGAGCGTGACCACCTCGAGTAGTCATTAGGGAGTCTACCTTCTCGTCAATGACTGACTCGATGCTGCAGTAGTGTGTCTGGTTCTTTGACCTGAGATGCATCGGCAGTTCACCTTGAGGGTGTTATAGTTTGACTACAACATTACTCGGTCTCCTAGCCATATGGAACCCTGAGGTGTATGTTGGCTATAGCATGTTCATTGTAGGAACTGGATGGCATCAAGATGGAATCTATCTACCTCGGTGGTAGAGGAGCAGCCCTATGATAATCATGAGAATCAAGTCCAGAAGCCCATGGCCATGGCAGAGTGAAATAATAGAAAGAGTTTCTATTTAGATTTTCACATTGGACTCGAATCGAATGATTACATCATATGACAGAGACTAGGGTTTGACGAGTTCACCTTAACCCTAATCTGATCGGGGCTCAAGATAGAAGAACTTAATCACACAGGTAGCTGCACCAAGAGGTTCGCATTCAGCTCTGATGGGTTGCCACCATATACTGCTAGGTGTCACTGGTGGATTTTGGGAGCAATTAGAATGATTTAGATGATCGATCATTCTAGCTGTTCGAATCAGAAGAGTTCTGATCCATCGAAAGGAGTTTCGATGATGTCGATGATAGAGATCATGACATATCCCATTACCATACAGAACTGAACCTAACTGGGTCACACAAACAAGGGTTTGAATCTGGTGATCATCAATTGAACTGATCTAGTTCAATTGATCTGAATGAGATTCAATTAGGTTCAAGGAAAATCGTGCTAGCACTCGATTGAACCTAACGTTCTTCTTTTGCTATCATAAATAAGTTGTCCTGTCTGAGCCAAAGGAGTTTGTGCTCAATCAGAGGCCTTCATATGGTCTGACTGGAGGTTGTCCAAGTCAGAAAAGGTTGTCTTATTTTGTAAGACATTACCTGCCATTTTTGGTCACCTGCCATTTCTTGTTCTTTGACTTTGGTCAAAAGTCTACCTTTGACTGGTCAAATGTTGACCATTGACACTTTGACTTTTGACCACATGTCATGCACCTATTGGAGAGCTGGTGGGGGCCTGTCCCCCTGCCAGAACCTGGCAAGGAGGGCGCACGCCACCCTAGGCGTGCCCAAGTTGGAGGCGCCTAGGAGTCCTTGTTGGACAAGGACTCCACCTCCCTTTTGGATTCCAATTAGAGTTCTTCTAAGAATCCAGTTTGACTGGTCTTAGGCACCCTCTAAGGAGGAATCCAGGGGACTCTATTCCCACCAATCAGATTTAGATCTGATTTCACAAAGGGTTGTGATTGGTTGGGAAGAAGAGGAGTTGGATCACAGTTAGTCTATAAATAAGACCCTATGCCCAACTCAGATTAACATGATATGATTGAGAATCATAATCCCCACGCCCAAGGCTGCCTCTCCCCTCTTCCTCCATGCCAAACCTCCTTCTCCTTCTCCTCTCCACATCCAAAAAGGGTTTTGGACTTTGGTTGGTGCGATCCAGATCAAAGAAAGGCGATCAAAAGCAAGAAGGCTGCGCTGCTGCAAAGGACGACTGCTGATCTTCAAAAGGAGTTTTGAAGATCCTCCAGATCAGATCCAGATCTAATTTTTGGAGACGTGATAGAGAAGAAGAGGATCTCCAGATCCTAGCCCGAGTGGATACCGGTAGAGGCCAGGCGCTTGCGTGGCTAGATCCAGAACCTTCCGCTGCATACAGGATCATCAACAGGGTAATAGGATTACCCAAATCAGGTAAATTAAATTTGATTTAATTTATTCTTATTTATTTTATTTATTAAAATAATAAGAATCAGATCTGAAACATCCCAGATCTGATACAGATCAAAGAAAAAAATTTTTGAAATATATCTCTCGATCTGATCAGATCTGAACGAACCTGGAACCGAAAAATCAGGATTTTTCTTCAGACAGGCCCCACCAGCTCTCCAATAGGTGCATGACATGTGGTCAAAAGTCAAAGTGTCAATGGTCAATGTTTGACCAGTCAAAGGTAGACTTTTGACCAAAGTCAAAGAACAAGAAATGGCAGGTGACCAAAAATGGTAGGTAATGTCTTACAAAATAAGACAACCTTTTCTGACTTGGACAACCTCCAGTCAGACCATATGAAGGCCTCTAATTGAGCACAAACTCCTTTGGCTCAGACAGGACAACTTATTTATGATAGTAAAAGAAGAATGTTAGGTTCAATCGAGTGCTAGCACGATTTTCTTGAACCTAATTGAATCTCATTCAGATCAATTGAACTGGATCAGTTCAATTTGATGATCACCAGATTCAAACCCTTGTTTGTGTGACCCAGTTAGGTTCAGTTCTATATGGTAATGGGATATGTCATGATCTCTATCATCGACATCATCGAAACTCCTTTCGATGGATCAGAACTCTTCTGATTCGAACAGCTAGAATGATCGATCATCTAAATCATTCTAATTGCTCCCAAAATCCACCAGTGACACCTAGCAGTATATGGTGGCAACCCATCAGAGCTGAATGCGAACCTCTTGGTGCAGCTACCTATGTGATTAAGTTCTTCTATCTTGAGCCCCGATCAGATTAGGGTTAAGGTAAACTCATCAAACCCTAGTCTCTGTCATATGATGTAATCATTCGATTCGAGTCCGATGTGAAAATCTAAATAGAAACTCTTTCTATTATTTCACTCTACCATGGCCATGGATTTTTGGACTTGATTCTCATGATCATCATAGGGCTGCTCCTCTACCACCGAGGTAGATAGATTCCATCTTGATGCCATCCAGTTCCTACAATGAACATGCTATAGCCAACATACACCTCAGGGTTCCATATGGCTAGGAGACCGAGTAATGGTGTAGTCAAACTATAACACCCTCAAGGTGAACTATCGATGCACCTCAGGTCAAAGAACCAGACACACTACTGCAGCATCGAGTCAGTCATTGATGAGAAGGTAGACTCCCTAATGACTACTCGAGGTGGTCACGCTCAGTGCCCTCGTTCTCTAACGAGTACCTATACTCTCACTCCGATGTCTCCACACCGTAGACTCAAGACTCATCTACTAAAGAGAAGCGATTGTACACCAACCTTTCAGATCAATCACCATCCTCGTGATGGTCCTATGGTCGGAAGCAATTTATGAGTTAATAATGATTATTCATGTCTTAAATTTTCAACTCTTGAAAATATGAATTATCATTACTATTAACTCAAAGGATGTATCACAGACACTAAATACACATTGTGATAGAAAATAACCCATTTTATTGATATTAGTCAAAATTATAATTTTGCCCCTAGAATTGTATTGCAAATGTCAGCCAATTTTGGCTTCTAGGGCACATATATCTAACACAAATATCAAGTCACTAAGAGACTTTTTAAGACTCAGATGCATGATGGACAGTCGATCCAAAATCATTGTCTGATGATGATCAAGAACTTAGAGGAGCTTGAGAAGCTCGGTGTTAAGTTGGATAAGGACCTGCAGATCGATATAATCCTACAATCTTTGATTGATGCATATGGACAGTTCATCATATACTACCATATGCATAAACTATAAAATACTTTGGCTGAACTTATGAATATGCTAGTTACTATTGAGCTCTCCATGAAAGGTTCAAAGAGCTCAGTTCTTGCCATGGAGCGGACTTCCTCCAAAAGAAAGTCTTTTGGAAATAAGAAAAAGTCTGTGAAGAAGTAGAAGACAAAAAATGGGAAGAAGAACAAGAAGGGAGAGCCGAAGAAGAAAACTGCCAACAAAGAAAAGTGCTTCCATTATAATTCTGATAGCCATTTGAAGTGAAACTGCCCTTTATACCTGGCCTCTCTAAAGAACAAGAAAAAGGCAGGTTCTTCTCAAGGTATGCTCATGAATGAATCTAACTTAATGATTTCTTCTGCATCTAGTTGGATGCTTGACTCTGGATCTAGTGCTCATTTGTGCACTTTCATGCAAGATCTTGAGAAGAGTAGGAGGCTGAGGGATGGTGAGATGATCCTACGCATCGAAAATGGAGTAATAGTTGCTGTTGTGGTCATGAAAATCTATCCTCTTCAACTACCGTCTGGTTTAGATTTGATTCTTAAAGACTGTTATTTTATACTTGCAGCAAGCAGAAAATTAATTTCTGTTTCTTATTTAGCACATGAAGGTTATGTTATTAACTTTCTTAAGGACCACTATACTATTATTTTTGAAAGAAATAAAATTGCAAGTGGGTTCTTAACTAATGATCTCCATCAATTGCATATTGATTTATCTGTATTAAATATCGAGCAAAACATGAATGCCATAGGACTAAAGCGACCTAGGGATGTCTAAATGATAAGTATCTGTGGCATCATAGGCTAAGTCATATAGCGGAAGACAAGGTTAACAAATTGAACAAATTCAAGCTATTGAGTCTATTGACTTTTGAGCCATATCTGATTTATGAATCATGCCTTCATGAAAAAATGACCAAGCTTTCTTTTTTAGGATATGGGGAAAGGGCCATCAACCTACTTGCCCTAGTACATACTGATGTATGTGGTCCATTTGATATGTAGGCTAGGGGCAACTATGTCTACTTCATAATCTTTACCAATGATCTATCTTGGTATGGGTATGTGTATTTAATGTGACATAAATCTGAAGATTTTGAAAAGTTTAAAAAATTTAGACATTAAATAGAAAAATAAATAGAAAATTTTATTAAGATTCTTCGATCAGATTGAGGAGGTGAATACCTTAGTCAGAAATTCCTAGACTATCTTAAGAAAAATGGCATAGCCTCTTAATGGACTCCATTCGAAATGCCTCAACTCAATGGAATTTCAGAACAGAGGAATCGGACCATATTAGATATGGTCTGATCTATGATGAGCTTCACGGACCTTTCTGATTTTCTTTGGAGACATAGTCTAATGACCATAATTTACTTACTGAATAGAATTTCTTCTAAAACTGTTGTTACCACACCGTATGAGATATGGCATGGTAAGAAATCAAGTCTGAGTCATCTCAAAATTTAGGATTATCCAGCTCATGTCAAGAGATAGTAGGTGGATAAGTTAGAGTTTAGGTCCTTTAGAGCTCATTTTATAGGATATCCTAAAGAGTCGTTAGGATATTATTTCTATCTTCTGGAAGACCTCAATGTGATTGTGAGTCGACATGCCATCTTTCTTGAAAAATAGTTTATCCAAGATGGTGGCATCAAAAGATAGATAAGGCTTGAGGAGAAAGTCTCCCAAGAGCGACGAGCTAAGAAATCTATGAAACCTAATCAGCTTGAGTCAGTCCAATCATAACCTCCTGAAGAATGCAGTGCAGGGTTTGCAGTGCTACTTTCAAAAAAAAATTTAAAAATAGCTAAAATATAATAAAAAATTAATTATTCTAATTAATTAATTTTTGATAATATCAAAATATTAAGTCCTACACTATGGATCTAAACACAATATGCATACATTCATATAGATCTGAAAATAAAACTATGCAGCAAACTCTTTACTACATTTATCTGTTCAGAACATGATATCTTTGTATGGGTAGCTGATCACCATAATCTAAATCCATTGGATAATGCTCTGGTATCACACCATTTCTTCACACATGTCTAGTCTCTATGGTTGGTCCACAAGGAGCTCCTGGTCTAGATCAGCCCCATCGGAGTGCTAGCTCCTCGCTGGGGCCTTCAATGGCTGATTATGATCTATCCAATTGATCATATACTTTTTGATTTTTTAGATAATTTAAAAAATCAAAACACAAATACTAGATGATTATGAAGAGGTGTTTCAAATTTGGTGGCGATCCGATGCTCACAGCACTCGATCTCTCCACCCGAACCCAGATTCCCAAATCTAGGGTTTCACTTGGCCCAAAACTCCTAACACACTAAAAATCCTATCACGCCCTCTCTGTGTGGAGTTTCTCTATGAAACAAGTTTTTATAGAAATATGACTTTCATATCTATAAATCCTATTTAGATCATATATAAAAATTGGATATCCTTAGAGGTGAAAATCAAAAGAGAAGAGAGGCATGAGGGAAAAGAGAAGTGTTGCAAGACCTTGCTCACCTTCACTCTAAGATTTTTTTTTCATCCAAAACTAATGCCCAATCACTATAAAACTTTTACCACATAATTCTAACCCCTTCTTATTCATGCACAAAAATTCTAATAATTTATTGACATGAATACCATGGAAAAAATGCATGGAAAGAGATCAGGGTCGACTATTTGGGAGGTTTTAACCACTCACCTAATTTCAAAAATCAAATGAGCCTCTTATCTTTATCCAACACCTTCCCCCATATGTTTAACACATAGAAGGACTCTCTTTCTATGTGTGCACATTTTTATTTCTTCAAAAAATATTTGACAAATAAAAGGAAGGGCATGGGAAGCAAATAAGGTTGGATTGGTTCCAACCTCCAACAAACTGAGTTGAATTCAAAACTCAACTTACTTTGAACTAGTCCAACCCTTGGACCAGGTCAAAAGCAGATAAGGGAGGGGATGCAAAAACCTTCTGGGTGAGAGAAAAGTTACATATAAAAATTTTGGGGTGTGGAACAAGGTGGAAAAGTTAAAAATGGTGGACGCATGGGAGAGTTTGAATTCAAACTTCATTTGACTTGGTCCTAATTGGTTTCAACTAAATCAAGTAATCTAGACTCAATTAGACCAAGTTAAATCTAACCAAATTAGGCTTAGCCTAATTTAATAAAATTCTAATTAAATTAGAAATTAATTAGATCCAGATCCTGATCAAATCAGGATCAAAACTTCCATAGCGATTAGGTCATCTCATGACCTGATCGGGTCAAACCTAATCGAATCAAATTCAATTGGACTTGATCGACTCCTCATTGCTCAATCAAATTAATCTAATCAATAAATAAATTGCTATTAATCCTTCAAAAAATATTTGAGTCTAAATCGGATGGGATATCGGGCAATAGAGTCTCGTCAACATGAAACTCCTAAAGAGTCCCAAACCAGTGGGACTCTTGAACCCAGTATCCCAAACGAATCAAACTCATGATCATAGAGTCCCAGATTAGTGAAACTCTTAATCAGAGAGTTTTAAATAAGTAGGACTTAGAGTTTCAATCCACTAGGACTCTTGGTCATAGTGTCACAGACTAGTGGGACTCTTGACCACAGAGTCCCAGTCTAGTAGGACTCTTGACCATAGAGTCCTAAGTCATCAGAACTTTCGATCAGAGAGTCTTGAACATAAAGAACTCAGAGTTCCACTCTAGTAGGACTCTTGATCATAGAGTTTCAGTCCAATGGGACTCTTGACCATAGAGAATTAGATCATCAAGACTCAATATTAGCCATCAGATTAGGTAGAAACTCTATTATATATGATCCCATAGGTTCGAATCCTAAGTTGGTAGCATATAAACTAATTTTATGTACCAATCGATATGACCATCTAGCAATGGTATCCGACGTTCAGATAGATCGAATAATTGTAATGCAATATTGACAAACCTATGGCATATGGTTACCGTATAATTCATCCCCTTGACCTCGATGCTCAAAGGATGATTTAGGGTTTACTGTCAATCCAAAAATTCATCCATGGTGTATTTTAAAATTTAGCATCCATCATATGGACTACCCCGACCGAGGATTTGCAAAATTAAAATATAGCGATGCACTTACTCCAACACTTGAAGGGATCAATCCCATCTTGACTCACACACTGATAAGCCAAGTACTTGACTGCACCCGGTAGCCTTTTGTCACTGAATTAGAAATTCAGGTAGTCTGGTACCTAAGTGCAGTGAGTTGCTTGCAGATCATCGTGGTGATCTCAGATCTAAGGGACACTCATACCCATATCCTTCGTGAGCAACTCTTGACAGTAGAGAGCTCCATAGTTAGATCACGTTCAGTAAAATATATCCCTACACTTCACCTACATGCCATAATAGTATCTACATACTTCTTGATTAAGAGGATAACCAAAACTTATGGCACATAACGACCTACACTAGATACGTTGTCATCTTGAATAACAATGAATCATTTGATCGTGAACAAGTTTGATGACTAAATAACAAATCCACCTTTGTCGAGTCTAAATAGTCCTGAGGACTTCATCACAGAAGTGTTCATTACAGAAGATGTACAAAGTGATGAATATGCCAAAAGAATAATTTTATTCATTAATAATTCAAGTACAATTATATTTAGCTCAACCATCTATAACCTAGATAATTGGATTTAGGATGCATTTTCCAACAACTTCCACTTAGACTAAAGCCACTCAGAACAATATCGAATATCCATCTTCCATTTGTGATTATCAAACTCTTTGATTCTGAAAGCTTTAGTAAAGGGGTCGGCCACATTCTCCTTTTCATCAATCTTTTGAAGCTCGACGTCACCTCGCTCCACAATCTCTCGTACAAGGTGGTAGCGACGTAGAATATATTTGGTGCGCTGATGTGTCTTTGGCTCTTTCGCTTGAGCTATGGTTCCAGTGCTGTCACAGTATAGCAAAACCAAACCATCCAAGAAGGGTGCCACTCCTAGCTCATCGATGAACTTCCACAGCCACATAGCTTCCTTCACGGCATCAGATGCCGTGACATACTCTACCTCGCACATAGAATCGACTACAATGTGCTACTTGAAACTCTTCCAGCAGATCGCTCCATCATTTAGGATAAACACAAAATCTGACACACTTTTGCTATCATTATTATCTGACTGAAAACTAAAATGAGTATATCCTACAAGTTTCAAGTCAGAATCTTCATAAATGAGCCACTAGTCCTTAGTATTTCTTAAATACTTAAGGATTGTTTTTACAACCTTCCAATGATTCTCATCTGAATTAGACTGGTATCTACTCACTACCCCTAGTGAGTATGCCACATCCGATCTCGTACACATCATGGCGTACATAATAGAACCCATTGCCAAAGCATATGGTATTTTACTCGTACGGTCTCTCTCTTAAGGAGTTGTCGAACAATCCCTCTTGGAGAGCAAAATTTCATGGCCTATCGGAAGATATCCCTTCTTGGAATTCTCCATGCTGAACCATTTCAGCATAATATCAATGTACGTAGACTGGGACAATCCAAGTAACCTTTTAGATCTATCTCTATAGATCTTCATCCCTAAGATGAAGGATGCTTTTCCCAAGTCCATGAAGAATTGAGATGACAGCCAAACCTTTATTCTCTGTATTGCAGGAATGTCATTTTCGATTAAAAGAATGTCATCTACATATAGTACAAGAAATACAACAACAAAATCGTTAGCCCATTTATAGACGTAGGATTCTTCTCCATTCTTAACGAAGCCATACGTTCTGATTACTTTATTAAAATGCATGTTCCAACTCTGTGATGCCTACTTCAATCTGTAGATGGATCTTTTAAGCTTGCACATCTTAGACTCATCTGTGGATGTGAAACCCTCAGGCTGTATCATATACACCTCTTCATCCAGCTCTCCATTTAGAAAAACTATTTTCACATCCATTTGTCAGATCTCATAGTCTAGGTATGCCACTATCATAACCACAATCCGAATAGATTTGAGCATTGCCATCGAAGAAAATATCTCATCGTAGTCAATACCATAATGTTGATGATATCCCTTGGCAACCAGACGGGCTTTATAGGTCTCCACCTTCCCATCTATACCTCTTTTCCTTTTGAAAATCCACTTACACCCAATGGATTTTACCCGTTCAGGTGGATCAACTAGTGTCCATACACTGTTGACTTTCATGGACTATATTTTGGATTTTATGGCTTCTAGCCACTTATCAGAATCAGACCTCTGCATGGCATCCATGTAGGTGATTGGATCCTCATCATTCTCATCGAGTTCGACAAAAGCACTATCCCAGATCAAGAAACCATAGTATTTATCTGATTGATGCGGTACTCTACTAGATCTTCTTGGTCCCACTTCAATAGGCTTTGGGTTTGATCTTATCAAGTCTAGTTCTGTAGGTTCACTAGAAAATGTCGATTCTTCCACCTATCAAGCTTCATTAAGTTTAACATTAGAGGCAACTATTCCTTCACTATGAAACTTCTTTTCCAAAAAGACTGCTCTATTGCTGATGAACATCTTTTATATTTTAGCAAAGTAGTAATAACCCCTAGTTTTCTAGGGATACCCTATGAACAAGCATTTATCGGACCTAGGTCCAAGCTTTTTCGACTACAAATGTTTAACATAAGCCAGACATCCTCAAATCCTAAAGTGAGAGAGTGTCGGCTTATGCCCAGTCCATATCTCATATGGAGTCTTTACAACAGACTTGCTCGAAATATTATTCAAAATAAAATAGGTAGTCTCTAGTGCATAATCCCAAAATGAAATCGGTAGACTTGTAAACCCCATCATGGACCAAACCATGTCCAACAAGATTCGATTCCTCCTTTCAAATACACCATTATGCTGTGATGTTTCAGGAGGGATTCATTATGAGCGAATCTCATTCTCTCTTGGATATGTCAAAAATTTATCGGAAAGATAATCCCCTCCTCGATCAGATCAAAGAGTTTTAATACTCTTTCAGATTATTTTCTACCTCATTTCGATATCATTTGAACATTTCAAACGAATCAAATTTATTCTTCATAAGATAGACATATCCATACCTAGATAGATTATCAGTAAATATAATGAAGTAATAATACCCACCTCTAGCACATGTGTTCATAGGCCCACATACATCGGTATGTACTAAACCCAGAAGCTCAGTGGCTCGTTCATCTTTTTCACTAAAAGGTGATTTGGTCATCTTTCCAAGAAGGAAGGACTCACAGGTATTTAGTGATTCACAATCATCAATATCAAGGATACGCTCCTTGACTAACCTATTAATCCTATTCTTATTTATATGACCGAGCCTATAGTGCCAAAGATAAGCATTAGTGACATTATCTAGTTTTGGTCATTTATTCGACGTGTACATTACACTAATAGGTTATGATATAATGTAAGTGCCATTTCTCAATTATCCTTGTAGTACTGTAACATCATTCATAATGATATTACAATAATTTTTTTTATTGATAAATAATAACCATCCTGGGCCAATAGCCTAATAGATATTATGTTCATCATAAAAGATGGACAATAGTGACAGTCACTTAAATGATACTATTAATTTTGAAAAATAGTTCAAGAGTTTCCAATGCTAGGACTGAAACTTGACTTTCATTTTCGACATTAAGAAATCTATCACCATTCTCAAATTTTTTATCAATTTGAAGTCCGTGCAATGAATTGTATATATGAATCAAACTTTCGATATCTAATACCCAGGTAGATGTGTCATATACAAAAAAATTATAAGGTATTATCATATAACAGCCTTGACTAGCAATCACTTGCTGATTTCTCCTATTCAGCCTATTTAGGTTAAGAGGATCATTCCTCTCTAGGTTTCTCTTATTAAGGTCAATACTAGACTCCTTATTTTTAGGTCGTAAATGCTTACCACTATCCAACAATGAACGGAGCAGACTTATTCTAGCCATTCTATTTATCTAAAAGAAAAACATGAAACCTAATAAGTACTTGAATAAATTTAAATTCTAAAGACTTGGACTTTAGTCTAAAGGTTCTTCCACTATTTTTAAGGAATTGGTAGCCTCTACCTCTAATTTGAGGAATTACACTAATTCCTTAGTGGGTATTGAAATCCACATAGACTATAGATGGATCCGAAGAAAGCTCTAGCTAATCCATGTGAATCTACAGGTAGATTCATAATTAATTATTTTTTTAAATAATTTTTAGTATTTAGGTTTTGCCTCAGATACCAAATCAGTAGGCTATGGCCTCCACTGAAAAAGTCTGGTTAGGTCCAACCATTAACATAATTAACTTCAATGCATCAAACCAATGATAACCAGACTCGAGGAAAGCTCTAGCTAACCTGATCACCATTAAGTGAGTGTGACCTAATTATCATATGATGGATAGTAATTCTAATATCCAAATAAACACCAGATGTAAGGCACCTCCAATGTCCACCTAGAAAATTGGACTCATTACTATTCATCTTAATGGGAGGCTATGACTCGGTTATCTCCATAACTTAATCATTTTAAGAACCTAATAATTTAGAGAATTTAGGTTACTTATAATTTAATGATAGAAAGGACATGGATCAAATTTCTTCCACTGACTTCACCAAGTCAAGTCCTTTCACCAAGTCAATAGGTTAGGACTAGGATCAATTTAGGTCCATGGGTACCTTATTCAGCCTTACTGATTGAAATCAGTCAAACTGATTCCTAATGACATAGGTCAATCCGAATCATCAAGTGATCTAATCAAATCCCAATCGATCATATCTGCCAGGTAAGTAAGATCAATGGAAGGGATATGTCATTAGCTCGTCAAAGATCAAATCAGTACGAGTAGCTTCCAATTAAAAACCACTGATCTAGATGATCAAACTTACCTTAGACACCAATTGATTAATTAGGTTTAATCTGATCAACCTAGCAATTTCAAGCTTAACCATGTAGCCATAAATTAAGTCCATTTTGGTCTTGTTAAGGACATGGACTCATCCAACTACAACTATTGGAGTTGATTCTAGAATGTCCTTGACCTAATCTAATTGAACACTTAGTTAGATTTGATCAATTACTCTAGATTAATCCATTCTTTAACTAATCTTAGGTCTAACCCAATTAATAGACCTAATTCATCTAACCCTTTAACCCATAGTCTCATGCCTTTGTCTTAGGATCTTAATTCATAATTCTAGATTCTATGAACAATACTTAATTTCTTTAATTAAGTTTTGGGCTGATGGATTGGAGTTTGGCATTTTGAAAATAATTTTTTAAATTTTGAAAGATTCTTTACAACTTAGAATTATTTACCAATTGAATTGACTCACTTTAAAATTGAATCGGCTCAATTCACAAACAACACTAATTGTAGGGTTTAATCTGAAACTATGTACACTACATAATACTAAATCATAAATCAAACTTTAAATTCTATCTAAACATGCATTTATGATCAAAAATTAGATTAAAGCCTAATTTAACATATCATAAAAAATTAAATCTAATCTAAAAATTTTATGATCAACTACAAGATCAAGCACGTATAAGGACAATCTTTGCACTGTAGAGGGTAAACCCTATAGTAGGATAACCTACAGTCCATATGATTTTGATTTTAATTTTTATATCTAATTAATCAAAATATTAGATTAATATTTAGATTAAATCTAAATTATTAATCTAATCATGCAAGCATATCATGTTTAGCGAACTTACACTCGGATACCATTTGCAGGATGCAGTGCAGGATTTGCAATGCTACTTTCAAAAAAATTTTTGAAAATAGCTAAAATATAGTAAAAAATTAATTAATATAATTAATTAATTTTTTATCATACCAGAATATTAAGCCCAATACTAAGGATTTAAACAGAATATGCATGCATTCATATAGATCTGAAAATAAAACTATGCAGCAAACTCCTTACTACATCTATCTGTTCAGAATACAATACCTTTTCACAGGTAGCTGATCACCATAATCTGAATCCATCGAATAATGCTCTAATATCATACCATATCTGCACATATGTCCGGCCTCTATGGTCACGGAGCTTCTGATCCCGATCAACCCCACTGGAGTGCTAGCTTCTCGCTGGGGCCTTCAATGATTGATTATGATCGATCCAATCGATCATATACTTTTTGATTTCTCAGATACTCCAAAAAATTATAACATAAATACTAGAGAATGATGAAGAGGTGTTTCAAATTTGGTGGTGATCCGATGCTCACAGCACTCGATCTCTCCATCCGAACCCAAATTCCCAAATCTAGGGTTTCACTTGGCCCAAAAATCCTGACACACTAAAAATCCTATCACACCCTCTTTGTGTGGAGTTTTTCTATGAAACAAGTTTTTGTGGAAAGATAACCTTCAAATATATAAACCCTATTAAGATTATATCTAAAAATTGAGTATCCTTAGAGGTGAAAATTAGAAGAGAAGAGAGGCATGAGGGAAAAGAAAAGTACTATAGGACCCTGCTCACCTTCACTCCAAGATTTTGTTTCACCCAAAACTAATGCCCAATCACTCTAAAATTTTTATCACATAAGGATAGCTCCTTCTTATGAATTCACAAAAATTCTCATAATTTATTAACATGAATAACATAGAAAAATGCATGGAAAGAGATAAGGGCTGAGTGGTTAGGAGATTTTAACCACTCACTTGATTTCAAAAATCAGATGAGCCTCTTATCTTTATCCAACACCTCCTCCAATATGTTTAACATGCAGAAAGACTCTCCTTCTTTGTGTACACATTTTTATTTCTCTAAAAAATGTTCGACAAACAAAAGGGAGGGCATGGGAGGCAGATAAGATTGGATTGGTTCCAACCTCCAAAAACTGAGTTGAATTCAAAACTCAACTTACTTTGAACCGGTCCAACCGTTGGACCAAATCAAAAGCAGATAAGAGAGGGGGCATAGAAACCTTTTGGGTAAGGAAAAGTTTCTTTTTAGGGAACAGGTGTTTGGTACTAAAATCCTTTTTTTTTTTCAAAATTATTTAAAAACTAATAGCACCAACATGGATTCAATTGTTGAATATGGTGATTTGATTGTTAGATATATGTGCCCTAGAAGCCAGAATTGGCTGACACTTGTAATACACTTCTAGGGGCAAAATTATAATTTTGACTAATAATCAATAAATGGGTTATTTTCTATCACATATGTGTATTTAGTGTCTGTGATACATCCTTTGAGTTAATGGTAATGATAATTCATATTTTCAAGAGTTGAAAATTTAAGACATGAATAATCATTATTAACTCATAAATTGCTCCCGACCATAGGATCATCACGAGGATGGTGATTGATCCGGAAGGTTGGTGTACAATCGCTTCTCTTTAGTAGATGAGTCTTGAGTCTACGGTGTGGAGACACCGGAGCGAGAGTACAGGTACTCGTTAGAGAACGAGGGCACTGAGCGTGACCACCTCGAGTAGTCATTAGGGAGTCTACCTTCTCGTCAATGACTGACTCGATGCTGCAGTAGTGTGTCTGGTTCTTTGACCTGAGGATGCATCGGCAGTTCACCTTGAGGGTGTTATAGTTTGACTACACCATTACTCGGTCTCCTAGCCATATGGAACCCTGAGGTGTATGTTGGCTATAGCATGTTCATTGTAGGAACTGGATTGCATCAAGATGGAATCTATCTACCTCGGTGGTAGAGGAGCAGCCCTATGATAATCATGAGAATCAAGTCCAGAAGCCCATGGCCATGGCAGAGTGAAATAATAGAAAGAGTTTCTATTTAGATTTTCACATTGGACTCGAATCGAATGATTACATCATATGACAGAGACTAGGGTTTGACGAGTTTCACCTTAACCCTAATCTGATCGGGGCTCAAGATAGAAGAACTTGAATCACACAGGTAGCTGCACCAAGAGGTTCGCATTCAGCTCTGATGGGTTGCCACCATATACTGCTAGGTGTCACTGGTGGATTTTGGGAGCAATTAGAATGATTTAGATGATCGATCATTCTAGCTGTTCGAATCAGAAGAGTTCTGATCCATCGAAAGGAGTTTCGATGATGTCGATGATAGAGATCATGACATATCCCATTACCATACAGAACTGAACCTAACTGGGTCACACAAACAAGGGTTTGAATCTGGTGATCATCAATTGAACTGATCTAGTTCAATTGATCTGAATGAGATTCAATTAGGTTCAAGGAAAATCGTGCTAGCACTCGATTGAACCTAACGTTCTTCTTTTACTATCATAAATAAGTTGTCCTGTCTGAGCCAAAGGAGTTTGTGCTCAATCAGAGGCCTTCATATGGTCTGACTGGAGGTTGTCCAAGTCAGAAAAGGTTGTCTTATTTTGTAAGACATTACCTGCCATTTTTGGTCACCTGCCATTTCTTGTTCTTTGACTTTGGTCAAAAGTCTACCTTTGACTGGTCAAACGTTGACCATTGACACTTTGACTTTTGACCACATGTCATGCACCTATTGGAGAGCTGGTGGGGGCCTGTCCCCCTGCCAGAACCTGGCAAGGAGAAGGGCGCACGCCACCCTAGGCGTGTGCCCAAGTTGGAGGCGCCTAGGAGTCCTTGTTGGACAAGGACTCCATCTCCCTTTTGGATTCCAATTAGAGTTCTTCTAAGAATCCAACTTTGACTGGTCTTAGGCACCCTCTAAGGAGGAATCCAGGGGACTCTATTCCCACCAATCAGATTTAGATCTGATTTCACAAAGGGTTGTGATTGGTTGGGAAGAAGAGGAGTTGGATCACAGTTAGTCTATAAATAAGACCCTGCGCCCAACTCAGATTAATAAAATGAATTCAATAGAGATTTCCCACGCCCCAAGGCTGCCTCTCCCCTCCTTCTCCATGCCAAACCACTCTTCTCCCCTTGCTCTCCACGTCCAAAAGGAGTTTTGGATTTTGGTTGGTGCGATTCAGATCAAAGAAAGGCGATCAAAAGCAAGAAGGCTGCGCTGCTGCAAAGGACGACTGCTGATCTTCAAAAGGAGTTTTGAAGATCCTCCAGATCAGATCCAGATCTAATTTTTGGAGATGTGATAGAGAAGAAGAGGATCTCCAGATCCAACCCTGAGTGGATACCGGTAGAGGCCAGGCGCTTGCGTGGCTAGATCCAGAACCTTCCGCTGCAATACAGGATCATCAACAGGGTAATAGGATTACCCAAATCAGGTAAATTAAATTTGATTTAATTTATCTTATTTTATTTTATTTATTAAAATAATAAGAATTCAGATCTGAAACATATCAAGATCTGATTATAGATCAAGAGAAAAATTTTTGAAATATATCTCTTGATCTGATCAGATCTGAACGAACCTGGACCGGGAAATCAGGATTTTCCCTTCAACTGGTATCAGAGCCATGGTTCTAAAAATTGTTTAGATCTGATTTTAAATTTATTTTAATTAAAAATAATTGATTTTCAGATGTCACATGAGATGTGATCAGATCTGAAATCAGAAAAAATTAAAATTAAATGATTTGGATCTAAGATTAGAAGATATGCATGACTAGTTCTAGAATAGAATAGTTCTATAGAATAGTCTTGCATGTTTTGATTTAATCTGATTAAATCATATTTTAGATCTTTTATTTACTATTTTTTGATATTATAAGTGTTATAATAACATCTAAAAAATAGCAAATAAAAATTATTTAATTTTAAACATCATATGAGATATGATTGATGCATGTCTAGACTAGTTGTAGAATAGTTCTACATAATTGTCTAGATTAGAATTTATTTTGATTAGATCAATTTAAATCTAATTTTTTAGATTATTATGAGATAATTTAGATCTGAAAACATGCATGATTCGATACATGAGATGTATGCAAAATATGCCATGATTAGATCTACTTTGTATATGAGATATATGATATAGATCTGATACTGTTTTGTAGTATTGAATGTTCCTGATTAAGGCGTTCCTCTTGGCCGTCCGGTCATAAGAACGAAGAAGGGTTTAAAGGCCCTCTCTTCCCATTCGATGGGGTGTTCTTATGATGTGTAGGGGTGCTGCGTGTTCGTCCTTAATCAGAAACCCAAAACTTACTTTCTGCAAAACCCTAGATCCTGAAACCCTAGGATTTATTGTGCATATTTTGTTTATGAACCCTACTTAATTAAGAATTAAGTTTATGGAATATTAATTAGGTCTAAAATTGAGAATTTCAGATCTAAGACATATTCATAATACTGGGTTCGGGCTTGGGTAGCTCAATTAGGTCTAAGCGGTTGATCAAACCGAATCAAGAGTTGGTTAGATGGGATCAACAATGCTTAAATTGACCAGCCTAATAGGATTAAGTCTGGGTCAAGATCGAGTCACGATCAAGCAAGACCTAATTAGGCTCAGAGGTTAGAGTCTGGATTGTAGGCTAACCCAATTGGTTCTGGACTCAACAATTTGGTGTCTAAGGTAAGTTTGGCACATACGACCGACTGGTTTTTAATTGGAAGCTACTCGACCTGAATGCGTTCTTGTACGAGTTAATGGCATATTCCTTCCACCGGTCTCACTTACCTGGCCATATCTGTTGACACAGTTCTGATCTGAGGTGGTCAATAATCCGAGCTAACCCATGCCACTAGGTTAGTCATAATTGTTATGACTAAGCCAAGTCTAGTTTAATGAGACCTGAATCAATTCTCCCTAAGAAAAGATTAAGTCTGAGGTCTTCCACCATTGTAGATGTGCGGGCCCTTCCCGGGGTTGATTGTTCTCGGCTGGATACAGTGGCTCAGTTGCACCGGGAAGATGCAACCATGTCTATTAGGCATTGGATGCTATGGGCTGGAGGATGAGTTGGGCTCAATATTTCGGATACGGTGAGAGACTCAATTAGGAACCCAGTCTATGCAAATGGTGGGTCTGACTTAACTAAGGAGTGGATCAATATTTCCGGATACGGTGAGATTCATGAATTAGAGACCAAGTTTGGGTGCACCATGATTAGAGAATCATTGAACAAGAGTTGTTCACTCATTGGCTAACCCATCACCAATAACTGTTAGGTGAGGTGATGAGTCAGTTGGTGAGACCGCACCACCCACTAGAAATCATTAATCGTGGAGATTTTTCGCATCTCTACAGAGGGAGTGTAGGGATCCGAGAAAATAGTGGGAGCTAATTTGTTTAAAAATAAAATCCCTAAATAAATTGGTCAAGTCAAAATTACAGTATCTAACTAGAATCTTTGACTCTCTACAGGAAAATGTCTGCGTCCAACCCATTGGCACGTATCCTGGACACACATAGACTGACTGGACCCAATTATAAAGATTGGCTCAGGAACTACAAAATTAGTTTTGGGTTCTGAGAAGTTAACCCATGTTTTGGACCAGGACCCTCCCACCTTACCAGCCCGTCCATCTGTTGAACAGAGAGCGTCTCTGGAAAAATGGATAGACGAAGATAATAAGGCCAGATATTACATGTTGGGCTCGATGTCTGATGAGCTCCAGCGCCAACATGAGGATATCGGGACTGCTCGCCAAATGTTGGCTCACCTGCAGGAGATGTTTGGTGAACAGAGTCGCGCAGCCAAATATCAAGTCACGAAATGACTTTTTAAGGCTAAGATGCGTGATGGGCAGTCAGTCCAAGATCACTGTCTGACAATGATCAAGGACATGGAAGAGCTTGAGAAGCTCGGTGTGAAGTTGGACTTGGACCTGCAGAACGATATTATTCTGCAATCCTTGACTGATGCATATGGGCAATTCATCATGAATTACCACATGCATAAACTTCAGAATTCCTTGGCCGAATTAATGAATATGCTGGTTACCGCTGAGCTTTCTATGAAAGGTTCTAAAGGCTCAGTTCTTGCTATGGAACGGACTTCTTCCAAAAGAAAGTCTTATGGAAAGAAAAAGAAGTCTGTGAAAAAGCAAAAGGTGGAAGGATCAAAGAAGAAGAAGGCAGAGCCGAAGAAGAAGGCCGATGTCAAAGGAAAGTGTTTCCATTGCAACAGCGACGGCCATTGGAAGCGGAACTGCCCTACTTACCTGGCCACCCTGAAGAACAAGAAGGAAGGTCCTTCTGGAGGTATGCTCGTTATTGAGTCTAACCTTACGGTTTCTTCTGCATCCAGTTGGGTGCTTGACTCTGGTTCTAGTGCTCATCTGTGCACTTCTATGCAGGGTCTTGAGGATAGCAGGAGGCTGAGGGATGGAGACATGATCCTACGCATCGGTAATGGAGCAAGAGTTGCTGCAGTAGCCGTGGGAACATACCCTCTTCGATTACCATCTGGTTTAGACTTAGTTTTGAAAGACTGTTATTTTGTGCCTGCAGCTAGCAGGAATTTGATTTCTGTTTCATGCTTAGCACAAGAAGGTTATGTGATCACCTTCTTTAAGGACCATTGTAACATTCTTTATGAAAGAAATAAAATTGCAAATGGTTTCCTTATTAATGGTCTTTATCAGCTACATATTGATGTACCTATTTCTAACTATCGAGCAAAACGTGAATGCCAAACGACCTAGGGATAGTCCAAACGACAGATATCTATGGCACCTGAGATTAGGTCATATAGCAGAAGATAGGATCAACAAATTGGAGAAAAATGGGCTATTGAGTCCATTGACTTTCGAGTCATATCCAACTTGTGAATCTTGTCTTCAAGGCAAAATGACTAAACTCCCTTTTGTTGGACATGGGGAGAGGGCCACAGATCTCCTTGCCCTAGTACATACTGATGTGTGCGGCCCATTTGATGTGCCGGCTAGAGGCAATTTTGTCTACTTCATTACCTTTACCGATGATCTGTCTAGGTATGGGTATGTGTATCTTATGAGACACAAGTCTGAAGCTTTTGAAAAGTTCAAAGAATTCAGACATGAAGTAGAAAAACAAACTGGAAAACCCATTAAGGTTCTTCGATCAGATCGAGGAGGTGAATACCTTAGCCGGGAATTCCTAGACTATCTAAAGGAAAATGGCATAGTCTCTCAATGGACTCCACCAGGAACACCTCAACTCAACGGGGTTTCAGAATGGAGAAATCGGACTCTATTGGATATGGTTCGATCCATGATGAGCTTCACAGACCTCCCTGATTTTCTTTGGGGACACTCATTGTTAACTTCAATCTATCTACTGAATAGGGTTCCCTCTAAAACCGTTCCTACCACACCGTATGAGATATGGCACGGTAAGAAACCAAGTCTGAGTCATCTCAGAATTTGGGGTTGTCCGGCTCATGTCAAAAGACAACAAGCGGACAAGTTAGAGTTTAGGTCCTTTAGAGCTCGATTCATAGGATATCCTAAAGAGTCATTAGGATACTATTTCTACATTCCAGAAGACCACAATGTGATTGTGAGTCGACATGCCATCTTTCTTGAAAAATAGTTTATTCAAGATAGCGGCATTGGAAAATAGATCAAGCTTGATGAGAAAGTCTCACAAGTGGAACGAGCTAAGGACCAATTGGAACCAAATCAGGTTGAGCCAATAAGAACACTACCTCCTCCACCTCGTAGATCGGAAAGAGTTTTCCCGTCCCCCTGAAAGATACTTAGGTATTATTTCAGAGGAAGTAGAGGAAAATGTTCCTCGTAGGTAATGGTGCTCATGGTGATGATCCCAAAACCTACAACGAGGCGATATCAGATATCGACTCCGAGAAATGGCTAGAGGCAATGCAGTCAGAAATTGACTCGATGCACTCAAACCAAGTCTGGACCTTGGTAGATCCACCAGAAGGTATAGTACCTATTGGGTGTAAATGGATCTTCAAGAGAAAGATTGGTGCAGATGGGAATGTGGAGACATTCAAGGCTAGACTAGTGGCAAAAGGTTATAGTCAACGCGAAGGCATTGACTATCAGGATACCTTTTCCCCAGTGGCTATGCTAAAATCCATCCGCACATTGCTTGCCGTTGCAGCCTATTTCGATTATGAAATATGGCAAATGGACGTGAAAACGGCATTCCTAAATGGATATCTTGAGGAAGATATCTATATGGAACAGCCGCTAGGTTTCACATCCAGTGATACTGATCACAAGGTTTGCAAGCTGCAAAGGTCCATATATGGACTTAAGCAAGCATCTCGGAGCTGGAACACTCGTTTCAATGATGTGATCAAAAAGTTTGGTTTCATCAAAAATGAAGAGGAACCATGTGTTTTCAAAAAGGGTCAGTGGGAGCGCTGTTGTCTTCCTCGTATTGTACGTGGATGACATCCTCCTTATTGGGAATGATATTCCCATGTTGACGATCAGTCAAAATGTGGTTGTCCAAGGAATTCTCCATGAAAGACCTAGGTGAAGCATCCTTTATTCTAGGAATTAAGGTCTATAGGGATAGACCGAATAGGATGCTAGGACTTTCACAGAAGATGTACATAGAGGAAGTACTAAAGAGGTTTAGTATGGAAAACTCTAAGAGGGGATTAATACCCTTCAGACATGGTATTCATCTTTCCAAGAAGATGTGCCCCAGCACACCTGAGGAAATAGAACGCATGAGCAAGATCCCTTATGCTTCTGCAATAGGGAGCCTCATGTATGCCATGCTATGTACACGACCTGATATAGCCCATGCTGTGAGTGTCACAAGCAGATATCAGTCAAATCCAGGTGAAGAACACTGGACTTCTGTGAAATGTATCCTTAAGTACTTGAGAAGAACTAAGGATATGATGTTGGTCTTTGGTAATGGAGAACTCCAAGTCCAGGGATACACAGACTCGGATTTCATGTCCGATATAGATGATCGAAAGTCGACATCTGGGCAGTCTGTTTGTGCTGGAAGAGTTCCAAGCAAACGGTGATACCACCTCATCCGCGATTACCTCGAGAAAGGGTTACGTCGAGGTCAAGAGAGTCAACTCCACAGATAATGTGGCAGACCCACTTACAAAGCCGTTGGGCCAGCAGAAGATCGAAGCCCACCTTGAGAAGATGGGACTTAGACTTGTAGCCAATTGGCTTTAGGACAAGTGGGAGATTGTTAGATATATGTGCCCTAGAAGCCAGAATTGGCTGACACTTGTAATACAACTTCTAGGGGGCAAAATTCGTAATTTTGACTATAATTATGATAAATGGGTTTATTCTACTATCACATTGTGCTATATTAGTGTCTGTGAATCTCCTTTGAAGTAATGGTAAATAAATAATTTCATATTTTCAAGAGTTGACAAATTTAAGACATGAATAGATCATTATTTAAACTCATAAACAGCTTCCGCGACCATAGATCGATCACGAGGATGGTGATTGATCCGAAGGTTGGTGTACGATCGCTTTCTTTTTGTAGATGAGCTCTTTGAGTCTACGGGTGGAGGACACCTGGAGCGGAGAGTACAGTACTCGTTAGAGAACGAGGGCAAGGGGAGCGGTGACACTTCGAGTAGTCATTAGGAGTCTACCTTTCGTCATGACTGACTCGATGCTGCATGTAGTTGTGTCTGGTTCTTTGTGACCTGAGATGCATCGATAAGTTTTCACTTGAAGGGTGTTATAGTTTGACTAACAATTACTCGGTCCTCCTAGCCATATGGAACCCTGAGGTGTATGTTGGGGCTGTGACATGTCATTGTAGGAACTGGAATTGCAATCAAGATGGGATCTATCTACCTCCGGGATGATAGATGGAGTAGCCCCTATGATGATCATGAGAATCAAGTCCTGAAGCCCATGGCCATGGCAGAGGTGGAAATAATATAGAAGAGTTCTATTTAGATTTCTTCACACTGGACACCTCGTAAATGCGAATGAATTTTACATCATATGACAAGGACTAAGGGTTTGACGAGTTCACCTTACCTAATCTGATCGGGGCTCAGATAGAAGACTGAATACACAGTAGCTGACCACGAGAGGTTCGTCTATTCAGCTCTGAATACAGGGTTGCCATCATAATATATCTCTAGTGTCCTGGTGGATTTTTGGATAGCATATTAGAAATGATTTTAGATGATCGAATCATCTAGCTGTTCGAATCAAAGAGTTTCTGATCCGATCGGAAAGGAAGTTTCCGATGATGTCTAATGATAGAGATCAATGAAAAAAAACATATTCCATTACCCATACAGAACTGAACCTAATGGTCAATTCATCAAACAAGGTTTGAATCTGGTGATCATCGCAATTGAACTGATCTAGTTCAATTGATCTGAATGAATTCTATTAGGTTCACGGAAATTCGTGCTACGCACTCGATTGAACCTACGTTCTTATTTTAACCTATCATAAAGTAAGTTGTCCCTGACTGGAGAGCCCAAAGAAGTTTTGCT
Source organism: Cocos nucifera (assembly GCA_006176705.1). Lineage (NCBI taxonomy): Eukaryota > Viridiplantae > Streptophyta > Magnoliopsida > Arecales > Arecaceae > Cocos > Cocos nucifera. Next base: position 231,117 of record QRFJ01000406.1, read on the forward strand.
GCTCAATTAGAGGCTTCATATGGTCTGACTGGAGGTTGTTCTAAGTCAGAATAGGTTTGTCTTATTTGTTTTAGAATTACCTGCCATTTTTGGTCACACTGCCATTTCTCTTGTTCTCTAAGCACATTTTAGGTCAAAAGTCTACCCTTTGACTGTCAAACGTTGACACATTGCCCTTTGACTTTTGACCACATGTCATGCACCTATTGGAGAGCTGGTGGGGGCTTGTCCCTCTGCTAGAACCTGGCAAGGAGAAGGGCGCACGCCAAGGGTGGCGTGAGCCCAAGTGGAGGCGCCTAGGAGCCCTTATTGGACAAGGACTCCATCTCCCTTTTTGGATTCCAATCAGAGTTCTACTAAGAATCCAGTTTGACTGGTCTTAGGCACCCTCTAAGGAGGAATCCAGGGGTCTCTATTCAACCAATCAGATTTAGATCTGAATTTCACAAAGGGTTTGTGATTGGTTGAGAGGAAAGAGGAGTTGGATCACAAGAGTCTATAAATAAGACCCTGCACCAACCCTAATTCCAAGTAAAAAGTGAATTCAATAGAGATTTCCCACATCCAAGGCTGCCTCTCCCCTTCTTCTCCACGCCATACTCTCTTTCCCCTTGCTCTCCACGTCCAAAAGGGTTTGGATTTAGTTTGGTGCGATTCAGATCAAGGAAAGGCGACCAAAAGCAAGAAGGCTGGCTGCTGCAAAAGGACGACTTGCAGATCTTCAAAGAAGTTTTGAAGATCCTCCAGATCAGATCCAGATCTGATTTTTGGAGGTGTGATAGAGAAGAAGAGGAATCTCCAGATCCAACCGAGTGGATACCGGTAGAGGCCAGGCGCTTGCGTGGCTAAGATCCAGAACCTTCCGCTGCAATCAGGATCATCTACAGGGTAATAGGATTACCCAAATCAGGTAAATTAAATTAGATTTAATTTATCTTATTTTATTTTATTTATTAAAATAATAAGAATCAGATCTAAAATATATCAAGATCTGATTAAGATCAAGAGAAAAATTTTTGAAATATATCTCTTGATCTAATCAGATCTGGACGAACCTGGACCGGGAAATCAGGATTTCCCTTCACTGATCGGGTCAAACCCAATCAAATCAAATTCAATCAGATTTGATTGAATCCTTATCACTCAATTAAATTGGCTAATTAATCCTTCAAAAAATATCTGAGTCTAAATTGGATGGGTTACCGAACAACATAGTCCCATCAACATTAAACTTCTGAAGAGTCCTAAATTAGTGGGACTCTTGAACCCAGTGTCCCAAACGAATCGAACTCATGATCATAGAGTCTTAGACTAGTAGAACTCTTGATTAGAGAGTTCCAAATGAGTAGGACTCTGAGTTCAATCCACTGGGACTCTTGACCATAGAGTTCCAATTCAGTGGGATACTTGACCATAGAGTCCCAAGTCATCAAGACTCTTGATCAGAGAGTCCCGAATATAAAGGACTTAGAGTCCCAGTCTAGTGGAACTCTTGGTCATAGAGTCCTAGTCTAGTGGGACTCTTGATCATAGAGGCTTAGATCATCAAAACTCAATATCAACCATCAAATCAGGTATAAACTTTTATTGTGTGTGATCCCATAGGTTCGAATCCTAAGCCGGTAGCATAGAAACTAATTTTTTATACCAATCGATGTGACCATTTAGCAATGGTACCCGACATTCGAAATGGTCAAATAATTGCAATACAACATCGATGAACCTGTGGCATATGGTTACCATATAATTCATCTCCTTGACCTCGATACTCAAAGAATGATTTAGGATTTACTGTCAATCCTAAAAATCATCTACAGTGTATTTTAAAATTTAGCGTCCATCATATGGATTACCTCGGCTGAGAATTTGCTAAATTAAAATACAATGATGCACTTGCTCCAACACTTGGAGAGGTCAATCCCATTTTGACTCATACATCGATAAGTCAAGTACTTGACTGCACCTAGTAGCCTTCCATCACTGAATTAGAAATATAGTCCGCTACCTAAGTGCAGTGAGTTGCTTGCAGGTCACCATGGTGATCTCAGGTCTAAGGGATACTCATATCCATATCCTTCGTGAGCAATTCTTAATAGTAGAGAGCTCCACAGTTTGATCACGTTTAATGAAATGTACCCCTACACTTCACCTACATGCCATAATAGTATCTATATACCTTTTGCTTAAGAGAACAACCAACACTTATGGCACACAACGATCTACACTTGATATGTTGTCATCGTGGATAACAATGAATCATTTGGTCACAAACACGTTTGAGGACTAAATAATAAATCCTTCTTTGTCGAGTCTAAATAGTCATGAGGACTTCATCATAGAAGAGTTCATTATAGAAAGATGTACAAAATGATGAATATTCCAAAAGAATAATTTTATTCATTAATAATTCAAATATAATTATATTTAGCTCAACCATCTACAATCTAGATGATTGACTTTAGGATACATTTCTCAACACCTCCTCCATCTCATAGATTAAATAGGATTTTTAGTCCTCCTAAAAGATACTTAGGCATTATTTTAGAAGATGTAGAGAAAATGTTGCTCACGAAAAATAAAGTTCATGGTGATGACCCCAAAATATATGATGAGGTGATATCAGATATCAACTCCAAGAAATGGTTAGAGACAATGAAGTCAGAGATTGATTTAATATGATCGAACTAAGTCTGGACCTTAGTAGATCCATATGAAGATATAGTACCTATTGGGTGTAAATGGATTTACAAGAGAAAGATAGGTGCAGATGAGAATATGAAGACATTCAAGACCAAGTTAATGGCAAAAGAATATAGTCAATGTGAAGGCATTGACTATCAGGATACCTTCTCACCAATAGCCATGCTTAAATCGATCCATACACTGCTTGCTGTTCCAGCCTATTTCTATTATGCAATATGATAGATGGATGTAAAAACGATGTTCTAAAACAGATATCTTGAGAAAGATATCTATATGAAATAGCCACTAGATTTCACATCCAGTGATGCTGATCATAAGATCTGTAAGCTGCAAAGGTCCATCTATGGACTTAAGCAAGCATCTCGGAGCTAGAATGCTCATTTTAATTATGTGATCAAATCATTTGGATTCATCAAAAATGAGAAGTCCTAGGTGTTCAAAAAGATCAGTGGAAGCATTATTGTCTTTCTCATACTATACGTGGATGACATCCTCCTTATTGAAAGTAATATTTTCATGTTGACTATGGTTAAAATGTGGTTATCAAAAGGAGTTCTCTATGAAAGACCTAGGAGAGGCATCCTTTATTTTAAAAATTAAGGTCTATAGGGATAGACCAAATAGGATGCTGGATCTCTCACAGAAGCTGTATATAAAGAAGGTGCTAAAGAGGTTCAGTATGAAAAACTTCAAGAGAGGATTGGTATCCTTCAGACATGGTATTCATCTCTCCAAGAAGATGTGCCCTAGCACACTTAAAGAGATTGAATGCATGAGTAAGATCCCATATGCTTCTACAATAGGGAGCCTTATGTATGCCATGCTATGTACATGATCTGATATAGCCCATGCTGTGAGTGCAGTCAAATTTAGATGAAGAGCACTGGACTTCTATGAAGTATATCCTTAAGTACTTGAGAAGGACTAAGGATGTGTTCTTGATCTTTGGTAATGAAGAACTCTAGATTCAGAATTATACAAACTCAGACTTTATGTCAGATATAGATAAATGAAAGTCGACATCTGGTAGTCTGTTTATGTGTAATGATGATGCTGTCAGCTAAAAGAGTTTCAAGCAGATCGTGATAGTGGATTCCATCATGGAAGCAGAGTACATCACTGCATCGAAAGCTGCAAAGAAGGTGTTCTGGTATAAGAAGTTTGTCATAGATCTTGGAGTGATGCCATCAGATGCCGTCCCTCTATACTGCGATAATAATAGCACCATAGCTTTGGCTAAGGAGCCGAGATCTCTTAAAAAATTTAAGCACATCGAGCGGCGATTCCACCTCATCCATGAATACCTCAAGAAGGATTACATTGAGGTCAAGAGAGTCAACTCCATGGATAACATGGTAGATCTACTGACGAAGCCTTTAGGCCAGCAAAAGATCGAAGCTTACCTTGAGAAGATGGGACTTAGATTTGTAGCCAATTGACTTTAGATCAAGTGGAAGTTTATTAGATGTGTGCCCTAGAAGCCAGATTGGCTAACACATGTAATACACCTCTAAGAATAATTTTTTAATTTTGACTATAAATTAATAAAAAATTACTTTTCTATCATAATGTGTATTTAAAAGTGTCTGTGATACATCCTTTGAGTTAATGGTAATGACAATTCATATTTTCAAGAGTTAAAATTTTAAGACATGAATTTTCATAATTAATTCATAAAATTGCTTCCAACTGTAGGATCATCACAAGAATGGTGATCGATATAGAAGGTTGATGTACGATCACTTTCTTAAGTTAGATGAGTCTTGTATCTACAATATGGAGACACTGAAGTAGAAGTACAGATACTCATTAGAGAATGAGGGTACTGAGCATGATCACCTAAAGCAGTCATAAGGAAGTTTATCTTCTCATCGATGACTGACTCAATGCTGTACTTGTGTATCAGGTTCTTTGATCTGAGGTGCATTAGTAGTTCATCTTGAGTGTGTTATAGTTTGACTACACCATAACTCGATCTCCTAGCCATTTGAAATCTTATGTATGTTGGCTATAGCATATTTATTGTAGGAACTAGATTACACAAAGATGGGATCTATCAATCTCGGTAGTGGAGGAGTAGTCCTATGATGATCATGAGATCGAGTTCTTAAGCCCATGGCCATGGCACTGTGATATAATAGAAAAGGATTTTCTATTAGAATTTCACATCGGACTCAAATCGAATGATTTATTCATATGACAGATATTGGATTTTGACGAGTTTACCTTAAACCCTAATCCTATCGGGACTCGTAATAGTAGAATCGATTCACACAGATAGTTGCATCAAGAGGTTCACTTTCAGTTCTGATGGGTTACCACCATATGCTATTAGGTGTCATTGGTAGATTTTGAAAGTAATTAGAATGATCTTGATGATCGATCATTCTAATTGTATGAATCAAAAAAGTTCTAGTCCATCGAAAGATATTTCGATGATGTTAATGATAGAGATCATGACATATCTCATTACCATATAGAACTGAACCTAATTGGATAACACATACAAAGATTTGAGTCTAGTTATGGTCAATTGGACCGAGTCAGTTCAATTAATTTGGATTGGATCTGATTAGGTTCAAAAAAATCATGCTAGCACATGATTAAACCTAACATTCTTCTTCTATAGTCTTTTTGGTTTGTCATGGATGAGTTTGACTCAATCGAAACCCTGACTGGAGCTTGGGTTGTCTTAATTCATCAGATAATTTTTCAAACAACACCTACCATTTTTGATCACCTGCCTTTTTCTATCGCACACCAGGGTTAAAGGTTTACCCTATTGTAAGAAAGAAGGGGACTAGGGGCGCACACCCCCTAGAGATTTTCTAGGGGCACACGCCCCCTAGAGATTTTCTAGGGACGCACGCCCCACCTTTTTTGGTATGGCATGGAGAGGGATGCATGGAGAGGGGCACACGTCCCCTTAGGTGTGTGCCCCAATGGATCGGCTTTGACTTCGTCAAAATCCAATTTTGACCAGTCAAAGATTTTTTATTTAGACCAAATTCTAAGAGAGAAGGAAGAGTTCCTTATGCACTCAACTTCCTCCCTCTTTCCTTATCCATCTTGTATGGCAAATATGGGAAGTTTGGGGTGGCAATTCTAATGCATGTTAGCATGGGAAATCTGCTAAAAATTAGAATTAAATCAAGCAATTGGTTGCTTGATTGATTGGAACACTGAGGTGGCATAAGGCTCTATTTAAGAGACCCTGCACCCTAGGATTTCATATAGTTGATGCTCCATGCCCCAAGCCCCCATATGCTGTCATCCTCTCCCTTTCTCCATGCCTCCCTCTTTCAAATTTCCTCTTTGTCTTCATGCCAAAGGTTGGGCACAAATTCAGGAGGAAGATCAAACAGCTTTGGCGCATAGGTTAGGAAGAAGATGACCTATTCTTGAGACGAACATCCAGCCTTCTTTGATTATTCTGAAGGCTTTATAGATCATATTCAGATCTAATTTTTGGCAATCATATTCAAAAGGAGAGCACCTCTAGATCTAGTCTGAGTGGACTCTAATAGAGGCCAGGCATGTGCATGGCTTAATTCAAAACCCCGAGCTTTCAAAGATCATTGGTAGGGTAATCAGATTATCCAATCAGGTATAAAGTTTATATCTAATTTAATTCTTAATTTTAGATTTAATATCAGATCATTAAAATTAGATCGAAAAACTCTCTAATCTAATTAGACTTTATAGAAAAATTTTTGAAATATTTTTTATAGATCTGGTCGGATCAGACCGATCCTATGGCAAAAAAGACAGTTTTTCCTTCACATTTGAAGGGTTGGTGAGCTTAAAATGAAAGCTTCTTTGCTTGGAGAGGGCTTTCTGCTTAGGGTTAAAATGAATGCTTAAGCCTTTATATCTTCAATAAATATTAGAAAAAAATTTGAACAGGATTAGAGCCGTTGGAGAGCTTTAAATATGCATTAAATGCGGCCAAAATAGACTTAAAAATAGCCATTATGGAGTTTTTTCATCGCAGGGATCGACCCCTAGGTCGTCCCTTGCACAGGGGTCGACCCCAGGGTCAGCCCCTATGGCAGAAAAATAGAAAATGGCCAGTTTCTATTTTCTGGCCTATAAAAATAGCAGAGGTCGACCCCTCACATAGGGGTCGACCTTAGGATCGTCCTCTTTAGGGTGCCGGCCAAACATTAGCATGCCAATCAGGCCATTTTAGTAGGGGTCGATCTAAGGGTCGACCTAAAAATTGATCCTTTTGCTAAACATGATTTTCTTCCAAAATATGCATCCAAAATTTATGAAATTACCTCCAATAGATCAAAAATCTTCTAGACTTTTTCTTGAGGCTTCCAAAATAGATTTTTTTTAATTTTATAAAATTTATGATTTTGTCCCTCATCATCTTTCTTACTGATTTTCTTCTAAATTATGCATCCAAAATTTATAAAACTACCTCTAATAGATCAAAAATTTTCTAAACTTATTGTTGAAGCTTTCAAAATATATTTTCTTCAACTTTATAAAATTTATGATTTTGCCTTTCATCATCTTTCTTTAGTAAATTTAAAATTTCTTATTAAACCTGAAACATAATTGATCTTTTTCCAAGCCAAAATTATTAGTATCCCCTCAAATATTTTATAATCATCAAAATCAATTCTTAGAGTAATAATAGACTCTCTTATGACTGCTTGAGGTGGTTACGCTCAGTGCCCTCATTCTCTGACAAGTACTTATATTCTCACTTCGATGTCTCCATACCATAAACTCAAGACTTATCTATCCTAAGTAATTGTACATCAATTTTTTGGATCGATCACCATCATCATGATGATCCTATGGTCAGAAGTAGTTTATGAGTTAATTATGAAAATTCATGTCTTAAATTTTTAACTATTGAAAATATAAATTATCATTTTCATTAACTCAAAGGATGTATCACAGATACTTTAAATATATACTATGATAAAAAAATAATTTTTTTATTAATTTATAGTTAAAATTATAAAATTATTCTTAGAAGTGTATTACAAGTGTTAGCCAATTTGGCTTCTAGGATACACATCTAACAAGATCGAGCTATGCGATCAAAGGCATCGGGATGGTCAGCTGGAGGACACATGATGGTGCAATAAGAAGATTAGGGGAGGTCCGATATATACCTAATTTCAGACAAAATTTATCTCACTAAGCAGACTAGATTCAAATAGCTACAAGTTAGTGGCTTGTGATGGAATCCTTAAGGTTATGCATGGTGATAGGATGATATTAGAGGAAAAAAGAGGATGAGAGGACATTACTATCTAGCAGAAAGCCCAGTGTGAGATGGTGCTTTAGGAGCTAGAGAGAGCCTAATGTGAGGTGGAGCTCCAAGTAGAGGTGGATCGGACATGAGATGGAAGACTCAGAAGGATAAGAGGCGTCATCGCAGAGTAAAGTTTCTATTACCACAGAAGACTTTTTTGAGTAGATCTTTAGTTAGAGTGGATACAGCCATTGATGGAGGTGGAATTGGACGGCCTGGCTCGACTCCCACATTTGCCCATCCATGAGACAACAGGCATGCCCCAGGGCATGGGGGTGAGATGGATCACAAGCTCTCAAAAATAGGTAGAGGTCAAATATCAAGTCGAGATGGAAATTGTTACAAAAAATATCTTAAGATTCAATCCATAATAAGCTCAGAACAAGATCCAATATGACGAACGAAGTCCAACAAGCCCAAGAATAGCCTAAATTGAGTCTAGATGGAGAAGATATGCATAAAAGAAAGTCAGAACGGGATAGCCGATCCTCAGACCCATCGGAGGGGCCCATAGGTGGCGTCGCTGGTGGCACTGTGGCCCAGACACCATACAGGAGCAGGCCATGCAGGCTCATGGGTGCTTGTGTAAGCCACCCGACCATTTTTCTTTGCATTTTGCATGGTCCACAGCACTATTCCATGGATCGATCATGATCCGATGGCTCAGGGAGGAGCCAATCATGATTGAGTGGGTAGAACTTAATCAGAGCCTGATCAAGACTGTTGTGCGCGATCCAACAGTCTAGGAGGAAATCGATCATGATCGGATGGTCCAGATGTGATATCGAGTGTAATTAGGATTGGATTTCCTACTAAAATATTATTTTTAGATTTCTGGAGTCTATATAACTCTGATTGATGAATCGTTTGTTATGTTGGAAAGCTGGTGACATCTTAGAGGTATTGAATAGCTTCTTAAGGGGTTTTAAAAGTTTTTATGAGAATTTTGAAGCTTTTTATTGAGAGATTCTTGTACAAGGGTTGTGTAGAAGTTTTTCTTATGTTGTTTGATTTTCTTTCTCTCATAGTGAAGTTTGCATGCCTCGTGGAGGTAGACCTTGGTCTAATCTACATATACTTGATTATTTGCTCTCTTTTCTTGTATTCTTCTTTCTTTTTCTTATGGTATCCATACGTGATCAAGTGCAATACAAATGGTATCAATAAGGTCTTGAGGTCGCGGTATCCTAACCAGACTCCACAATAATGATATCAGAGTGAGTTGATATCTCCTAACAAATGTATCTTTACATCTCATCTATATGTCGTACCAATGTCTCAATACTTATTGGTTAAGAGGATAACCAACCTATATAGCATACAAGGATCTATACTCGATAAATATTGTCATCCTGATTAATAATGTATCATTTGATCATAAACAATTTTAAGGACTAATCGATAAATCCTCTCTTTCTTGAATCTAAATTATCCTAAAGACTTCATCACAATATAAGAGTTCATTAGAAAATGTAGATTTATGATAAAAAATATCAGAATAAATATTTTATTTATTAATAAATTATTTATATTTACATGGATAGTTCAACTATCAATAGGCTGACGATTGACTTTGTGACATATTTTTCAATAATTAAGTCCCTCATGCTAACAATTAGCAGCTGCTAAAACTGTAATCTTTACAAATTAGCAGTTTCTAATTTCAAACCATCAAAGCAATTGATAATTTGATTATCACCTAAGTTATTGATCAAGTTAAACTCCTTTTGTGTGTGACCCCTTAGGTTCTATTCTATCTAGTAGTGAGATATACTGTGATCTCTATTGCAATATCATTGAAACTCCTTTTGATGGATCAAAATAATTCCAGCTCAATCCAAATTAGATTTGTTGATCCAAAAATAATACTAATAAATTCTCATAATCTATCAGTGATACCTAGCAATATGCAGTGGCAACCCAATAGAATAGAAAAGTCTAAAATCCTAGGTGTAGTTATCATATGATCGAGTTCTTCTATTAAAAATTCCAATAGGATGCAAGTCATGAAAACTCGTCAAACTCTAAATATTTGTAATATACTAGACATAATAAGCTTGAGTTCATTCATGAATCCTAATAAAAACTTGTTCCCATTATCAAGCTACTGTGGTAATAGATTTAAGGACTTAGCCTCTTAGGTTGCATAGGACTATTTCTCTCCTACTGAGGTCAATAGATCTCCTATAAGTATACACCTACTCCTACAGTGAAACTACTACAGCCAATGAATACTGCAAGGCTCCGAATACCTAGGGATCATGTTTATGCACTATCAAATTAATAGCAACCTCACTATGAGCAGCCAAGACATCGTAGGTCAAAGAACCACTCATACAACTACAATATCGAAATAGTCACTAACAAGTGAGTAGACATCCAAGTGACTTCTCATTTTTTGTCACATTCAGTATTATTGTACTTTAGCAACCACTTGTACTTTGCTCCATTATCACCATACTATAAACTCAAAACTCATCTACCCATAAAAAAAAGCGATTTATGCACCAATCTTTATGGATCAATCACCATCTCTGTTATGATTCAATGATCAGAAGCATTCAGGAGTTAATCTATAATAATAAATATCTCAAATTTTCAACTCTTGAGAATGTGTTATTGTCCATTAACTCCTTGGACGATTCACAGATATATTATATATGAATGGATAAGAAAAATATCTATTTTATTAATTTTAATAAATTAAATATAAAATTTATAAACTATAAAATATAATGTGTCAGCCAATAATTGCCTTTCTAGGTCACACATCTAACAACCATATCATTTATCTTCCAGTATAAATAATTGAATGTACTTTAAGAAAATAAGATCTCTCGGCTAATCAATAAAATCAATATATCTTCATCTTTCACTTTTAAATTATCTTTATTTTTATCTTTCAAATTATATGATTTAGTTTACCTAGTAGGATTTTAATTTACCTATAGTATTAGCAATAGAATGTCTTGTAGCACCGAGGCTCCCTACTTTTTCCTCTTTTGAATTAATAAACAATATAATAGTAATGAAAGTCCTAAAAGGTCAAGACATCTAGATCTACACTATTATTATTATCTCTCTTTTATCTCCTCTAGCTAATCTGACATTGGTCACACACCTGCTCGATTGCTCAACCTAGCCATCAAGCTTGTTACCGCTCATCCATCTCTTGATGGAAAAAGGCATCAACAATAATGGTGTTAGAGAGAGAGAGAGAGAGAGAGAGAGATGTGGGGGATTAATGAGCTAAATTGACTGGTACACTAGAAGTCCAACCTGAGACTCATAACCAAATATCTTCCAAATCTACTTTGGTAATCTATAAATTTTATAATTATATGTAGAAGAGATTAGATTCAGGAAGAGTTAAATGGGAGAGAAGAAAAAAAATAAGTGGCACTGGATTTCTCTAATGTTATGATGGTTTCAGAGCTAGATACTGGATGGTAAGAAATTAATGCCATTATTCAAGGAAGGGAAAAGTTTGTTATTTTTTGGTTGAAGCTATGAACTAGAATTTCCATAGCCAGATTATTTTGATACAAAAATCAATTTCTACTAAACCATACAAATCATCTAGTCTTTGCCAATGATTTTGTAATCATAGTGTTTCTTTCCTCATCTGACTTAAAGCAATGATATCTTGTAATAAGATTCACCTTGTATTCCTATGTACTAACTAAAGCAAGTAGCCATTCAGGGTTGCTAACCATCTAACTCTAATTGGAGGTAGCAATTTCTTATCATAGTCATTTTTTTACCAGTGAAATTCCTAGTTGCTCTTATTTGAAACCAAGATAGATAAAATAGCTCAACAAGTAATATTTGCTCTTCACCCTTGCATCAATCTAGTATCAACAAAAAACTAATACTATTGAGTTAAGAAAATTAATATCTTAATAAAACAGAATGAAGATAATGTGCTATGTCGAGGGTACCACACTTGGTAGGATGAGATATGAACATCATATAGAAGCTTTACAAAAGAATAGTTACATGATTATACACATATAGCGACATGAAAAAGATATGCCATTCAAAGATTGATAAACTATACAGCATCCTAAGGAAATATAGGCCATGATTTGTTTACTTATATGTTATTATTTATTTCCTTCATCATAATTAATGAGATATATATTATGATGTATTTCATTGTATGCCATTATTTGTTTCCTTCATTATAAGGAGATATATGCTATGATTTATTTTTTTGTTAGCTATTTTTTTCATCATAAGGAAATATATGCTATGATTTGTTTCCTTCTATGTCATTATTTGTTTTCCTCATCATAAGGAGATAAATACTATGATTTATTTCTCTGTATGCTAGTATTTGTTTCCTTCATCTTAAGGAGATACGTGCCATGATTTGTTTTCATGAATGTTATTATTTGTTTCCTTTGGAACAGGGGTAATTCTCAGAGGGATTAGCAAGTGTGATTGGTGATTTGGAAGAGCCAATGGATAGTATGCTTGTTAGATATATGTGTCCTAGAAGCCAGAATTGGCTGACACTTGTAATACACTTCTAGGGGCAAAATTATAATTTTGACTATAATTAATAAAATGGGTTATTTTCTATCACACCTGTGTATTTAGTGTGTGTGATACATCCTTTGAGTTAATGGTAATGATAATTCATATTTTCAAGAGTTGAAAATTTAAGACATGAATAATCATTATTAACTCATAAACAGCTCCCGACCATAGGATCATCACGAGGATGGTGATTGATCCGGAAGGTTGGTGTACGATCACTTCTTTTTAGTAGATGAGTCTTGAGTCTACGGTGTGGAGACACCGGAGCGAAAGTACAGGTACTCGTTAGAGAACGAGGGCACTGAGCGTGACCACCTCGAGTAGTCATTAGGAAGTCTACCTTCTCGTCAATGACTGACTCGATGCTGCAGTAGTGTGTCTGGTTCTTTGACCTGAGATGCATCGGCAGTTCACCTTGAGGGTGTTATAGTTTGACTACACCATTACTCGGTCTCCTAGCCATATGGAACCCTGAGGTGTATGTTGGCTATAGCATGTTCATTGTAGGAACTGGATTGCATCAAGATGGGAATCTATCTACCTCGGTGGTAGAGGAGCAGCCCTATGATAATCATGAGAATCAAGTCCTGAAGCCCATGGCCATGGCAGAGTGAAATAATAGAAAGAGTTTCTATTTAGATTTTCACATTGGACTCGAATCGAATGATTACATCATATGACAGAGACTAGGGTTTGACGAGTTTACCTTAACCCTAATCTGATCGGGGCTCAAGATAGAAGAACTTAATCACACAGGTAGCTGCACCAAGAGGTTCGCATTCAGCTCTGATGGGTTGCCACCATATACTGCTAGGTGTCACTGGTGGATTTTGGGAGCAATTAGAATGATTTAGATGATCGATCATTCTAGCTGTTCGAATCAGAAGAGTTCTGATCCATCGAAAGGAGTTTCGATGATGTCTATGATAGAGATCATGACATATCCCATTACCATACAGAACTGAACCTAACTGGGTCACACAAACAAGGGTTTGAATCTGGTGATCATCAATTGAACTGATCTAGTTCAATTGATCTGAATGAGATTCAATTAGGTTCAAGGAAATCGTGCTAGCACTCGATTGAACCTAACGTTCTTCTTTTACTATTACAAATAAGTTGTCCTGACTGAGCCAAAGGAGTTTGTGCTCAATCAGAGGCCTTCATATGGTCTGACTGGAGGTTGTCCAAGTCAGAAAAGGTTGTCTTATTTTGTAAGACATTACCTGCCATTTTTGGTCACCTGCCATTTCTTGTTCTTTGACTTTGGTCAAAAGTCTACCTTTGACTGGTCAAATGTTGACCATTGACACTTTGACTTTTGACCACATGTCATGCACCTATTGGAGAGCTGGTGGGGGCCTGTCCCCCTGCCAGAACCTGGCAAGGAGAAGGGCGCACGCCAACCGTGGCGTGAGCCCAAGTTGGAGGCGCCTAGGAGTCCTTGTTGGACAAGGACTCCACCTCCCTTTTGGATTCCAATCAGAGTTCTACTAAGAATCCAGTTTGACTGGTCTTAGGCGCCCTCTAAGGAGGAATCCAGGGGTCTCTATTCCCACCAATCAGATTTAGATCTGATTTCACAAAGGGTTGTGATTGGTTGGAGAGGAAGAGGAGTTGGATCACAAGCTTAGTCTATAAATAAGACCCTGCGCCCAACTCAGATTCTAATGCAATTAGAATAGAGATTTCCCACGCCCCAAGGCTGCCTCTCCCCTCCTTCCTCCATGCCAAAACTTCTCCTTCTCCCCTTGCTCTCCACGTCCAAAAGAGTTTTGGACTTAGGTTGGTGCGATTCCAGATCAAAAGAAAGGCGATCAAAAGCAAGAAGGCTGCGCTGCTGCAAAGGACGACTGCAGATCTTCAAAAGGAGTTTTGAAGATCCTCCAGATCAGATCCAGATCTGATTTTTGGAGGCGTGATAGAGAAGAAGAGGATCTCCAGATCCAACCCGAGTGGATACCGGTAGAGGCCAGGCGCTTGCGTGGCTAGATCCAGAACCTTCCACTGCAATCAGGATCATCTACAGGGTAATAGGATTACCCAAATCAGGTAAATTAAATTTGATTTAATTTATCTTATTTTATTTTATTTATTAAAATAATAAGAATCAGATCTGAAACATATCAAGATCTGATTGGGATCAAGAGAAAAATTTTTGAAATATATCTCTTGATCTGATCAGATTTGGACGAACTAGACCGGGAAATCAGGATTTCCCTTCAATGCTATCACATCGTAAGATCCTTAGTAAATATATTAGCTAATTAATCAACTATATCAACAATGTGAACCTGAATAGCACCACATATAACTCGCTCATGAACAAAGTGATAATTTTCCTTGATAAGTATATCTCTAAGGTTCGATCATCATTTCTCTCTTACATCTCTCCTTGTTTTCTTTGCACCTATTGCACAACTCGATATGTCTTTCTCCAACCAAACAATTACTATATAAAACATATAATTTTTCTGAAATATCCTCAAACTTGGGCCCCTATCATTGAAGTCCATAACTAATTAACAAGGATAGTGGTATGATGGAAAGGTAGGACCTTTCTTTCCATGCTTAAACTTTTCCATGGACATATTTCAAACTCATATAGAAGTTATGTAACTAAAACAAGCTAAATTATACAAAATACATAGAGAAGTGCACAATATTTGTTAATTAAACTCAAGTCGTTCATAAAAATAAATCTATGCAAATAACATACAAAAGTATGTAATAAATACTAGTAATTTATGCAATAAATATATAAATTTATGTAACTCCTATTTTGACTTGCAGCATCAATTTTTTTTCTCTAGCTATGCAATACAATTACTGTATGAAGGTATATAGCTTTTATAAAAATGTAAGCAACCTCGACCGTCAAAATACGCATATTATGTACTCAAGCCTTTTGTTTTGACGAGGGAAGGTGGATTGACCTTGATTTAATATAATATACATGTAATAATGCACAAAAAACCCATGGCGCCTCCACAATATTTGTGGTCCTCACCTATAGGTCATAAACTTTGATATGAAGTTGTCACAGATAGAACCTTTGCTGTAGAATCTCAGGCCAAACAACTTGAGGAAGGATTGTGGTCACTCCTATTGTGATCTCCACCATTGCAACAAGTATGCATGGCTGCTTTGAATAGTTTCTGATAGCCGGACTCAAAATAATACTACTCTCTTGAGGGCAGTAGCATCTAGCCTGCTACTATTGTGTTAATTCCCTTTCTTTTAGTGAATCTTTCATCTTTTATTTTCTTCTTAGTTTTGGCCTGAGATACCTACTGCTTCACCGCTTGTGTAGCTGATAGTACACGCTTCTACTAGAGATGCTTTAAGCAACTTGTTGCTGTTGTATGTCCATGCTCGAAGAATATCTACCACTTTCTTGGAGAGGTGGAAAGGTGATAAACCTTCACTTCTAAATGCTTTATTGTTTCACTCTAGCCACACTAGCCAACATGCTACCAACCATATGCAATCCCATGCCATTTATTTCCATTTTTCTTTGTTCCAGAGCCTCCATGATATCCACACTTCCTCTACCTTTGTTGGTAATGGTGTTGCCTATGAGTTGCTCATAACGAGCATCCAATAAAGTTTAGAATAAAAGCAGTGGAGAAGAATGCAATTTACCATTTCTTCATCTTCACCACAAAGGGGGCAAAATTGTGGAGTTATCCAATTTTTTTCTTTAGATTCTTACTGTCAAAGTCCTCTTGTTGACTGTCAATCAGTTGAAGTTTTTAATTTTCTCTGGGAGAGATAGTTTTCTTCTTTTTTTCCCCAAACGCAAACCATACTTCCTCATGGGTAGGAAACTTGTATCTCTGTTTAATTTACTATCTATGATTTTTGTTGATTCCATTTCCACTCTACAATATCTTCCATGAGAAGGGTGAACACACAGCTGTTTTATCTTAACTCTATATCTTGTGCTGAGAAGACAAAACTCAGGATTTTTTGTTTGAGATTCTTCAAGCGAAGAAGCAACTAAAGCAGCTTGATTCTTAGAAAAATTGAATGCTACGTGGAACACAATTTTCAAAGGTTGATCCAAAATCCATGTGTCATGCCAAAAAGCTATTTGTTTCCCCTTTCCACTTACAAATCAAACACTTTGAAAACACCACTTGACTAACATTTACTATACTCTTCCAGTAAGGTGAGGCTAATCCGTTGTTATTTTGATTGCTTGGCAGCACATCTACAAAATAAATCTTGTTAATCATTTTGTTGAAATACAAGTGTTTAGAAGTCATTTAATGAGTCCTAATGCTCCTAGATGTTTTGGCCTATAGATTCAATACCACTATTGAGGCAATGTTCACCCAAGTCACAAGATTATTTCCTCACCACAAGAAGTTGCGTCTCATGCGATGGGTCTCATCCACCACACTTCTTGGGAGTTTTATTATTGACATCCAATATATCAAGCTAGTGTTCAAAACGGCATTAACCAAAGTTAACCTTCCTACTGAAGTCGACATTCTTCCATTCCAAGAGCTAAGTTTTCTCTCTATCTTGTCCTCCAAAAATCTCAAGTTTGCAGCAGTGGATTTTTTGTAATGGAGGTATTCCAAGATACATAAGGGAAATCTAGCTTTTAAGCACCCAAACATTCTTGCCAGATTTTTGCTGGTGTTCTGTGCTCTACCTATTCCAATGATTAAACTTTTTTCAAAATTTACCTTCAGACCTGTTGGCAACTCATTTGCATATATTATGAGCTTGATATTCCTGATGTGGTGCCTTTTTTCTACACTTCTAAGTATTAATATACGGTCTGCAAATTGTAGACGCATTGTTTCCCTGTTATTTGCTTAGGACATATAACCATCACCAGCTTATTTGCCCCTGCCACACTCAAAATTTTGTTTGAAACATCAGCAACCAGAATGAAAAGGAATGGTAATAATGGGTTTCTTTGCTTGAGGCCTTTTCTTGCTACGATCCAGTTTGTGGCTGCTCCAATTATTATGGGTGCAATTTTACGATCCAAAAATATCATTTTCACCCAGCTGCACCAATTCGGGCTAAAGCCACGGGCTTCCAAAAGAGTCAAGAGAAAGTTCCAATTGATTTTGTCTTAGGCCTTTTTGAAAGGAAGCTTCATAATCATTCCTTTATATTGTGGTCTCGTGCAAAAGGATATATACAACCATCTCCAAGCTGCCTTCCTTTGGTGAACGCCATTTGTGAAGCTAATATCGATTTTTCCATATGCTGGCTCAACATGTTGTAGAGTACTTTGGGAAAGCTTTTAACCATTCTATTCACTATACTAATTGGCCGGTAATCACCTGGTTTGATGCATTCTATCTTTCTTTGGAATCCACATCATAAATGTGGAACTCAACCCAATCCCACTCCAAATGGAACTCAACCGAATCTACTCAATCCACCGCAATCCAGTTGTATGTGTTTTAGATAAATTATTAATATATTTCATACAGCTATGTATTTGATTATGCTAAATATTAAATTGTATTAACGTACCATCAAAATAAGTAGATTATTGAGGTCTTAATCCACCGGATATTAATCCATCAAAAACATCTGGACCTTTCCTTGATCTTAAAGTCTTTCTTCTGTCCAACCCAGCCCTATTACCAACCCGATCGACCCTAGCAATAAATTAATAAAGTTCCTAACCTCAGATTGCAGCAGGTCGGACTAATACTGGGAGATATAGAGGCTGGATTGGGTTAGGATTAGCACCCAACCCACCAAACTTTTAGCCCTAAGTTACAATGTCTTCCTTGTCCTTAGATTAATTTTTAAGAATCAAAGCATGATGCTTACTTTTTGTTGGGAAAAATCCTTGATATAATGTTGCAATATGTGTCCATCATGTACTTTCATGAGCTTGAGCACATATTTATGCTGCATCAGTTCAACTTCTAAGCATGTTTATTGTCATGATAAAGATTCCTCCGTAATCACCAGAGGTAGAGGAAGAATTTTCTCCATTCGTAGTTCCGTTATATGGTTGCGTTACATTGATTGATAGGACAATGCTTCTTGTGGTCCGCTGCTAAAATCATATTCATATACAAAAGAAGGGAAAGAAGTTATGCTCAAATGCCATTCGGACGCGTCTTTGACCTGTATGATGTGTAATATTTAAGGACCAGGTTGTTAGTGGAGGTTAGGCATGAAGCAACTAGGCTAGGTTGGATATACAGTCTGGTTCGCTGGCTCTATACCGGGTGATCCCTATCCATGAGCTTCACCGAAGGGAAATGCTTTGCTCGCTCACCATGGGCGGTGAGTGATTGGCTCACACGTATTTCCCAATAATGAATAACTTCATATTTGGTGGATCATTTCTTATACTGCAGGGAAAATGAAGCAGGCAAGTAGCTGACTTCATGGCAACTTATCTTCAATCCCAGAGTGGAATGCAATTCTTTGATAGAATCAGTCTATTTAAATGTTTTCATTTCTCTTAGAAACCCAATTGCTTTGTGAGCAGATTTAGCTACAGCCGTGCGCTTCTCATCCGTCCTTGGAATGCACTTGGCTTTGCCAATGAGAATTTGGAACTTCTCCTTGGAAACTAATCGATCTACGAACCGTCCCCCATAAACAATTTTTTTTCTTGAAAAAAAAAAAAAAATCCCGTTGTTTGGAATAAGTTATGTAATCTTTTTTTATCATCCATTAACACAAATTCAAAAACTTCATTCTACACCTTATATGGAAAATCATGTTTCGCTCGATTTCTGAAATAGAAAGTGTCAAAAAATTGTCACACCTTGGTTGGACGGTAGGCAGGTAAAAGCAAGTAAATCTTGTTAAGCATGCTTCACCGAAATAGCCCTCATGAATCCCATTTACATAGATGAATGAACCAATTGGAAGATCGATGGATCCGATCATGAGTTCACAATTCGAACTAACAGTTCCAGAGGTGGTAGGCTTTGTCATGCTTGGAATGACATGCATATGCCACAAAAAAAGCCTACAAGAGCATGTGCTATGATCCATGGTCCCTGAGAACCATCCACCTACACAAAAAACGCACCGAGGAGGAATAAAATCGAAAGGGATGAACATCTTCATTGCTAAGCACCAAACGATGAAACTACCATTCGAAGTTAATATTTCATATACAACAGTAGGCCAGCAACAGGAGACAAAACCATATGCATCTCCAGTGCTCGAAATCTACATGATAAATAAGGAATCGGACACCTTTGAAACTAATTCCAGGAACCTAAGGAATGTCCAAAATAAACCAATTTATCAGGTATGTGTTCGAAGTTTCTCAACCACTGCAACTAAAGCAAGAAGAACGCAAGGAGCAAGGAAACAAATACGGTAACCAATGGTGGAATAGAGGAAGTTGAAGCAGATGTTCCGATCTGTATGGTGAAATTGCAATCCGCTGTCGAGGGGTCCTGTGTTGTCCCTTTAGCAAGACCTTGGAAATAACAGCTCGTGTCATCTTGGTTCTGAGCTTGAAAGTACATGTTGAAGGCATAGGAGGCAGTGCCATTGGCATCCAAGTTACTGCATGTAGACCCAGAGCCCAGTGAAGTGCAATCAGAGAAAGTGCAAGCGAAGTTAATGTTGTCTGCTAGCTTGCTCAGGTCTTTCGCATCTGGATTGAAAACACACCACTTCTGAGGTAAATACTCCACATTCTTCGCTCCCACAAGCATCTTATTCGCTCCCTGACCAGAAAGATCAACAGGGAACTTGGGCTGCCCATCATACCTGAAGATCCCCCAATGCCGTTCGAAGCTTCCTGGTGCTACACTTTTTGCATCTTCATCAAGTAGGCCAAACAAATGTACCTCCAAGTATTGGTTGGGCCGGAGAGGTGTTCCTTGGTTTGCTGCTAGACGCTTTAGAAGACCATTGTAGAACCTCTGGGCATAGGATGCTTTGGCATTTTTGTCACCATCGGTCGGCCATCCAACCTCTCCAACAATGATTGGCAGATTACCCAGTCCAACGTCCTTCAGAGCAGAGACCAGAGTATCGAAGTTGGCATCGAATACATTGGTGTATGTATGCCCATTATCAATAACGGGTTGGCTCGTTCCGTCGAAGAAAGCAAAGTCCAAAGGGAAGTTGTCATTGCCATACAGACTTAGGAAAGGGTATATGTTAACGGTGAAGGGAGCACCAGTCTGGTTGAAGAACTGGACCATCTGGGTCATGGCACCGTGGATATCTGATCGGAATCTTCCTGCTGATGGAACTGCATTACTTGCAGGGGAGTCATAAACATCAGCATTGAGAGGAACAGTGGCCTTTATAGTGTCACCAAACCCTGCCTCATTGAGTGCATTTTGGATGTTCTCCAGTGCAGGAAAAGTCACATTCAAGAATGAACCGTTGTAAGATTTCAAGAACGGTTCATTTCCAACTGCTACATATCTGGAACAATTATAAGGGAGAAGAATTCGTTAATTTGTGCTCAAATTTAATAGAGAATCCACATTCATGGAAACACTAAATACTTTAAATTATTGGGATACGTAACGGTGGCCAATGAAGAAAAAGATGTAAACAACCGGATTTTAAGTTATACAATTTGCTAAATCGAAGAGACCAGGCTTGATGTCAAATCACAGAAGACATATTAGTACCCATCACTACCGAGTACTTTTCATATTAGGTAGATCTTCTGTATGTCCCTTAATGGGTTATGATCTTGAGATTTGAGACTCGTAAGGTCAACATTCTGGTGAGACAAAAACAAGCGCATTAAGTCCTCAGAACTCCCCGGAATAGATAACTTGCTACCAGAACCCTTCCCACTTCAAGATTTCAAAGTTCGAATGCATCAGGGAAAAAGCTTTTTAGTAGCTGGTCTAAGTTACTTGCAGCAGTGTACACCAGAAGAAACCAAAACGTTTTCATGGTAAGAATTTTGTGATCCACTCTTTAAACCTTTTAGGCAGCCAAGAGAGTTTAGGTGCTTGTTTCCCCCTACCTCTGTAAAGGAATTCCGTCAAAATCTACATTTTCTTATTTCAATAACCAGCTTGCTTTATTGAAGAAAGATAGAGGTAGGTGGTAATATCACACAGACTCCTACGGAACGTTAGACCAGAGTCTCCTAACAAATCGTCTGCAAAGTATACAGACTCACATAGAAGGAAGAGACCTCTCTTTTATAAACAATGTCACACTTCATTAAATATGTAATAATGCTTCCATGACACCCTCTCCTTCTTGGCCCAAGAGATTACTCGAGCAATCATCCATAATGAAAGCAAAGGAGATGCGTCCAAACTCATCTTGAAAACCTCATATGGAAATTACCCCATCCCATGAACTGAACTGTTCTCGCCAAACAGTTCAGAGATAACCAATATATGTCAAGTTTGTTCTCTTAAATCATCTGATCAAAGTAGAGGGACCTGAATTACCAAAATAAAAAGCAGGAGGAAAAAAAAAAAAAAACAAAGAAAAAAGAATTTCACTTCAGTGGGACCAAAGGGAGGAGGTTTCTAAACAATTTAGGGCAGAATGGACCTTATAAGGTTCCAAATCAATCTCAAATGCTGATTCCCATAGGGCTATAAAAGGCATGCTATCTCAAGACATGATGAGAGAGAAAGGGAAAATGCTTTTCTCGATGTTATTGATAATGGTGTTAGGGTGATTTCTACGTCTTTCTTTATAATCGCCTCATTAGATATAACGGATCAAGTTCTGTGGCACATTATATGCAATTTAAGAACATGATCATATGCTACAATCTTCTTCATATAAATATATCTGCTTGTTCGCTCATCCCCAAGTAGTTAAAAACCGTGTCCATGAAGTGTGCTGGAAAAATAGGAATTTTCATTGAGAAACACCTCCTCAAGCCCCGTACGAACATCTCCACCGGGCAACAAAAAGCATACATGGCAGGCTCCCATCTCCCCAAGCAGGAATCACCAAGTTCCCAAGATCAGCATTTCTTATAAGCTATTTAAGAAGGGTGAGAACAGAGTCCTGAATGTCTTAGTGCCTAACATGTAAGTTCTCACGAACAATATGGACATTTACATCAGAGAAGACAATGAAAAGTCAACCTTTCTCCATCTCTATAAGGTTTCTTGTGTACAGCCCTTCCATTGACTGCCCACCAACCAAGGAGAAAGTAGCAATGCTCACTTTATATTTGTATAAAAACACTTAAGTAGGGGGAATGGATTTCCACTATGTTTGTCTTGCACTCTTATCTCTTCCCTTTAGAAGGGGACAAAGACCTTGTACCTTTCCAGAGAAGTTTGCTGCCGCAGGTGCTTCCCTCTTTTACCCTAACCTTCACACACATTTCAGTAAAGAAAGCTCCATTTTCTTATAATACCAATTCAAGCCACCCTTACTGACTGTCCTAAAGATAGAAAATGTAGAATTTCATATCCCCCTCTAAACTTTCTTATGGTACACATGAAGACCAATACCTACCATGCGCACGGATATCTTGTTAAGACACTAATAAGTAGGAAAGTTGGATTAAAACTATTAGGAGCTGAAGTATTCCCATTGACAAAACTTCTTCCCAGAGAAATGCTTACCGTCCGTCCTTTCGATAACGAAGTCCCAAATGGACAAAGAAGGCACAGAAGCTCGAAGAAGAGTCAGATTTCGGTATATCTAAACCATTTAATATCAAATGCGAAAACTTATTATCACAACATGAACTGGCTAAACAGTTCACCATTTTAGGCTGATAGGAGACCTGGACATTTTTTCTTAACATAGAACACTTGGATATTAATCATTTTAGTCTCATAATGACAATCTACATTGCACCCTACTGTATTACAACGGTGTTTAATCTGTTTATTTTTATCTAAACAAAGATGGGCCAATGAGAAACTCTCAGATGTCTGTTAACAGAGTACAAAGCTAAACAATTTAATAGTCTCGTAAACCTGAGTTCAGATGCTGCAATTTCGATAGCGCTACCTCATAAAGCTACATCAGTTTATTATAAGGATAAAGATGCATCACAAGAAGGTTTCTCTTATCAAATGTGGGTCAATGAGTTCGAGAGCAATTGCAAGGATTTGTCTAGAAAAAAAACCCCAGCCATTCTTTGAATCAATAAGAGCAATATAAAATCCATTAGTTAAAACTATATAACCTACACCATCAGCAAATGAACTGCATACCTGCCAAATCCAAGCTACCCAATAGACAGCTAAATCTTTTACAGTCATACATTCTAAAGAATGTTTTTTCTTGTATCATTGGTCTTTGAACAAAAAAAAGGCATTTTAAATCAAACAGGAAGTTACAGTGACATCAAATATTCTTCTTGAATTCATATTTCAGTCAGGAACTAAAAAAATCAACAAAAAATAGAGAATAAGAAAACCAGCAGCATGTGGTAGCTCCATTTCACATACCAAAAGTCTACTAATGCAAAGATAAAGAGAAAACCTTCCTGAAACTTGTACATAATAGATGTTGCTAAGAAAACTCCATAAAGCATTCAGAATCTGAGACTAATGATCATGCAAGAGAAATAAAGATGAACTGTCATATGAAATAAACAAATGGAATCATTGAGAATGACACACGTGATCTTTACTCCTCCATCGAAGTGGTATCGAGTGACATTCTTGTCGACCCACTTCTTGGCGGTGTCGTAATCGTTCATGGCAGCGAGCTGATTGTTGGGGATGGCGATCATCACCTCGATCCCACTCCCAGCTAGTGCGCTCATCATGTTGGCATTGGCATCGAACAGCTTGACCTTATTGATCCCATTATCTTTGAGGAGCTGAACCACGACTTTTGGTGGCAGTGGGTGCGTGGCCAACGTCCCCCAGTTCACTCCAAGGCCTCCCACCATGGAACAATAGAAGCCAATGGAGATAAGCCATATTAGGAAGTGGCAACCTGCCATGTTTTCTGGCCGAGGACACAAGGATTATGGAAGAGAAGAACAGAGGTCCTCCTAAAAGCTCAGATTTGTTCTCCTTTTTCCTAAAGCTAGAGACTGCCAGAAAGGAGGAAAAAAAAAAATCAGAAGATGAAAGCAGAGATTATTCTATTTCCACAGCGTCACGCACAAAACTCTCTAAGACCACTTGGCGACGCAAACCCAGTTCCAACAATCGTTTTCTTCCTTTTTTTTTTTTTTCTGCATAAAATTTAGAGCAACAGCCTATATCTAACTGTGAGGGCCACAGGAAAAAAGAGTAAGCGAGAAAAGCAAAGAAAGGAAAACTATCGTGAGAGAAGGAAGATACCAAATCCAAGGCATAGAATAAATTTATTCTCTCTAAAAGATCAACTTTCCGATTTTTTTTTTTTTCTCTCTAAATGGAAAGGGGAAATCAAGCTATTGGAAATGAAGGGGCCTATGAGAAGAACTCCCAGAGGCCAAACGGAGAAAGAAAAGGGCCTTTTCCCCTTCCTCTGTTCGCCTGGATACGTGAATGCGGTAGGGGGAGAGAATTCTTCGTGGGGGTAGAGAAGAGTGGCAGGACTATTTAATTCACGGATGATGGGTTGTATCTCTCGAACGAAAGAAGGATTCATCTTCCTTCGCGCGATTTACCGTTGGATCGCGCAATAGCCGATTTGACTACCCTGCACGGGGGTGGAAGGAAGGATGGAAGGGCTTGGATTGAGAGATCGGTGAGACGAGATCCAATGGTTGATATCGCGAAAGAAAATGAATCGTTGTTTGGCGTGAAAGATACAACCCGAACCTGAATGAATTGTGATTTACCAAAAAAAAAAACTGAATGAATTCATGAGTTGTGGAACGCCGCGCCCTCTCTCGACGTGGGGTGCTGACGTGGCACGCGCTGCCGAGGTCTAGCAGCCCACGTTGGTCGGGCCGGTACGGATCTCCGGCTTCCAGGAGGAAAGACAGGGGTATTCTGGGAATTTAGGTAAAACTATAACTCTCGCTATTATAGGGAAGATTCGTTTCGTTTCTGCGCGGGCTTGGAACCTGGAAGTGTCCGCATTGGAGCGGATCGGTGACCGACAGAATCGGACGTTTCCTTAGCGGTTTCGAAAAATTCGGCCGTTGTTGCTGCATTTTGACCAAAATATGCTGGGAGAGGAGATTTTAGGTGGGAGGTGATCCACCGATCAGATACGCAAGATTGTAGGATTAGGAGGATTTGTATTAAGAGCGTCGATTTGAGGGTCTATCCATCAACCGGTGGGCCCAAGCCGCACACTGTGTGGTGTGTTCGACCGGAGAGCAATTTCAAATTAGTAATACATTAATGCCTCACTAATACCTTCTGTATGTTTCTAAAAAATTGATCAAGCATTATGATGTGTTAAATTTTGAGTTCCCTTCCTCATTAATCCTGTCTTATGTTTGGATGGTCAGAATGTCTCTGGCTTCTTTCCTCCAAGGGATATGCGGCTCAGAAATAGTTGCTGAAATATGCTGTATGGCTATCTCGGAAACTAGATGTAAGTCTTACCTAAAAAAAAAAAAAAAAAAAAAAAACAAAAAAAACTAGATATAAGGATAATTTGAACTGGTTCATGTAAATTGAAAGCTCTGGATATCAATTGTGTCTTGTTGGCTGATTTTTTTATGTTGATTCAAAGGATTTTTTCTTCGATTTGTTTAGGGGCTGCACCTAGATTTTAGTTGCTTTGATAGAAAATTGCATGGCACAA
The DNA here is from genome assembly GCA_006176705.1 of Cocos nucifera. NCBI lineage: Eukaryota > Viridiplantae > Streptophyta > Magnoliopsida > Arecales > Arecaceae > Cocos > Cocos nucifera. Next base: position 257,281 of record QRFJ01000406.1, read on the forward strand.
GTTCTATGTAAATCTGCCCTCTCTCATATAGGTATTCGTGACCCTACTGATAACACTTGCGATGCCTGTGATACAAAGGAGGATTTGGACTGTTGGTACAGCTAAGTCAGCTATAATTACGTGGCAACATCAAGAAGGTTACTAATCTAATGATATTTTGATGATAACATGACATGGCCGATTTTAGATTTAGATCGGTTTAATATCAATCTAGGACAGCTATTGATTTGATGCAATGGCAATTGACCCACGTCAGCAGGACGCTGGTCTACGTTCTTTCACCCATTTATACAGATGATGTCAAAAATTTGTCATCCTCAAGGTCACACCAGATGATTTGATGTCTTATAAATGTTGCTAAGGTCAAGATCAAGTTCCTACCATCTTGACTATTAGAACTGTCAATTTAGGTTGGGCCCATCGGATTGACGGATTGGATTCATATTTTAGCAACCCATCTAAAAGTGGGTTAAATAATCCATCCTATTTGGATTATGGGTTGTGGCGGATCCAGAGCAGGTTAGGATAGGTTGGCTCACCTTATATATATATATATATATATATATATATATATATATATATATATATATATATATATATATATATATATATATACATTGATTTGAGACTTTGATTTGCCTCTAAATTAGTTTAAAAATTAAAATTTTAAGTCTTTTAAGTTTGGATTATATTAAGTATTTAAGTTTGGATTGTATTAAGTATTTAACTTTGATTTGAGCTTGAATTGAATATGAATTTCTATTTATATTACTATTTTATAGTTTTTTTTTAAAAAAAAAATTTGGCGGGTTGACTCATTTAACCCACAACCCATGGTGGGTCAGGTTGAGTTGGGGTTTCTCCAACCTACCAGTTAAATAGGGCAGCCCGTCCTGCCCCATTTAGCAGTAGGTCGGAGTGGATTGGGGCGGGCCGGCCCATCTTGATAGCTCTATTGACCACCAACATTTCAAACTAAGATCAGTCTTCTACCATCCTTCCAATCAGCATTTCAAGACGAGATCGATTTAATGCTACCCTATCCATCAGCACTCTATGCCAAGGTCTGGATTTGACCGACATGCTTGTGAGCATGCTTTTATGTCAAGATCGGATTAATATCGATATTGCCAATATGGCAAGATCAGATTACTATCGACCTGACAACATGATAGTTGATCTTTGATGAAAGTATCAACTACTCTCCAGCTACATCACAACCATCTTCTATCTATACTCTAGCTAATCTTCACATGGACAAATGGCCCACGATCGTCACCCAGCTAGCTATTCCATTATAATAAACTAATAGTCTAACAAGCTCCTCAAACGGCATAACGGCCTAAGCAAATTCTCTTTATAAATAGGGAGGCACGGCACCCTTCCGGGGAATAAGATGGATAGAGTCAAAACTCTGCTAAAATCTTCTCTCAATTTTTTCACTAAAGAAAGATCGAACTCCAACTCTCTCTACTCATACTTATTTTTCTTGCCTTCTAGTTCTCCATTTCTACTATCTATTCTAAAGACCCTGTAGGTTTCCGATGGTATAGCGAAAGCTTGGATTTCAAAATTTTCTTAATGAAAACCATAACTACCGAAACCCTAAACCCAAGATCCCCTTGTTGATTGCAATTAAAGTTGAATATAAAAGATAGAAATAGAAAGCATATCAATTTAATTTTGATTTGGTGATGAATTACTTCCACAAGGCGCTCAAGTATTCGTCCTCTAACGGTGATCTACATGGGAACATGATCAAGTAATCACTCCTCTTGAAACCTTATTTACTGAATTCCTTTTAAGAATTCTCTAGCCTTTCTTCTCCTAAACCTTCTCCCTTTCTTCTCTCTTTTATTATCTTTATTAGTCTTTCCTAATTCTCTTCCTAAACTCTTGTCTTAAATGGAAGACTTCTCGTCTTAAGAAAGACCTTGTCTTAATAAGAAAAGGAAGAGAATTGCTCAGACTTCATTATCTTCGACTCTCAAATACGAATTCTATTTATAAGAAGAGAGAAGGCACCACATAAACCATCACATCCCTATCCGGGCATCTCTTTATCTGAATTATGGTGATTCATATAAGTTTCTTCATGCAGAAGGACTCCAAGAGGCACATGATATGTGGTTTTAGTATCAAAAAGTCGTATATACAACTTTCCACATCTTTCCTATGAGGTATTGGATTAGATCTAATCCTCATCAAATGGGCAAGAGGAGATAAGGGGGTGTGAACCAGTTTCCTTCAAGCAAATGGACTCTTGGCACCATATTTGAATTTTTCTCATGTCTCTTCAGAGAATAAATCACCCCACACCACAAAGGGCATGGAAAAGTCAAAGCCAATCTAAAAGGATGTGGAAGGGAGAGAGAGAGAGAGAGAGAGAGAGAGAGAGAGAGAGAGAGAGAGAGGGGGTTAGAGAACCAATGTAGAATGACTCTGTCCTTTTCCATGCCAAAAACCTACACCCATTTATTTATGGTGCTAACTAGAAAGAGTTTTCATGGACTCTTCATTTTGGGCATGAGAAAAGGCTAGGAGGGGCCAACTCTTGGCTGCCCCTCCTTGGCTTGATCTAATTCAAGTCCCACTTAAATTGGTTAGGCAAAAAAATAAGGTTTCAAACCAAATCCAATTTGGTGAAGGAGTTAGGGTTAGCCAACACGTGCTAGCATGTTAATTAGCAACCCAATTAAAATTAATTGATCATAATAAAATTTTAATAAATTTTTTGATCAATTTCTTAGTGTGTGTGATCCATTAGATTCCATATCTAGCCAGCAGTAGGTTTAGATGCACGTTGACCTAGTTTGATTAGAATCTTTCTAATCGATTTAGATCAAATACATGTCAACCCAAGTTAACCAATTAGAACTTCTTCTAATTGATTCATGAATTAAACTTTTTAATTTATAAAAATCTATAAAATAAAATTGACGTCTAGCAATGTATCATGCCTACTTGAAATAAGTAGAATTTAGTGAAAATACTAAATATATCCTTCAGTGACAAGTTATCGTGTAATTTAATCCTTCGATCATTCTGCATCCTAAATATATTTATATGTATGGATTCATGTCAAACTCAATTGCATATTCATATTGATTATCCATCATTCAATGATGACTCTAATAATGAAATATTAGAAACTTCTTTTAATTTTCATATTGCTTTGATCAAAGTCTTCCTGAGTCATCTAGAAATGATAATACATAGGATGACATCTTCTCTTACTAGGAGTGATAGATTCCTTGTTGACCAATGCATAATCTTCATACACATTTTACCATATCTAGAATATTTCGTACATGACTTAGTCATAAATAAGTATGAACTAAAATATGGATTCATATGACAAAATACCATGGTGATCTTAGGCCTAAGGATCACTTGCATAACTGCCACTAGAAAACCATCTTTCTGAAGGATAACCAGCAGGATTTTGAGCATGCTTTTCGAAACTTTTTTGAAATAAATAATAATGAAAGAAAAATTAATCTATATTAATTCTATGTATGCTATGATCTAATCATAAAATTCTACTTAGGATCTTTGATATGTTAATATGCATTAGAAAAATAAAATGTAATCGATCAGCAAATCGCATTTGCTAATCGACTTATGTTCAGAACATAGTACCTATGCACGGATAGATGATCACCATAATCTAGATCCATCAAAAAATCACTCTCATATCGCGCTATAGCCGCACATGTTCGACCTCTAAGTCCACATAGAGCTTCTAGTCCTGATCAGACCCTCTAGAGTGCTAGCTTCTCTCTGGGGCCTTCGACAGTCAACCTCCATCGATCTAATTGACGAACTGCTCTTGATCTTTCGGACGCTCCAAAAATTAGAAGATGCAATGGAGGAAGATGAGATGGTGGTAAAAGCCAGTAGAGATCTGGCACTCAAACTCTCCATCCAAATCTAGAGTCCCTACTCTAGGATTCAGCGCTCACCCTTTAGAACCTTGATACTCTTCTCTCTTTGGAGAAAACTCATGCCATAAGAGATGTGCCCCTCTCTCTGATACCTCACGCACACCCCTCTCAGATACTTCATGCATCTCATGCACACCCACAAAAAACTCTCATTTTAAAATGGGCGACCTAAGATGGTAGGATAAGGATTGGAGGTTAGGAGGTTTCAACCTCTTAACCATCTAAGTTGAATTCAAAATTTAACTTGCTTTGAACCGGTCCAACACTTGGACCAGGTCAAAGAGAGAAAAGAGAGGAGGTGTACAAACTACTCTGGCATGAAAAATCTCATGAATATTCCTAATGTGTGTGGAGAAGGAACAAGAGTCAAAGGTCAATGCATAGAAAGAAGGATGTTTAAATTCAAACTTACTTTGAATTAGTCCAAATTGATTTCACCCAAATCAATTTATCTTGACTAATTAGACTAGATCAAACCCAACCAAATTAGGCTTAATCCAACTTGATTAATTCTTAATCAAATTAGAAATTAATCGAGTTCAATCCCTGATCAAATCAGGATCCATCTCCTTAAGCGATTAGATCATCACATGATCTGATCAGGTCAAACTTAATTGAATCAAATTCAATTAAACTTGATCAATTTCTCATTGCTCAATCAAATTAAGTTAACTAACAATCTAATTATTAATTAATCCTTCAATAATAACTAAGTCCCAATTTAGTGGAATCCTTTAATCAACCATCAGATTAGGTAAGAATTCCTATTGTGTGTGATCTCATAGGTTCAAATTCTAAGCTGATAGCATAGAAACTAATTTTCTATACCAATCGATGTGATCATCCAACAATGGTACCCAACATTCGGATAGATCATAAATAGCAATGCAACATTGATGAACCTGTGGCATATGATTACTGTATAATTCATCCCCTTGACCACGATGCTCATAGGATGATCTAGGGTTAATTGTCAATCCTAAAAATTCATCCATCTTGTATTTCAAAATTCAGCATCCATCATATGGACTATTCCGACCAAAAATTTGTTAAATTAAAATATAGCGATGCACTTGCTCCAACACTTGGAGGGGCAATCCCATTTTGACTCATGCACTGATAAGCCAAGTACTAGACTGCACCCAATAGCCTTCTATCACTGAATTAAAAATTTAGGTAGTTCAGTACCTAAGTACAGTGAGTTACTTGCAAGTCATCATGATAATCTTAGGTCTAAGGGACTCATATACCCATATTCTTTTCAAGCAATCTTAGCAGAAGAGAGCTCTGCAGTTGGATCATGATCAGTGAAATATATCCTTATATTTCATCTGCATGCCATAACAACATCACCATGCTTCTTAATTAAGAGGACAACCAATACTTATGGCATACAATGATCTACTCTTGATTAACATTGTCATCCTAGGTAATAATGAATCATTTGATCGTGATTAGTTTAAGGACTAAATAACAATTCCTCCTTTGTCGAGTCTAAATAGTCCTTAGGATTTCATCATAGAGAGTTCTGAAGGGAAATCCTGATTTCTCGGTCCAGGTTCGTCCAGATCTGATTAGATCAAGAGATATATTTCAAAAATTTTCTCTTGATCTCAATCAGATCTTGATATATTTCAGATCTAATTCTTATTATTTTAATAAATAAAATAAAATAAGATAAATTAAATCAAATTTAATTTACCTGATTTGGGTAATCCTATTACCCTGTAGATGATCCTGATTGCAGCGGAAGGTTCTGGATCTTAGCCACGCAAGTGCCTGGCCTCTACCGGTATCCACTTGGGTTGGATCTGGAGATCCTCTTCTTCTCTATCACACCTCCAAAAATCAGATCTGGATCTGATCTGGAGGATCTTCAAAACTCTTTTGAAGATCTGCAGTCGTCCTTTTGCAGCAGCGCAGCCTTCTTGCTTTTGATCGCCTTTCCTTGATCTGAATCGCACCAACCTAAGTCCAAAACAACTTTTGGACGTGGAGAGCAAGGGGAGAAGAGACTATGGCATGGAGAAGGAGGGGAGAGGCAGCCTTGGGGCGTGTCTAATAGCATTCATTTGAATTAGGGTTGGGCGCAGGGTCTTATTTATAGACCTCTTGTGATCCAACTCCTCTTCCTCTCAACCAATCACAACCCTTTGTGAAATCAGATCTAAATCTGATTGGTTGGAATAGAGACCCCTGGATTCCTCCTTAGAGGGCGCCTAAGACCAGTCAAACTGGATTCTTAGTAGAACTCTGATTGGAATCCAAAAGGGAGGTGGAGTCCTTGTCCAACAAGGACTCCTAGGCGCCTCCTACTTGGGCTCACGCCACCCTTGGCGTGCGCCCTTCTCCTTGCCAGGTTCTGGCAGGGGGACAGGCCCCCACCAGCTCTCCAATAGGTGCATGACATGTGGTCAAAAGTCAAAGGGTCAATGGTCAACGTTTGACCAGTCAAAGGTAGACTTTTGACCAAAGTCAAAGAACAAGAAATGGCAGGTGACCAAAAATGGCAGGTAATGTCTTACAAATAAGACAACCTATTTCTGACTTGGACAACCTCCTATTCAGACCATATGAAGGCCTCTGATTGAGCACAAACTCCTTTGGCTCAGTCAGGACAACTTATTTATGATAGTAAAAGAAGAACGTTAGGTTCAATCGAGTGCTAGCACGATTTTCTTGAACCTAATTGAATCTCATTCAGATCAATTGAACTAGATCAGTTCAATTGATGATCACCAGATTCAAACCCTTGTTTGTGTGACCCAGTTAGGTTCAGTTCTGTATGGTAATGGGATATGTCATGATCTCTATCATAGACATCATCGAAACTCCTTTCGATGGATCAGAACTCTTCTGATTCGAACAGCTAGAATGATCGATCATCTAAATCATTCTAATTGCTCCCAAAATCCACCAGTGACACCTAGCAGTATATGGTGGCAACCCATCAGAGCTGAATGCGAACCTCTTGGTGCAGCTACCTGTGTGATTAAGTTCTTCTATCTTGAGCCCCGATCAGATTAGGGTTAAGGTAAACTCGTCAAACCCTAGTCTCTGTCATATGATATAATCATTCGATTCGAGTCCAATGTGAAAACCTAAATAGAAACTCTTTCTATTATTTCACTCTGCCATGGCCATGGGCTTCAGGACTTGATTCTCATGATTATCATAGGGCTGCTCCTCTACCACCGAGGTAGATAGATCCCATCTTGATGCAATCCAGTTCCTACAATGAACATGCTATAGCCAACATACACCTCAGGGTTCCATATGGCTAGGAGACCGAGTAATGGTGTAGTCAAACTATAACACCCTCAAGGTGAACTGCCGATGCATCTCAGGTCAAAGAACCAGACACACTACTGCAGCATCGAGTCAGTCATTGACGAGAAGGTAGACTTCCTAATGACTACTCGAGGTGGTCACGCTCAGTGCCCTCGTTCTCTAACGAGTACCTATACTTTCGCTCTGGTGTCTCCACACCGTAGACTCAAGACTCATCTACTAAAGAGAAGCGATCGTATACCAACCTTCCGGATCAATCACCATCCTCGTGATGATCCTATGGTCGGGAGCTGTTTATGAGTTAATAATGATTATTCATGTCTTAAATTTTCAACTCTTGAAAATATGAATTATCATTACCATTAACCCAAAGGATGTATCACAGACACTAAATACACATGTGTGATAGAAAATAACCCATTTCATTAATTATAGTCAAAATTATAATTTTTCTCCTAAAAGTGTATTACAAGTGTCAGCCAATTCTGGCTTCTAGGGCACATATATCTAACAAGTTCATTATAGAAAGATGCCCAAAGTGATGAAAATACCAGAATAATAATTTTATTTAATTAAAATTTAAGTATAAATTATATTTAGCTCAACCATCTATAACCTAGATGATTGACTTTAGAATACATTTTCCAACAACTCCCAGTTAGACTAAAGTCACTCAGAACAGTATTGCATACCCATCTTCCATTTGTGATTATCAAACTCTTTGATTTTGAGAGATTTAGTAAATGGGTCGACCACATTCTTCTTTCCATCGATCTTTTTAAGCTCAACATCACTTCATTCTTTGATTTTTCGTAAAGACAGTAGTGATGTAGAATGTGTTTGATGCGCTAATATGCCTTCGGTTCCTTCGCTTGAGCTATGACTCCGGTGTTGTCATAGTAAAGTAGAACCAGACCATCCAAGGATGGTGCCATTTTCAGCTCATCGATGAACTTTTGCAGCCACACAGCTTCTTTCGTAGTATTAGATGCTACGACATACTCCACCTTGCACATAGAATCAGCCATAGTGTGCTACTTGAAACTCTTCTAGCAGACCACTTCTTCATTCAGGATAAATACATAACTTGACATACTCTTGCTATTATCATGATCTGACTGAAAACTAGAATCAGAATATCTCACAAGTTTCAAATCAGTATCTCCATAGATGAGCCACTGGTCCTTAGTATTTTTTAAATACTTCAGGATTGTCTTCACAATCTTTCAGTAGTGATTCTCATCTAGATCAGACTGGTATCTGCTCACTATTCCTAGTTAGTATGCCACGTCTAGTCTCATACACATCATGGCATACATAATAGAATCCACTACTAAAGTATATGATATTCTATTCATACACTCTCTCTCTTGAGGAGTTGTCGGATAATCCCTCTTCGAGAGAGAAATTTCATGGCCTATCGAGAGATAGTCCTTCTTGAAATTCTCAATGCTGACCTCTTCAGCATGGTATCGATGTTCGTAGACTGGGATAATCCAAGCAATCTTTTAGATCTATCCCTATAGATCTTCATTCCTAGGATGTAGGAAGCTTCTCCCAAGTTCTTCATGAAGAATAGAGACGACAGCCAAACCTTTATTCTCATAGAGTAGGGATGTCATTCTCGATTAAGAGAATATCATCCACATATAAAATAAGAAATACAACTATGGAGTCGTTAGCCCATTTGTACATGCAAGGTTCCTCTCCATTCTTAACAAAGCCATACGTTCTGATCACTTTATCAAAATGCATGTTCCAACTCCGAGATGCCTGCCTCAATCTATAGATGGATCTCTGAAGTTTGCATACCTTGAACTCATCTGTGGATGTAAAACCCTCAGGCTGTGTCATATACATCTCTTTGTCCAGCTCTCCATTAAGAAAAGTCATCTTCACATCCATTTGCCAGATCTCATAGTCTAGATATGCTGCTATCGTAAGTATAATTCAAATAAACTTGAGCATTGCAATCAAAGAAAATGACTTATCATAGTCAATACCATAATGCTGATGATATCTCTTGACAACCAGATGGACTTTATAGATTTCCATCTTTACGTCTATGCCTCTTTTCTTTTTAAAAATCCACTTATACCTAATAAATTTTACCTCTTCAGATGGATCAATCAGTGTCCATACACTGTTGACTTTATGGATTCTATTTCGGACTTCATGGCTTCAAGCCACTTATCGAAGTCAGACCTCTGCATGGCATCCATATAGGTGATCGAATCCTCGTTATTCTCTTCGAGATCAATAGGATCACTATTTTGGATCAAGAAATCATAGTATCTATCTAGTTGATACGATACTCTATCGGATCTCCTCAAGGATGCCTCTACAATAGGCTCTGAGTTTGATCTTATCAAATCTAGTTCTGTAGGTTCACTAGAATGTCTCGGTTCTTCTACCTATCGAATTTTACTAAGCTCAATATTAGAGACAGCTGTTCCTTCCATAAGAAATTTTTTTTCCAAAAAGACTATCCTATTGCTGATGAACACCTTTTGCTCTTCAGTAAGATAGAAGTAATAACCCCTAGTTTTCTTGGGGTACCCTATGAACAAGCATTTATCGGACCTAGGTCCAAACTTTTCTGATTGTAAATATTTTATATAAGCCAGACATCTCTAAATCCTAAAGTAAGAGAGTGTTGGCCTATGCTCAGTCCATATCTCATATGGAGTCTTTACAACAGACTTGCTTGAAATGTTGTTCAAAATAAAATAAGTAGTCTCAAGTGCATACCCCCAGAATGAAATTGGCAAACTCGCAAGCTCCATCATGGACCGAATCATGTCCAACAAGGTCTAATTCCTCCTTTTGGATACATTATTATGTTGTGGTATTCTAGGAGAGGTCCATTATGAGAGAATCCTATTCTCTTCTAGATATGTCAGAAACTCATTGGAAAGATATTCACCTTCTCGATTAGATCAAAGAGTTTTAATACTCTTCTCAAGTTATTTTTTACCTCATTTTGATATCGTTTGAACATTTCAAATGAATTAAATTTATCCTTCATAAGATAGACGTACCCATACTTAGATAGATCATCAATCAATGTAATGAAGTAGTAGAACCTACCTCTAGCATATGTGTTCATAGGTCCACATACATCAGTATATACTAGATCCAGAAGCTCAGTGGTCCATTCATCCTTTCCAGTAAAAGATGATTTGGTCATCTTTCCAAGAAGAGAGGACTCACACGTAGTCAATGATTCACAACCATCGATGTCAAGAATATGTTCTTTAACTAACCTGTTGATCTTATTTTTACTTATATGACTTAGCCGACAGTGCTAAAGATAGGCATCGAAAATATATCTAGTTTTGAGCATTTATTAGATATGTACATTATACTAATAAACTATGATAAAATATAAATATTATTTTTTAATTATCCTTGCATTACTATAATACCATTCATAATGATATCACAATAATTTTTTTTTATTGACAAACAATAACTATCTTGGGCCAAAAGTCCAACAGATATTATGTTCATCATAAAAGATGGATAATAGTAATAATTACTTAAAATAAGATTATTATTTTTAAAGAATAGCTCAAGAGTTCTCAATGCTAGGACTAAAACTTTACTTTCATTTTCAACATTAAGGAATCTATCGCCATTCTCAAACTTTCTATCAATTTGAAGTTTGTGCAATGAATTGAAGAAAAAACCCTATTTTTCGTCATAGGATCGTGCAAATCTAATCAGATCTTAGATGGATTTTTCTAAAAAATTTCTAAATAATCTAATCCAATCTAAGAGTTCTCAGATCTGATCATGGTGATCTGATATTAAAAATTAAAATAAAAATTAAATTAGATTTAATATCATATATTATTTGGATAATCTGATTATCCTGCGATGATTCTGATGTTTTTTGAGGTTCTGAAAGGAGTCATGCACATGCCTAACCTCTACCAGTATCTACTCAGAAAGGATCTAGATGTCTTCTCCTCACAAATCTTTTTTTCCAAGATTAGATCTAAATCTAATCTGAAAGTTCTTCAAAAAAATTCTGAAGATAGTGTGTCCGTCTCACGAACACCGTCGCGTAGATGCTAAACTCTTCACAAATTTGATTAGATTTTCTTCTCAGATTTATGCCTAACATTTTAGATATATAGAACAAAAGGAGAGAGAGAATAGAGGTGGCATGGGATATTTAGAATGGCAGCCTTTGGATATGAAAAATATTTTTACGTGAAGAGCCTTGGCGCAAGGGTTCTTATACAAAAGCATAGTGCCAAGTTAGAGTCCCTCTTTGACCAAAATCCTCATTTTTTCGACCATTGGGACTTCTAAACTTGATCTACATGAAACTCCATAGATCCCATCTGATTTTGATGCCAAAAATCAATATGGAAGGTGGCAGCATGAGTAGATAAGGAAGAGTCCACTGCGCCTAGGACTCTTCCCTCAAGAGTTTGATCTGAATCAAACTCTATCATAACTCAGTTTAGACACCTTCAAAAATTATGAAATTTAGTACCCCTAATGTATAATTCATGCTCTATCACATATACAAAATTAGATTAAAATAATTTTTAGAAAATTTTCTAAAAGTATCTAATCAAGTGACCCTCAATTCTCTCAAATAGGTCAACTTTTGACCCTAGTCCAATTTAACTATGAATGGATTTAACTTCTACAATTAATTTGACCTAGACTTATTCTAGTTAGATAAAAATAAATCCATTCAAAATATAAGAATGAGTCAAATCAAATTTGACTTGGTTGCAATGAATCAGAAAGATTTTAGAAGGAGAAAGTCAGGCTCGATCGTTTGCTAGCACGATTATCTTGAACCTGATTGGATCTAATCAAAATCAATCAAACTAGGTTAGCTCAATTGATGACATTTAGATCCAAACCCTTATTTGTGTGATCTAGTTAGATTCAATTCTATATGGTAATGAGATATGTCACGATCTCCATCATCGACATCATCGAAATATCTTTCAATGGATCAGAACTTTTCTGATTCATACAATTAGAATAATTGATCATCAAAATCATTCTAATTGCTTCCAAAATCCATCAGTGATACCTAGTAGTATATGGTGGCAACCAATCAAAATTGAAAGTGAATCTCTCGATGTAGTTGCCTATGTGATTGGGTTCTTCTATCTTGAGCTCCAATAGGATTAGGGTTAAGGTGAACTCGTCAAACCCAATGTCCGTCATATAAATTAATCATTCAATTCGAGTCCAATGTGAAACCCTAATAGAAACTCTTTCTATCATCTTCACTTTGCTATGGCCATGGGCTTAAGGACTCAATTTCATGATTATCATAGGGCTACTCCTCATCTACCAAGGTAGATAGATTCCATTATTGGTGCAATCCAATTCCTATAATGAACATGCTATAGCCAACATACATCTTAGGATTTTGAATAGCTAGGAGATCGAGTTATGGTATAGTCAAACTATAACCCTTAAGGTGAACTATCGATGCACCTTAGATCAAAGAACCATACACATCACTGCAGCATCAAGTCAGTCATCGATGAGAAGGTAGACTTTCTTATGACTACTCGAGATGGTCATGCTCAGTGCCCTCATTCTCTAACAAGTACCTTTACTCTCGCTTCGATATCTTCACACCATAGACTCAAGACACGTCTATCCTAAGAAAGCGATCATACACCAACCTTCCGGATTAATTACCATCCTCGTGATGATCCTACGGTCGGAAGCATTTTATGAGTTAATTATGAAAATTTATGTCTTAAATTTTCAACTCTTGAAAATATGAATTATCATTACCATTAACTCAAAGGATGTATCATAGACACTTTTAAATACATACTGTAATAGAAAAAATAATCTATTTATTAATTTATAGTTAAAATTATAAAATTATTTTTAGAAGTGTATTACAAGTGACAACCAATCTGGCTTCTAGGGCACATATCTAACAAACTTTCACTTGACCTAAAGCCAAATGGCTATAAATCTAAGTCCCATCTTCTCAAGTTGGGCTTCAATCTTCTGCTGGCTCAATAGCTTTATCAGTGGATCAGCCGTATATCTGTAGTGTTGACTCTCTTGACCTCGACGTATCCCTTCTCGAGGTAATCGCGGATGAGATGGTATCACCACTCAATATGCTTGGATTTTCGATGAGACCTCGGCTCCTTAGCTAGGGCTATGGTGCCATTGTTATTATAGTACAGAGGGATGGTATCTGATGGCATCACTCCGAGCTCTACGGTGAACTTCTTATACCAGAATGCCTCTTTTGTAGCTTTCGATGCAGCGATGTACTCTGCTTTCATGGTGGAATCTGTTAATCACCGTCTGTTTGAAATTTTTTCAGCTGATAGCACCATCATTATAAATAAACAGACTTTCAGATGTTGACTTTTGATCATCTATATCGAACATAAAATTTGAGTCTGCATACCCCTAGACCTGGAGTTCTCCATTACCAAAAACTAAAAACATATCCTTAGTCCTTCTCAAGTACTTAAGGATACATTTCACAAAAGTTCAGTACTCTTCATTTGGATTTGACTGATACCTGCTTGTGACACTCACAGTATGGGCAATATCAGATCATGTACATAGCATGGCATACATGAGGCTCCCTATTGCTGAAGCATAAGGGATCTTGCTCATGCATTCAATCTCCTTAGATGTATTGGGATATATCTTCTTGGAGAGATAAACGCCATGTTTGAAGTGTACCAATCCTCTTTTGGAGTTTTCGATGCCAAACCTCTTAAGCACCTCCTCTATGTACATCTTTTATGAGAGACCCAGTATCCTATTTAGTCTATCTCTATAGACCTTGATTCCTAAAAAAAAGGATGCATCTCCTAGGTCTTTCATGAAAAATTCTTTAGACAACCACATTTTGACCATAGTCAATATGAAAATATCATTCTCAATTAGGAGGATGTCATCCACGTACAATACGAAAAAGACAACAATGCTTTCACTAACCTTTTTGAAAACACAGGGCTCCTCCTTGTTCTTGATGAATCCAAATGATTTGATCATATTATTGAAATGAGCATTCCAACTCCGAGATGCTTGCTTAAGTCCATATATGGACCTTTGCAACTTGCAGACCTTATGATCAGTATCACTAGATGTGAAATTCAGTGGCTATTCCATATAGATATCTTTCTCAAGATATCCATTTAAGAATGTCATTTTTACGTCCATCTGTCATATTTTATAATCAAAATAGGCTATAACAGCAAGCAATGTATGGATGGATTTGAGCATGGGTACTGATAAAAAAGTATCCTGATAGTCAATGCCTTCGCGTTGACTATACCCTTTCGCTACAAGCCTTGCTTTGAATATCTCTACATTCCTATCAGCACCTATCTTTCTCTTGAAGATTTATTTACACCCAATAGGTACTATATTTTTAGGTAGATCTACCAAGGTCCAAACTAGGCTCGAGCGCATTAAGTCAATCTCTGACTTCATTGCCTCTAACCATTTCTTAGAGTCAATATCTGATATCACCTCATTATAGGTTTTGGGATCATCTCCATGAACCCCTTTTCTTGTAAGGAATATTTTCTCTACATCCTCTGAAATAGTACCTAAGTACCTTTCAGGGGGATGAAAAATTCTTTCTGATCTATGAGGTGGACGAGGTAGTGATTAAACTAGCTCAATCTGATTGGGTTTCATAGATTCCTTGGCTCGTTGCTCTTGGGAGTCTTTCTCCTCGAGCCTAATCTGTCTTCCGATGCCACCATCTTGAATATACTATTTTTCAAGAAAGATGTCATGTCGACTATGATCTTCCAGAAGATAGAAATAATATCCTAATGACTCTTTAAGATATCTGATGAATCAAGCTCTAAAAAACCTAGAATCTAATTTATCCGCCTATTGTCTCTTGACATGGGCTGGACAACCCCAAATTCTGAGACGACTCAGACTTAATTTCTTACCATGCCATATCTCATATGGTGTGGTAGAAATGATTTTAGATAGAATCCTATTCAGTAGATATATAGCGGTCAACAGACTATGTCCCCAAAGAAACTCAAGAAGGTCTGTGAAGCTCATCATGGATTGAACCATATCTAATAGGATACAATTTTTCTATTCTAAAATCTCGTTGAGTTGAGACATTCCAGGTGGAGTCCATTAAAAGACTATATCATTATGCTTAAGATAGTCTAGAAATTTCTGACTAAGGTATTCGCCTCCTCGATCTGATCAAAGAATCTTAATGGATCTTTCTATTTATTTTTTTACTTCAAGTCTAAATTCCTTAAACTTTTCAAAAGCTTCAGACTTACATCGCATCAAATATATATATCCATACCAAGATAAATCATTGATAAAGATGATGAAGTAGATATAATTACCCCTGGCTGGCATATCAAATGAGCCGCATACATCAATATGTACTAGGACAAGTAGGTCTGTGGTCCTTTCCCCATGTCCTACAAAAGGAAGCTTGGTCATTTTACCATGAAGGCATGATTCACAAATTGGATATGACTCGAAAGTCAATGAACTCAACAACCCAGATTTCTCTAATTTGTTAATCCTATCTTCAGCTATATGATCTAGTCTAAGGTGCCAAAGATACCTATCATTTAGACTATCCCTAGGTCGCTTTGATCCTATGGTATTTATGTTTTGCTTGATATTAAAAATAGAAACATCAATATGTAACTGATAGAGATCATTTATAAGAAAATTGCTTTCAATTTTATTTCTATTATAAGGAATATTACAATGGTCCTTAAGAAAACTAATTACATAGCCTTCCTATGCTAAATATGAAATAGAAATCAAATTCCTGCTTGCTGCAGACACATAAAAATAATCCCTAAGTACTAAGTCTAATCTTGATGGTAATCGTAGAGGGTAGGTTTCCACAGCCATAGTAACAACTCTTGCGCCATTCTTGATGCGTAGGATTATCTCACCATCCCTCAGCCTCCTACGATCCTCAAGACCCTGCATAGAAGTGTACTAGTGAGCACTAGAACCAAAGTCAAGCACCCAACTGGATGCAGAAGAAATCGTAAGATTAGATTTTATAACGAGCATACCTCCAGAAGGACCTGCCTCCTTGTTCTTTAGGCTGGCCAGGTAAAGAGGGCAATTTCGTTTTCAATGGTCATCAGTATTGCAATAAAAATATTTTTCTTTATTAGCGATCTTCTTCGGCTCTACCTTCTTCTTTTTTCCATCATCCATCTTCTGCTTCTTCATGGACTTCTTCTTCTTTTCAAAAGACTTTCTCTTAAAAGAAGTCAGCTCCACAGCAAGTATTGAGCCTTTAGAATCTTTCATAGAAAGTTCAGCAGTAACCAGCACATTCATGAGCTCAGGTAGTTGATGATAAACTATCCATTATCATTAGTCAAGGACTGCAAAATTATATCAGTCTGTAGATCCTGATCTAACTTGACACCAAGCTTCACAAGCTCTTTTAAGTCCTTGATCATCATCAGATAATGATTTTCGATCAACTGCCCATCATGCATTTGAGCCTTAAACAGTCTTTTAGTAACTTGATATTTGGCTGCGTGACTCTGTTCACCAAACAACTCTTACAAGTGAGCCAACATTTGGCATCTAGTCTTAATGTCTTCATGTTGGCGCTAGAGCTCATCAAACATCGAGCCCAATATATGATACCTAGCTTTGTTATCTTCATCCATCCACTTCTCAAGAGATGCTCTCTGATCAGTGGATGGATGGGTTGGTAAGATGGAAGGATCTTATTCCAATACATGAGTTAACTTCTCAAAATCTAAAATAATTTTGAAGTTTCAGAGCCAATCCTTATAGTTGGATCCAGTCAATCTATGGGTGTCCAGGATACGGGCTAGTGAATTGAACGTAGATATTTTTCTATAGAGAGTCAAAGTTTCTAGTTAGATTTTGTAATTAGACTTAACCAATTTATTTAGAAGTTTTATTTTTAAATAAATTAGACTTTTATTATTTACTCAGATCCTTATACTTTCTTGGTAGAGATGCAAAAATTTTTATGATTATTGATTTCTAGTGGATGGTGCGGTTCCACCAACTAACTCACCACCTCACCTAATAGTTATTGGTGATGGATCAACTGATGAGTGGACAACTCTTGTCCAATGATTTTCTAATCATGGTGTACCCTAACTTGATCTCTAATTCATGAATCTCATCATGTCCAGAATATTGATCCACTTCTTAGTTAAGTTAGACCCACTGTTGGAGATAAACCCCACTCCCGCCGAAGTCTAATCTAATGCTTAGCCTAATGCAACTGGTAATCACGAAAGAGCATCGATCGAAAATATTTCCTTTAGTGGGCGAACCTCAGTCGAACTCTTTCAAACAGCCAAACTCCTCCAGCGGTGGAACCCCAGTCGAACTTCTTCAAACAGTCGAACTCCTCCAACGGTCGAACCTCTTTCGAATTCCTATAGGAGCTAAACTCCTTTCGGACTTCTCCTTTAGTCAGATGTCTACAAGAGCCAAACTTCTTTCAGATTTCTTCTTCAGTCAGATACCTCTAGGAGCCGAACTCCTTCTGGACCTCTCCTTCAATCAGATTCCTCCAGGAGTCAAACTTCCTTCGGATCTTTCATTCAGTCGGATGTCTATAGGATCCAAACTCCTTTCAGACTTCTCGTTCAGTCGGATGCCTATAGGAGCCGAACTCCTTCCGAACTTCTTCTTCACTCGAATACCTCCAAGAGTCGAACTCTTTTCGAATCTCTACTTCAGTCGGATTTCTTCAGGAGCCGAACTTCTTCGACCTCTCCTCAGTCGGATGCCTACAGGAGCTGAACTTCTTCCGAATCTCTCCTTTAATCGGATTTCTCCAGGAGTCAAACTTCTTCTGGACCTCTTCTTCGATCAGATTTCTACAGGAGCCAAACTCCTCCCGAATTTCTCTCTTCCATCGGATTCTTTCAGGAGCCAAACTCCTTCCAGACTCTTCTTCCATTAGATTTCTACATGAGCCAAACTCTCTGGACTTCTCCCTTCCATCGAATTTCTTCAAGAGCCGAACTCCTTCTGGACCTCTCCTTCAGTCGAATTTCTTCAGGAGCCAAACTCCTTCTGGATCTCTCCTTCAGTCGATTCCTTTAGGAGCCAAACTCCTTTTGGATCTCTCCTTCAATCAGATGCCTACAGGAGCCAAACTTCTTCCGAACTTCTTCTTCAGTCGGATACCTTCAGGAGCCAAACTCCTTCTGAATCTCTCCTTCAGTCAGATTTCTATAGGAGCCAAACTTCTTCTAGACTTCTCCTTCAGTCAAATTTTTCTAGGAGCCGAACTCCTTTCAGATCTCTTCTTCAATCAAATTTCTACAAGAGTCGAACTCCTTTCAGATCGCTCCTTCAGCCAAACTTCATCTGGATTTCTTTAGTAGATTACTTTCAGATTTCAAGTAGTATTCCTCTCAAATGATCCCCTCTAGATGTATTTCCTTCATGAGTCCAAACTCCTCTGAAATTAATATATGTCAAAGTTCTTCACCAACTAATGCCTGCTTCCTCCAAACTATGGCTATTAAATCTTGACGAACAATCACTATCAGTTCGACGACACCCTTCTCTCCGTAGTAAATCCCATGCGGTCCCGAGCGGCCCACTATCGAATGGTTATGATTGTCACTATCAGTTTGCTATAGGTGACACCTCTCCCTCTCCATACCAAATCCCATGGAGCCCCGAGCGGCCCACTATCGGATGATATGGCTGCCACTATCCATCCGCTATAGGCTCCGTTCATAAAAAAGGACCCTCCATATATGTTTGCTCTAAGCTCTCTTCTTCTTTCCAAAACTCTATCAAACTCTTTTCTGAGCACTCCATTTTTATTGGCTAGAAGAGCTGACTTGATCATCGGAGGGTCCTGTCGGAGCCACCACCACTGACTTCGAATAGAACTTTATTTTGTAGGTCACTAACGGTGACCTCTTCCTTAGCTCCAGCTCGATCCGACATTGACTAGATTCTGCACCAATAAGATTGATGCTAGAGGAAGGGCCCTCTATTTTTGAGGTACCCTTGTTCTTAAAGGAGTTCACAGTCGACCCTATGGATCTTCTTCTTCAAGGTTCATCTCCATCCTCTTCCTCAATCCAAAAAAATGCCTCCAAAGAGGGTGACTACCTAGAGATCTACCGCTTCTACCATCAGATCTTGGCTAGATCCGTCTGTTCTTGCTCCATCATTGGTGCTTTAACCTCCTCCTCTATCAACGATCATGGTAGACCCAAAGTAGTTTAACCTACTGATGTAGTGGGTTCAGGGCCTCACCAAAATGATGCAGGCCATGCGTCAACCCCCGGTGGTGGTTCCGTCAGAAAACCCACCGTCGAAATATCAAAAATCAGTCCCAAGGAGGAGCACTTGGGCTAGCATACTCATCGACCCTGGAAAGAAGAAATAGAGAGCAGAGGATCCTTGCTCGGATCATGATTCTTCTTCGGAAGGAACCTTCTCCATTTATAGTTGGAAGCTTTTTAAGATCTATGATCGAGATAATATCCTCGATCAAAAACTATGGAAGATGGATCGATGGATTGAGAAACTCCACCATATTGCCTTGGTTCACCATGACGATATCTGCATCGATCCATTTTTTTCTCTCCAAATTACATACTATAATTAACGAAGGATTATAGTGAAATTTCCAAGAAAAACTTAGGAAGTAGACGTAGGAGCGAATTGCTCCAAACTACTATAAATTTTGTGTATTTGTTGTGCCCTCTTATGTTTTCTTTACTTGCTTTCAATTTTTACTTAACTTAGTTATATATTATAGTTAGCAATCTATATGATTTAATTCCATGGTTATTTCTTGCACACATCATCATCACATCTTTCGGACAATTGTTAAAGCACATTCTTGATAAAGTTCAATTAAGCTTAAAATTTGATAAGTACCCAATTCATCCTTCCTTTTGGGTAGCCATACCTAGGCAACAGATATGATGAATGATGCCAAGGAAAGATAAGGATCGTGTAACATTTTGAATCAGCAAAATAATAAATTAAAAGATTTGTATTCGTACATGTATGGTATAATAATTTATTTATGGTATATTGAGTCACTTAATCTTAATTATAAACTACTTTGAATTTAACTTATCTTGCCAAAGTTTGTTGAAGCCATTTGAGCATAAATTGTGACTATCTACCATTGCAAGTTTTAAATTTTTTTTAAGTTTGGAAACTAGCACCTATATTGAGGGCTATATAAAATATATATTTTTTAAAATTAAAATTAGTAGTAATTGATTCTTAGATATTGGTAAGTCATAAAATAATTTTTAATAAATTTTGAAATTCTTTAACATATTCATTTTCAAAAAAAAAATTTTAAAAATTTTAAATTTGAAATTTTTTTTTACTGAAACCTAAGTTTTTGATATTTTATTCTTAAAGATTTTAATTTTTTTAATATTTTATTGATTCCAAATAGGAGGATATTTTCTTATTTATATTTATATTTTAAAGCTAATGGAGAGTAAAATAAATAAATATAAATAAGAAGAGCATTAAGTAAGCATTGTGATCAAAAGTAAAATTTTGAAAAGCAGAAATATCGAAGCCGACCCGAATATAAATTAAGTCGATCCAAGTCTCAGGCTACAGAAATTAGTTTTTATTTTTTTAAGAGAGCTAGCCTGATTCAAATTCGAGCCGATCCGATTGTGTCAAGCTGACTCAACTTAGCATCAAGCTGGCTTGATTAGTGACAAATTTTGGGAGTAGGTTTTAGCTGAGAGTATTTTAAGTTGTAATTTTAAATGAAATGACAGAGCAGCTTGAGGATATAAACAAATAGCTGGAAAATCATTAAGGCAACATCTATTAAGTTTGGAATTAGGTAGAAACTCTATGGAATGACACCTAGCAAACTCTTCTTAGTTTATGTTTTTTTCCAAAATAAATCCTTTGGTTGCTATTTAGTTTTCTAAGTTCTTCAGAAAGAGAAGAGAAGAGAAGAGAGCCAAGGAAGGTTCTGTTTTTAGCTAGAAATCAAAGGAAAACTAGTTAGGAAGAAGTGTTTTGGTGGTGAGTTGGATTGAAGGAGGAAGGTAGCTGACTTGGAGAAGGAAGAAACATGTTTTACTGGTAGCAGAATTTTAATCATTTAGGGAAAGAAAAAAAATTGGAAAAGGTGCTTGAGTAACCTAATTATCTTATAGCTAGTTGAGATGAGTGAATTCCATCTATCCATGGTGTTTTTAATGTATTTTGCTAAGTAAAAATATTATTTAAAAAGCAAGATATTCTCTTGATACCTTATAGCTTATGTCGATTTCATATATATGGTTTGAGAACCATCAAAACAAGGAATGGTTTTTGGATAGCTTTTGTATATTTCATAAGCAAGTATACATATATATGGTTTTAAAAGCATGACTTTAGTGATTTTAAACATGTTTCACAGTAATATCTTATATGGTTTAATCTATTCAAAATTGATTTCTGTTTATGTGCCATGGGGCTTATTGAAATTTGTGAGCATGGATAGACTGCTCATAGGAATGGTAAACCTTATGAGAGCTTGTTGTTTCGATAGCACTGAGATAGGCTACCCATAAGGATGGTATGCTTATGAGAGTGTTGTCCTTTTGGTGATAAGATAGACTACTCATAAGAAACCTTATGAGAGTGTGTTGTCTTAATAAAAACAATACTTATGAAAGTATGTTATGCTTATGAAGGTCGGCCAACAAGTCCAAGTTGGAGGTCCGCGATCTTGGTGCTAGGTAGGAATTCCACATCGGTCAAAGTCAGCCATGGTAATCACCATCAGACAGGGTCACCCCAAGACTTGGTGTCATGTGGGACTTCGGCAGATGAGGGTTTGCCCTCAACACAAGTCCCCCTACTTCTGAGTTTGAAATTCAAAGGAAGGGAGTAAAGAGACGTGAATGCCAAAGTGCCAAAGTCTTTTTCCTCTTTTTATGTCCATCGAAAAGAAGGTTTTGGCATTTACCGTGCTGGCGCTGAAACTTCCTTACCATGAGGTGACCTGAAAAGATAAAATTGGAAACTCCCACTGAAGCGCTGCCCTAGGTGTGGCGCAATTAAGATTTCATCCACTGCCAATCCTCTGCCATGATGAGTGGAACATATGTCAGGCTAAGATCGGCTAAAGGAGACCTGCAATCATAGCTGTCCTGAGCTCCTATGGTTATTTAAGCTCATCTTTTTCCTCTTGGGTTCTAGTTTGCCCTAGTTTCTTTTCTTTTTCCTCTGATCATCGTCTTCCTCCTGCTCCAATATACCAGCGCCTTCCATCATCTCCTTCAATCCTCAGGGGCTTCCTCGCTCGATTTTCTTTAAGCTCACCATCTCTCCATTCTTTTCCATCAATTTAGGTCAGTTCCTGAACCCTTCTTTTTGATCATTCATGTCTTTTAGCATCTCTACCCATTCGGTT
Organism: Cocos nucifera; assembly: GCA_006176705.1. NCBI lineage: Eukaryota > Viridiplantae > Streptophyta > Magnoliopsida > Arecales > Arecaceae > Cocos > Cocos nucifera. The sequence goes on from QRFJ01000406.1 coordinate 279,943, forward strand.
TCTTCGAGAGAGTCTTGAATTTTATTTTCTTTGATTTTTTTGAGATTTTCTCTACTTTGGCTTGATCTTCATTCCTTCGAAGAATCCTAGTCAAGTGGTTCTAAAAGTTTGGCCCATTTGGCTTTAATGGATCCACTCTATAAGGGCCCCGAATCTGTAGAAGTATCTCAGCCATCCTTCATCCCTGATACCATCCAATGCAAACTTTGGTCTGAAGATCTTTCACTGATTAGGATCTAGTTCGGAATTTCTTCTGATTGTGAACTTGAACTCCCTGATCCTAGTGATCGAGCCTGCTCTCCTCGTCCTGGCTGGACTTGTTTGTATGTTGAAACCCTCCAGATGGGACTTCGGCTATCGATACCTTCTTTCATAATTAACATGTTTAAGTTCTTAAATATTTTTTTCACCACTATGGCACCGAATTCATTTAGGTTCATCATAGGATTTCTCTCTTTGTATACCATGGCCGACGTCCGACCTTCCATCTTCTTATTTCATAACTTCATCACTTTCAAACACCATCCAACCACCAAAGATTGATGGTATGTGTCCTCCCAATTTGGCAAGAAGAGGTCGCTTAAGGGCGCTCATTCTTCCATTCACAATTGGAAGGAGAAGTTCTTCTTCATCTCGTATCCTTCTTTAGAGCTAGGACTTCTTTCCTGGGGTAACATAAAGGATTCAATCCATCGAGCTCTCAAACTTGAGAAAGAGGATCGAGATTCGGTCGATAAGCTAAAAAACTACTGAGCTCCCTCAATCTCCAGGCTGCTAGATGATCAGATTTTATTCAACTTCGATCTTAGTCCTCTCAACCCGATAGGTGGTTCTTTGTGGTTTGCTAGTTGTGTATGATCTTCTTTCTTTTTTTGATTTTGATTTTTCTTCTACAAAAATAACTCTTGAGGAGTGGAATCGCCTGGCCAAGAAAATTAAGTCCCTCAAGAGGAAGGATAGCTCCATTAGGGAACATCGAAGAAGGCTCGCACTGATGAGCCGATCCCGATTATGCTGATTCAGGTAGCGCCTGCCCCAGAGTTTGATACGGCAGCACCAACTCCGACCTCACCCCAAGAGAATGCTGGCCTGTTACTTCTTGAACAGCACGAGGTTGGAGAGAAGAAGAAGAAGAAAAAGGATGCCGTCAAAAAAAGAGTAAGGAGGACGGCCGAAAACTCAAGTGGTGAATGCTTCAATCAAGAGTGAGCTTTCTTAGATGATAGGGAGGTCATCCAATCCCTGATGAAGGATAGTATCCTCCTACACATTATTGATAAAATGATTCAGACGGAGGATGTGGAGAGGTTTGATGAGTCCTTCGCTGCCTACCTTGAGATAACCATCTTACCTGAACTTATTCAAATGAAGGATGCACTTTCAAAGTTCTGACTCAAAAAGATTTTTTTTGTCTCGCAATTGGGGCATTGCTTATTCACCCATTCGAAGGCAGTCGATCTCCACCATGCCAAGGCTTCCAAAGCCCTTCAGGAGGCTCAAGCGGAGAATGAAAGGGTTTGAGTTGAGGTCGACCATTTGAAGATGGCCTCGGAGGCACAAACTGTAGAGGTCGATCGCCTTCGAGAGGCATTGTGAGAAGAAAAGGAGGCTTCTATGGGGTTGAAGGCAGCTTTGACCCTTTTTGAGGATAAGAGAAGGAAGGTCGAAGAGGAGGTCGACATTGAGAGGGAGCGGGCTATTGAGATCTTCAAGTCCTCCAAAGTAATGGAGGACATTAAGATTGCTTGCACCTAGTAAGCCTTCTTAAAGGGGTTCGAGATCTGCATGAGGAGAGTTACGAAGAACTTTTCCAAAGTAGACCTCGATCATTTGACAGACGAGCCTAGAGATGCAGCCAGTCCTTCCAACACTGGTGCTGCCTCTCCCATTGCCGAATCTGCCTTGGGTGCTCCTGAACCTACGGTCGGAGCTCTTGAGTCCATTCCCAAGCCTGAGGCAACGAGGAAAACACCGACCTCGCCCACTTCTGAACCGACTGAGGTCTAAAAATTTTTGTCAACTTGTACTTTTTTCTCTTTTTTCTTAATGTATGCTAAATACTTTGAGAAATAAAAATGAACTTTCTTTTCTTTATACTTGTGTCATGGTGGATGTTGTTCAGAACCCTTTCAACGATCGCAGTTAAGGCCAGTCATCTCCAAATGATGTCGAGCCATTGCCTCAAGGCATTCCTCTAAAATCCATAATAAAAAGTTTAAAGAGGGAGATTCATCATCTAAGAAAAAAGTTGAAGAAGATGGAAGACGAACTTCAGAAATTCAGGAAGAATGCTTTAGAGGCGATGATCGAGGTCACTTGCCTTCGCAAGCTACATATGAAGGATTCTATGAGTTTCAACATTAGGAAAGATAATTTTGAGAAAAAGCTAGCCGAGCTTAGGAAAAATGCCAGTGATAAGTTATGGGCATTGACTGTGAAGATCAGTTCTCTCAAAGTTGAACTTAAGACGGTAGGAGAGAAGATTCAGCTGTTGGAGGGGAGTTCGTCATGGTCCTTCGACAAAGTCCGGTACGAATGGGATTGGTCTCAAAGGTTCTCTACATTTCGAAAGCAGCTATTTGATGCTGAGTCTACCTACGAGATCTATCGATTGGGTCGTTGTGGGAGAATATCTAAACTTGAGCAATAGCTCTGAGCTGCTAACAGCGAGGTGGCTCGGCTTTAATAGTAGCTCATCGATAGTTATCGATCTGGCATAAGTAGGGAGTCAAAAGAGATTACCTTCTTGAAGAGGATCGCTAGTGAACTTTTAGAGTCAATTAAGATCGAGAAGGCTAAAGTTTAGTAATTGAAGCTTCAATTGGTTTGTGAACAACAAGCCATCAAAGATGCCAAGGCCGAATATGAGGTTCCAAGGAAAAAGACTACGAACGTCAGATGAGAATTACCAAAGAGCTGACAGGATGTTCCATAATAATTTGATGAGAAGAAAGAAGCTCGAGAAAGAAATCATCAGCCTAAAAGAATCCTTGGTGATGGCCAGCAGTCCAAAGTCCGAGGAATTAGATCCCTTTTGAATTTTTGGCTTTTTCTTTCTTTCTTTTGTAATCGATCTTGTAGACCTTTATTTTATACTTAACTTTAACTTTAATGAAATGATATCTTTCATCATTTTTGTCTTATGTGAATCGAGTATCTATAGATAGCTCCATTTTTTTTTAGCGGGGTCGGTCTTTACTCTATTCCCCCCTCAGGGGGAGGTCTTCTTCCTATCCCGGGCGAGGTAGGTTTTTATTCACATCAAGATGAGATTTTTCTTCCATCTCGGGTGTTAGGATGAGATTCTCCTCTTATTCTTGGAACGGTAAGCATTCACCCATGTTAGGACGAGGTTCTCCTCCTATTTCTAATAGGATGATAGGGGCATAGAAGGGCCTCTCCCCTCATCCCGTCTTATTAGACAATGAGATCTTCATCTTACTTAAGTTAGGATAAGGTTTTTCTCTTGTTCTTAACAAGGCAGTAGGGGCACAGAAGGACCGTTGGAAGGGCCTCTCCTCTCATCCCGTCTTAGACAATGGGATCTTCATCTTGCTCAAGTTAGGACGAGGTTCTCCTTCTGTTCCTAATAGGATGGTAGGGGCAGAGAAGGACCATTGGAAGGACCTCTTCTCTTATCCCATCTTAGACAACTAGGTTTTCATCTTGCTCAAGTTAGGATGAGATTCTCCTCCTATTTTTAATAGGATGATAGGGGTATAGTATTAGATATGTGTGCCCTAGAAGCTAGATTGGCTGACACTTATAATACACTTCTAAGAATAAAATTATAATTTTAACTATAAATAATAAAATAAATTATTTTCTATTATAATGTGTGTTTAAAAGTGCCTATGATACATCCCTTGAGTTAATGGTAATAATAGTTCATATTTTCAAGAGTTAAAAATTTAAGACATAAATTTTTATTATTAATTCATAAAATGCTTCCGATCATAGGATCATCATGAGGATGGTGATTAATCCAAAAGGTTAGTATATGATCATTTTTTTTGGATAGATAAGTCTTGAGTCTATGGTGTAGAGACACCGAAGTGAGAGTATAGGTACTCGTTAGAGAGCGAGGGCACTGAGCGTGACCACCTCGAACAGTCATGAGGAAGTCTATCTTCTCATCGATGACTGGCTCGAAGCTGCAGTAGTGTGTCTGGTTCTTTGATCTGAGGTGCATTGGCAATTCATCTTGAGGGTGATATAGTTTGACTACACCATAACTCGATCTCCTAGCCATTCGAAACCCTGAGATATATGTTGGCTATAGCATGTTCATTGTAAAAATTGGATTGCACCAATAGGGGATCTATCTACCTTGGTAGATGAGGAGTAGTCCTATGATGATTATGAGAATCAACTCCGTAAGCCCATGACCATGGTAGAGTGAAATAATAGAAAGAGTTTTCCATCTCCTTGAGAGGTACTTAGGTACTATTTTAGAGAAAGTAGAGAAAATATTTTTCGTACGTAATGGGGTTCATGATGATGATCCCAAAATCTATGATGAGGCGATATCGGATATCGACTCCAAGAAATGGTTAGAGGCAATGAAGTCAAAAATTGACTCGATGCACTCAAACCAAGTTTGGACCTTGGTAGATTTACCAGAAGATATAATACCTATTGGGTGTAAATGGATCTACAAGAGAAAGATTGGTATAGATGGGAATATGGAGACATTCAAAGCTAAATTAGTGGTAAAAGGGTATAGTCAGCGCGAAGAAATTGACTATCAGAATACCTTAAGAAAGATATTTATATGGAACAACCACTAGATTTTACATCTAGTGATGTTGATCATAAAATATGCAAGCTGCAAAGGTCCATATATGGACTTAAGCAAGCATCTCAGAGCTGGAATACTCATTTTAATGATGTGATCAAATTATTTGGTTTCATCAAGAATGAGGAGGAACCATGTATTTTTAAAAAGATCAGTGGGAGCGTTATTATCGTCCTCGTACTATACGTGGATGATATCCTCCTTATTGAAAATGATATTTCTATGTTGACCATAGTTAAAATGTGGTTATTCAAAAAATTCTCCATGAAAGTCCTAGGAGAAGCATCCTTTATTCTAAGAATTAAGGTCTATAGAGATAGACCGAATAGGATGCTAGGTCTTCTACAGAAGATATAAATAGAGGAAGTGCTAAAGAAGTTTAGCATGAAAAACTCCAAGAGGGGATTGGTACCCTTTAGACATGACATTCATCTCTCTAAGAAAGTGTGTCCCAACACACCTGAAGAGATTGAACGCATGAGCAAGATCCCTTATGCTTCAGCAATAGGGAGCCTCATGTATGCCATGTTATGTACGCAACCTAATATAGCTCATGCTGTGAGTGTCATGAGCAGATATCAATCAAATCCAGATGAAGAACACTGGACTTCTATGAAATGTATCCTTAAGTACTTAAGAAGAACTAAGAATATGATGTTGATCTTTGGTAATGGAGAACTCCAAGTCCAGGGATATACAGACTCGGATTTTATATCTGATATAGATGATCAAAAGTTGACATTTGGAAGTCTGTTAGTGTGTAATGATGGTGTTGTCAGTTGGAAGAGTTCCAAGCAGACAATGATAGCAGATTCTATCATGAAAGCAGAGTATATCACTATGTCAAAAGCTACGAAGGAGGCATTCTAGTATAAGAAATTCACCGTAGAGATCGGAGTAATGCCATCGGATGCCATTCCTCTATACTGTGATAATAATGGTGCCATAGTCCTTACTAAGGAGTTGAGATCTCATCAGAAATTCAAGCATATCGAGTGACGATACCACCTCATCCGTGATTATCTTGAGAAAGGTTACGTCAAGATCAAGAGAGTCAACTCCGCAGACAATGCGGCAGATCCACTTACAAAGTTGTTAGGCCAGTAGAAGATCGAAGCCCACCTTGAGAAGATGGGACTTAGATTTGTAGCCAATTGGCTTTAGGTCAAGTGGGAGTTTGTTAGATATATGTGCCTTAGAAGCCAGATTGACTGACACTTATAATATACTTCTAAGGATAAAATTATAATTTTAATTATAAATAATAAAATGGATTATTTTCTATCATAGTATGTATTTGAAAGTATCTGTGATACATTCCTTGAGTTAATAGTAATGATAGTTCATATTTTCAAGAGTTAAAAATTTAAGACATGAATTTTCATTATTAACTCATAAAATACTCTCGATCGTAGGATCATCATGAGGATGGTGATTGATCTAGAAGATTGGTGTACAATCGCTTCTTTTGGATAGATGAGTCTTGAGTCTATGGTGTAGAGACATCGGAGTGAGAGTACAGGTACTCGTTAGAGAACGAGGGCACTGAGCATGACCACCTCGAGCAGTAATGAGAAAGTCTACCTTCTCATCGATGACTAGCTCGAAGCTATAGTAGTGTGTCTGATTCTTTGACCTAAGGTGCATCGATAATTCACCTTGAGGGTGTTGTAGTTTGACTACACCATAACTCAATCTTCTAGCCATTTGGAATCCTGAGGTGTATGTTGGCTATAGCATGTTCATTGTAGGAATTGAATTGCACTAATAGGAGATCTATCTATCTTAGTAGATGAGGAGTAGCCCTATGATCATCATGAGAATCAAGTCCATAAGCCCATGGCTATGGCAGAGTGAAATAATAGAAAGAGTTTCTATTAGGATTTTCACATTGGACTTAAATCAAATGATTAATTCATATGATGAAAATTAGGGTTTGACGAGATCACCTTAACCCTAATCCAGTCGGGACTCAAGATAGAGGAACTTAATCACATAGGTAACTGCATCGAGAGGTTCACTTTCAGTTCTGATGGGTTGCCACCATATGCTGCTAGGTGTCACTGGTAGATTTTGAGAGCAATTAGAATGATTTGGATGATCGATCATACTAGTTGTCTGAATCAGAAAAGTTCTGATCCATCGGAAGGTATTTCGATGATGTCGATGATAGAGATCATGACATATTTCATTACCATATAGAACTGAATCTAACTGGATCACACAAATAAGGATTTGGATTTGGATATCATCAATTGGATTAATCCAGTTCAATTGATTTGAATAAGATTTAATTAGGTTCAAGAAAATCATGCTAGCACACGATTGAGCCTAATGTTCTTCTTTAACAATCATTAAAGCTTGTCTCGACTAAGCCAAATGTGTTTGGACTTACTCAAGAATCTTTACTTGGTCTGACTGGAGCTTGTTCAGATCAAAAAAGGATTGTCTTAATTTATGATATAAATTTGAGACCACACCTGCCATTTTCTATCACCTGCTAAATCTTATCTTCGAACATTGGTCAAATGTTGACCCTGGACACTTAGACATCTGTCCATGTGTCATGCACCCATAGGAGAGAACTTGGGGACTTGTCTCTGCTAAAAAGCAGACAGGAAGGGGGTGCACGCCTAGGGAGGCGTGCGCCCTATGAGGATAAAATATGGAGTCCCATAAGATGGGACTCCAATTGCTTCAGGGAATTAATTTAAGTGGCACCAAAAAGACTTGTTTGACCCAGTCTTGTAGCCGCCTAAGAAGAGTTTTGAGAGTCTCTAATCTGATTGGATCAGATGATGTCATTCCATCAATCAGATTTAGATCTGATTGCACAAAGGGCCGTGATTGACCAAGATGATGTGGCACTATATGGCGCAGCAGGGTCTATATAAATCTTATCTGCGCCTAGAATTTAATTCTTCCACCTTTAGCCCATGCCACATAGCCCCTCTCCCTCCTTCTCCATGCCACCCTCTGATCCTCTCTCTCCTCTCCATGCCCATGGGACTTTGGGCATGAAGATGGTGTGATCGAAGCAAGTGAAAGGCACGAGAAAAGGAAGAAGGCATCACTACTGCAAGAGACAACAGCTGTTCTTCAAAAGCCATTTTGAAGACCTTTAAGATCAGATCTAGATCTGACTTTTAGAGGATTGATTAGGAAGGAGTAGATCTTCAGATTCTATCCAAGTGGATATCGGTAGAGGCTAGGTACTTGCGTGGCTACATCCAGAACCTCAGGCAAACATCAGAATCATCACAAGATAATTGGATTACCCAAAATAAAGATATAATTAAATTTAATTTAATTTTTATCTTTATTTTATTTTTATTTTTATTATTAGATCAATAAGATTAGATTTGAGAAGTCTCAGATTTGATTAGAATCTTAGAGAAAATTTTTTTGAAATATTCCTCCTGATCTATTCAGATCTGAATGAATTTGATCCAAAAAATAAGTTTTTCCTTCAATTCATAGAAGGGCCATTGGAAGGACCTCTTCCCTCATCCCGTCTTAGACAATGGGATGTTCGTCTTTATTTTTTTTTAATTTAAAAAAATAAAGTTTGATTGAATTATTTCTTGTCATTATGTGATTTTGCATAAAAAAGTAAAATTACTGGTAATACATTCGTAAATTCTCCAAATTTTAAGCTCGTGGAAGTGTTGTTCCTCCAAGCTCCTCAAGTAATAGGTTCCGGGCCAGACGACCTACTTAACTTCATATGGGCCTTTCCAATTTGGAGCGATCTTTTCTTGGTTCTGAGATTGTGAGATAGCTATTCACTGAAGTACCAGGTCTCTCACTTTGAATGCTTTGCCTCTGACCCTTGAGTTGTTAGCCTACCTTTTTTGAGCCACACCTGACTGGATTTTGGGAATCAATTGGAGATTTGTGATCTTCTCGTAGCTGATCGTGAGAGTTCCATCATTGGATGCGCCTTATTAAGGATGACAGTGTTAGATATATGTGCCCTAGAAGCCAGAATTGGCTGACACTTGTAATACACTTCTAGGGGCAAAATTATAATTTTGACTATAATTAATAAATGGGTTATTTTCTATCACATATGTGTATTTAGTGTCTGTGATACATCCTTTGAGTTAATGGTAATGATAATTCATATTTTCAAGAGTTGAAAATTTAAGACATGAATAATCATTATTAACTCATAAATTGCTCCCGACCATAGGATCATCACGAGGATGGTGATTGATCCGGAAGGTTGGTGTACAATCGCTTCTCTTTAGTAGATGAGTCTTGAGTCTACGGTGTGGAGACACCGGAGCGAGAGTACAGGTACTCGTTAGAGAACGAGGGCACTGAGCGTGACCACCTCGAGTAGTCATTAGGAAGTCTACCTTCTCGTCAATGACTGACTCGATGCTGCAGTAGTGTGTCTGGTTCTTTGACCTGAGATGCATCGGCAGTTCACCTTGAGGGTGTTATAGTTTGACTACACCATTACTCGGTCTCCTAGCCATATGGAACCCTGAGGTGTATGTTGGCTATAGCATGTTCATTGTAGGAACTGGATTGCATCAAGATGGAATCTATCTACCTCGGTGGTAGAGGAGTAGCCCTATGATGATCATGAGAATCAAGTCCAGAAATCCATGGCCATGGTAGAGTGAAATAATAGAAAGAGTTTCTATTTAGATTTTCACATTGGACTCGAATCGAATGATTACATCATATGACAGAGACTAGGGTTTGACGAGTTCACCTTAACCCTAATCTGATCGGGGCTCAAGATAGAAGAACTGAATCACACAGGTAGCTGCACCAAGAGGTTCGCATTCAGCTCTGATGGGTTGCCACCATATACTGCTAGGTGTCACTGGTGGATTTTGGGAGCAATTAGAATGATTTAGATGATCGATCATTCTAGCTGTTCGAATCAGAAGAGTTCTGATCCATCGAAAGGAGTTTCGATGATGTCGATGATAGAGATCATGACATATCCCATTACCATACAGAACTGAACCTAACTGGGTCACACAAACAAGGGTTTGAATCTGGTGATCATCAATTGAACTGATCTAGTTCAATTGATCTGAATGAGATTCAATTAGGTTCAAGGAAATCGTGCTAGCACTCGATTGAACCTAACGTTCTTCTTTTGCTATCATAAATAAGTTGTCCTGTCTGAGCCAAAGGAGTTTGTGCTCAATCAGAGGCCTTCATATGGTCTGACTGGAGGTTGTCCAAGTCAGAAAAGGTTGTCTTATTTGTAAGACACTTACCTGCCATTTTTGGTCACCTGCCATTTCTTGTTCTTTGACTTTGGTCAAAAGTCTACCTTTGACTGGTCAAACGTTGACCATTGACACTTTGACTTTTGACCACATGTCATGCACCTATTGGAGAGCTGGTGGGGGCCTGTCCCCCTGCCAGAACCTGGCAAGGAGAAGGGCGCACGCCACCCTAGGCGTGTGCCCAAGTTGGAGGCGCCTAGGAGTCCTTGTTGGACAAGGACTCCATCTCCTTTTTGGATTCCAATTAGAGTTCTTCTAAGAACCAACTTTGACTGGTCTTAGGCACCCTCTAAGGAGGAATCCAGGGGTCTCTATTCCCACCAATCAGATTTAGATCTGATTTCACAAAGGGTTGTGATTGGTTGGGAAGGAAGAGGAGTTGGATCACAAGCTAGTCTATAAATAAGACCCTGTATCGCCCAACTCAGATTAATGAGATGAAAGATATGATGAGATCATAGTTTCCCATGCCCCAAGGCTGCCTCTCCCCTCCTTCTCCATGCCATAGTCTCTTCTCCCCTTGCTCTCCACGTCCAAAAGGAGTTTTGGACCTTGGTTGGTGCGATTCAGATCAAAGAAAGGCGATCAAAAGCAAGAAGGCTGCGCTGCTGCAAAAGGACGACTGCTCATCTTCAAAAGAGTTTTGAAGATCCTCCAGATCAGATCCAGATCTGAATTTTTGGAGGTGTGATAGAGAAGAAGAGGATCTCCAGATCCAACCCGAGTGGATACCGGTAGAGGCCAGGCGCTTGCGTGGCTAAGATCCAGAACCTTCCGCTGCAAACAGGATCATCAACAGGGTAATAGGATTACCCAAATCAGGTAAATTAAATTTGATTTAATTTATCTTTTTTATTTTATTTTATTAAAATAATAAGAATCAGATCTAAAAACATATCAAGATCTGATTGAGATCAAGAGAAAAATTTTTGAAATATATCTCTTGATCTGATCAGATCTGAACGAACCTGGACCGGGAAATCAGGATTTCCCTTCAACTGGTATCAGAGCCATGGTTCTAAATTGTTTAGATCTGATTTTAAATTTTATTTTAATTAGAAAATAAAGTGATTTCAGATGTCACATGAGATGTGATCAGATCTGAAATCAGAAAAAATTAAAATTAAATGATTTGGATCTAAGATTATGAAGATATGCATGACTAGTTCTAGAATAGAATAGTTCTATAGAATAGTTCTTGCATGTTTTTGATTTAATCTGATTAAATCATATTTTAGATCTTTTTATTTACTATTTTTTGATATTATAAGTGTTATAATAACATCTGAAAAATAGCAAATAAAAATTATTTAATTTTTGAATATCATATGAGATATGATTGATGCATGTCTAGACTAGTTGTAGAATAGTTCTACATAATTGTCTAGATTAGAATTTATTTTGATTAGATCAATTTAAATCTAATTTTTTAGATTATTATGAGATAATTTAGATCTGAAAATATGCATGATTATGATACATGAGATGTATGCAAAATATGCCATTGATTAGATCTAAATTTGTATATGAGATATATGATATAGATCTGATAACTGTTTTTGTAGTATTGACATGTTCCTGATTAAGGCGTTCCTCTTGGCCGTCCGGTCATAAGAACGAAGAAGGGTTTAAAGGCCCTCTCTTCCCATTCGATGGGGTGTTCTTATGATGTGTAGGGGTGCTGCGTGTTCGTCCTTAATCAGAAACCCAAAACTTACTTTCTGCAAAACCCTAGATCCTGAAACCCTAGGATTTATTGTGCATATTTTGTTTATGAACCCTAACTTAATTAAGAATTAAGTTTATGGAATATTAATTAGGTCTAAAATTGAGAATTTCAGATCTAAGACATATTCATAATACTGGGTTCGGGCTTGGGTAGCTCAATTAGGTCTAAGCGGTTGATCAAACCGAATCAAGAGTTGGTTAGATGGGATCAACAATGCTTAAATTGACCAGCCTAATAGGATTAAGTCTGGGTCAAGATCGAGTCACGATCAAGCAAGACCTAATTAGGCTCAGAGGTTAGAGTCTGGATTGTAGGCTAACCCAATTGGTTCTGACTCAACAATTTGGTGTCTAAGGTAAGTTTGGCACAGACGACCGACTGGTTTTTAATTGGAAGCTACTCGACCTGAATGCGTTCTTGTGCGAGTTAATGGCATATTCCTTCCACCGGTCTCACTTACCTGGCCATATCTGTTGACACAGTTCTGATCTGAGGTGGTCAATAATCCGAGCTAACCCATGCCACTAGGTTAGTCATAATTGTTATGACTAAGCCAAGTCTAGTTTAATGAGACCTGAATCAATTCTCCCTAAGAAAAGATTAAGTCTGAGGTCTTCCACCATTGTAGATGTGCGGGCCCTTCCCGGGGTTGATTGTTCTCGGCTGGATACAGTGGCTCAGTTGCACCGGGAAGATGCAACCATGTCTATTAGGCATTGGATGCTATGGGCTGGAGGATGAGTTGGGCTCAATATTTCGGATACGGTGAGAGACTCAATTAGGAACCCAGTCTATGCAAATGGTGGGTCTGACTTAACTAAGGAGTGGATCAATATTCCGGATACGGTGAGATTCATGAATTAGAGACCAAGTTTGGGTGCACCATGATTAGAGAATCATTGAACAAGAGTTGTTCACTCATTGGCTAACCCATCACCAATAACTGTTAGGTGAGGTGATGAGTCAGTTGGTGAGACCGCACCACCCACTAGAAATCATTAATCGTGGAGATTTTCGCATCTCTACAGAGGGAGTGTAGGGATCCGAGAAAATAGTGGGAGCTAATTTGTTTAAAAATAAAATCCCTAAACAAATTGGTCAAGTCAAAATTACAGTATCTAACTAGAATCTTTGACTCTCTACAGGAAAATGTCTGCGTCCAACCCATTGGCACGTATCCTGGACACACATAGACTGACTGGACCCAATTATAAAGATTGGCTCAGGAACTACAAAATTATTTTGGGTTCAGAGAAGTTAACCCATGTTTTGGACCAGGACCCTCCCACCTTACCAGCCCGTCCATCCACTGTTGAACAGAGAGCGTCTCTGGAAAAATGGATTGACGAAGATAATAAGGCCAGATATTACATGTTGGGCTCGATGTCTGATGAGCTCCAGCGCCAACATGAAGATATCGGGACTGCTCGCCAAATGTTGGCTCACCTGCAGGAGATGTTTGGTGAACAGAGTCGCGCAGCCAAATATCAAGTCACGAAAATGACTTTTTAAGGCTAAGATGCGTGATGGGCAGTCAGTCCAAGATCACTGTCTGACAATGATCAAGGACATGGAAGAGCTTGAGAAGCTCGGTGTGAAGTTGGACTTGGACCTGCAGAACGATATTATTCTGCAATCCTTGACTGATGCATATGGGCAATTCATCATGAATTACCACATGCATAAACTTCAGAAATTCCTTGGCCGAGTTAATGAATATGCTGGTTACCGCTGAGCTTTCTATGAAAGGTTCTAAAGGCTCAGTTCTTGCTATGGAACGGACTTCTTCCAAAAGAAAGTCTTATGGAAAGAAAAAGAAGTCTGTGAAAAAGCAAAAGGTGGAAGGATCAAAGAAGAAGAAGGCAGAATCCGAAGAAAAAGGCCGATGGCAAAGGAAAGTGTTTCCATTGCAACAGCGACGGCCATTGGAAGCGGAACTGCCCTACTTACCTGGCCACCCTGAAGAACAAGAAGGAAGGTCCTTCTGGAGGTATGCTCGTTATTGAGTCTAACCTTACGGTTTCTTCTGCATCCAGTTGGGTGCTTGACTCTGGTTCTAGTGCTCATCTGTGCACTTCTATGCAGGGTCTTGAGGATAGCAGGAGGCTGAGGGATGGAGACATGATCCTACGCGTCGGTAATGGAGCAAGAGTTGCTGCAGTAGCCGTGGGAACATACCCTCTTCGATTACCATCTGGTTTAGACTTAGTTTTGAAAAGACTGTTATTATGTGCCTGCAGCTAGCAGGAATTTGATTTCTGTTTCATGCTTAGCACAAGAAGGTTATGTGATCACCTTCTTTAAGGACCATTGTAACATTCTTTATGAAAGAAATAAAATTGCAAATGGTTTCCTTATTAATGGTCTTTATCAGCTACATATTGATGTACCTGTTTCTAACTATCGAGCAAAACGTGAATGCCAAACGACCTAGGGATAGTCCAAACGACAGATATCTATGGCACCTGAGATTAGGTCATATAGCAGAAGATAGGATCAACAAATTGGAGAAAAATGGGCTATTGAGTCCATTGACTTTTGAGTCATATCCAACTTGTGAATCTTGTCTTCAAGGCAAAATGACTAAACTCCCTTTTGTTGGACATGGGGAGAGGGCCACAGATCTCCTTGCCCTAGTACATACTGATGTGTGCGGCCCATTTGATGTGCCGGCTAGAGGCAATTTTGTCTACTTCATTACCTTTACCGATGATCTGTCTAGGTATGGGTATGTGTATCTTATGAGACACAAGTCTGAAGCTTTTGAAAAGTTCAAAGAATTCAGACATGAAGTAGAAAAACAAACTGGAAAACCCATTAAGGTTCTTCGATCAGATCGAGGAGGTGAATACCTTAGCCGGGAATTCCTAGACTATCTTAAGGAAAATGGCATAGTCTCTCAATGGACTCCACCAGGAACACCTCAACTCAACGGGGTTTCAGAATGGAGAAATCGGACTCTATTGGATATGGTTCGATCCATGATGAGCTTCACAGACCTCCCTGATTTTCTTTGGGGACACTCATTGTTAACTTCAATCTATCTTACTGAATAGGGTTCCCTCTAAAACCGTTCCTACCACACCGTATGAGATATGGCACGGTAAGAAACCAAGTCTGAGTCATCTCAGAATTTGGGGTTGTCCGGCTCATGTCAAAAGACAACAAGCGGACAAGTTAGAGTTTAGGTCCTTTAGAGCTCGATTCATAGGATATCCTAAAGAGTCATTAGGATACTATTTCTACATTCCAGAAGACCACAATGTGATTGTGAGTCGACATGCCATCTTTCTTGAAAAATAGTTTATTCAAGATAGCGGCATTGGAAAGCAGATTAAGCTTGATGAGAAAGTCTCACAAGCAGAACGAGCTAAGGACCAAGTGGAACCAAATCAGGTTGAGCCAATAAGAACACTACCTCCTCCACCTCGTAGATCGGAAAGAGTTTCCCGTCCCCCTGAAAGATACTTAGGTATTATTTCAGAGGATGTAGAGGAAATGTTCCTCGTAGGTAATGGTGCTCATGGTGATGATCCCAAAACCTACAACGAGGCGATATCAGATATCGACTCCGAGAAATGGCTAGAGGCAATGCAAGTCAGAAATTGACTCGATGCACTCAAACCAAGTCTGGACCTTGGTAGATCCACCAGAAGGTATAGTACCTATTGGGTGTAAATGGATCTTCAAGAGAAAGATTGGTGCAGATGGGAATGTGGAGACATTCAAGGCTAGACTGGTGGCAAAAGGTTATAGTCAACGTGAAGGCATTGACTATCAGGATACCTTTTCCCCAGTAGCTATGCTAAAATCCATCCGCACATTGCTTGCTGTTGCAGCCTATTTCGATTATGAAATATGGCAAATGGACGTGAAAACGGCATTCTTCTTAAATGGATATCTTGAGGAAGATATCTATATGGAACAGCCGCTAGGTTTCACATCCAGTGATACTGATCACAAGGTTTGCAAGCTGCAAAGGTCCATATATGGACTTAAGCAAGCATCTCGGAGCTGGAACACTCGTTTCAATGATGTGATCAAAAAGTTTGGTTTCATCAAAAATGAAGAGGAACCATGTGTTTTCAAAAGGGTCAGTGGGAGCGCTGTTGTCTTCCTCGTATTGTACGTGGATGACATCCTCCTTATTGGGAATGATATTCCCATGTTGACATCAGTCAAGATGTGGTTGTCCAAGGAATTCTCCATGAAAGACCTAGGTGAAGCATCCTTTATTCTAGGAATTAAGGTCTATAGGGATAGACCGAATAGGATGCTAGGACTTTCACAGAAGATGTACATAGAGGAAAGTACTAAAGAGGTTTAGTATGGAAAACTCTAAGAGGGGATTAATACCCTTCAGACATGGTATTCATCTTTCCAAGAAGATGTGCCCCAGCACACCTGAGGAAATAGAACGCATGAGCAAGATCCCTTATGCTTCTGCAATAGGGAGCCTCATGTATGCCATGCTATGTACACGACCTGATATAGCCCATGCTGTGAGTGTCACAAGCAGATATCAGTCAAATCCAGGTGAAGAACACTGGACTTCTGTGAAATGTATCCTTAAGTACTTGAGAAGAACTAAGGATATGATGTTGGTCTTTGGTAACGGAGAACTCCAAGTCCAGGGATACACAGACTCAGATTTCATGTCCGATATAGATGATCGAAAGTCGACATCTGGCAGACTGTTTGTGCTGGAAGAGTTCCAAGCAAACGGTGATACCACCCCATCCACGATTACCTCAAAAAAGGGTTACGTCGAGGTCAAGAGAGTCAACTCCGCAGATAATGTGGCAGACCCACTTACAAAGCCGTTGGGCCAGCAGAAGATCGAAGCCCACCTTGAGAAGATGGGACTTAGACTTGTAGCCAATTGGCTTTAGGACAAGTGGGAGATTGTTAGATATATGTGCCCTAGAAGCCAGAATTGGCTGACACTTGTAATACACTTCTAGGGGCAAAATTATAATTTTGACTAAAATCAATAAATGGGTTATTTTCTATCACATATGTGTATTTAGTGTCTGTGATACATCCTTTGAGTTAATGGTAATGATAATTCATATTTTCAAGAGTTGAAAATTTAAGACATGAATAATCATTATTAACTCATAAATTGCTCCCGACCATAGGATCATCACGAGGATGGTGATTGATCCGGAAGGTTGGTGTACAATCGCTTCTCTTTAGTAGATGAGTCTTGAGTCTACGGTGTGGAGACACCGGAGCGAGAGTACAGGTACTCGTTAGAGAACGAGGGCACTGAGCGTGACCACCTCGAGTAGTCATTAGGGAGTCTACCTTCTCGTCAATGACTGACTCGATGCTGCAGTAGTGTGTCTGGTTCTTTGACCTGAGATGCATCGGCAGTTCACCTTGAGGGTGTTATAGTTTGACTACACCATTACTCGGTCTCCTAGCCATATGGAACCCTGAGGTGTATGTTGGCTATGACATGTTCATTGTAGGAACTGGATTGCATCAAGATGGAATCTATCTACCTCGGTGGTAGAGGAGTAGCCCTATGATGATCATGAGAATCAAGTCCAGAAATCCATGGCCATGGTAGAGTGAAATAATAGAAAGAGTTTCTATTTAGATTTTCACATTGGACTCGAATCGAATGATTACATCATATGACAGAGACTAGGGTTTGACGAGTTCACCTTAACCCTAATCTGATCGGGGCTCAAGATAGAAGAACTGAATCACACAGGTAGCTGCACCAAGAGGTTCGCATTCAGCTCTGATGGGTTGCCACCATATACTGCTAGGTGTCACTGGTGGATTTTGGGAGCAATTAGAATGATTTAGATGATCGATCATTCTAGCTGTTCGAATCAGAAGAGTTCTGATCCATCGAAAGGAGTTTCGATGATGTCGATGATAGAGATCATGACATATCCCATTACCATACAGAACTGAACCTAACTGGGTCACACAAACAAGGGTTTGAATCTGGTGATCATCAATTGAACTGATCTAGTTCAATTGATCTGAATGAGATTCAATTAGGTTCAAGGAAATCGTGCTAGCACTCGATTGAACCTAACGTTCTTCTTTTGCTATCATAAATAAGTTGTCCTGTCTGAGCCAAAGGAGTTTGTGCTCAATCAGAGGCCTTCATATGGTCTGACTAGGAGGTTGTCCAAGTCAGAAAAGGTTGTCTTATTTGTAAGACATTACCTGCCATTTTTGGTCACCTGCCATTTCTTGTTCTTTGACTTTGGTCAAAAGTCTACCTTTGACTGGTCAAACGTTGACCATTGACACTTTGACTTTTGACCACATGTCATGCACCTATTGGAGAGCTGGTGGGGGCCTGTCCCCCTGCCAGAACCTGGCAAGGAGAAGGGCGCACGCCACCCTAGGCGTGTGCCCAAGTTGGAGGCGCCTAGGAGTCCTTGTTGGACAAGGACTCCATCCTCCTTTTTGGATTCCAATTAGAGTTCTTCTAAGAACCAACTTTGACTGGTCTTAGGCACCCTCTAAGGAGGAATCCAGGGGTCTCTATTCCCACCAATCAGATTTAGATCTGATTTCACAAAGGGTTGTGATTGGTTGGGAAGGAAGAGGAGTTGGATCACAGCTAGTCTATAAATAAGACCCTGCGCCCAACTCAGATTGTATGAGATGAAGAGATATGATGAGATCATAGTTTCTCCACGCCCCAAGGCTGCCTCTCCCCTCCTTCTCCACGCCATAGTCTCTTCTCCCCTTGCTCTCCACGTCCAAAAGGAGTTTTGGACCTTGGTTGGTGCGATTCAGATCAAAGAAAGGCGATCAAAAGCAAGAAGGCTGCGCTGCTGCAAAGGACGACTGCTCATCTTCAAAAGAGTTTTGAAGATCCTCCAGATCAGATCCAGATCTGATTTTTGGAGGTGTGATAGAGAAGAAGAGGATCTCCAGATCCAATCTGAGTGGATACCAGTAGAGGCCAGGCGCTTGCATGGCTAAGATCCAGAACCTTCCGCTGCAAACAGGATCATCAACAGGGTAATAGGATTACCCAGATCAGGTAAATTAAATTTGATTTAATTTATCTTTAATTTTATTTTATTAAAATAATAAGAATTAGATCTAAAACATATCAAGATCTGATTGGTGGGATCAAGAGAAAAAATTTTGAAATATATCTCTTGATCTGATCAGATCTGAACGAACCTAGATCGGAAAATCAGGATTTTCCTTCAATATGGAGTCTCTCCAATTGGCAATCTTTGGGTAGTTCGGTATGCCCAGAGTACATGATAGAGTTTATCTATCTAAGTTTCTTTTGCCTTCTCAAGTCTTGCTTTGATTCCCTGCATAGAGTTCTATTGGTTATTTTGGCCTCGCTGTTTGCCTATGGATGAGCCATTGATGTAAAATTATGAAAGATATTCAAGTCTTCACAGAACTCGACGAATTTTATTCCAGCAAACTATCGCTCATTGTCTATTATGATGGTTTGAGGTAAGCCAAACTTACAAACAATTGACTTTCAGATGAAGTTCTGCATTTTTGCTTCAGTAATTTTAGCCAGGGGTTCGGCCTTGATCCATTTAGTAAAGTAGTTAATTGCAACCAAGAGGAACTTTTGCTGTCTGGACACCACCGGGAAGGGGCCAAATATATCCATCCCCCATTATGCAAATGGCCAAGTGGCGCTCAAGGGGATAAGCTTGGAGGTCGGCCTCTCTGAATACTAGCATTTCTCTGACAATGAAAGTAATAGCTTTGCCAAAGTAGCTTGTAAGATAGAGATCTGGCACCCAGATGGCTTCCATAAATTTCTTCATATACCTTCCACAATGCAAAATCAGCCTTGGAGGGTCGAAGGCATCTTAAAAGTGGTAGTGAATATGATCTTTTGTATAATTTGCCCTCATAGAGAACATCTCAGGAGGCTTGATTCTTCAATTTTTGGGCTTCTTTCGGATTATAAGGTAGGACCCCATCTTTGAGGTAAGTGATCAGTGGATCAATCCAGCTTGGCTCATGCTCAACCTGCATTACAGACTGCGGTTCTTCCAAACTCAGGCATTTTAGGACTTTGAAGAAAACCTCCTTAGGTAGTTCGGTTGGAGCTAGTGTGGCCAATTTAGAAAGGAGGTCAGCTCTGGTGTTTTTTTCTCTCGAAATCCATTGGATGCTGAAACTCTTGAAGGTTAGAATCAAATCCTTTACTTTCTCGAGATACTTTATCATACTTTCCTCCTGAGCTTCATAACTGCCACTAACTTATTTGATTACTAGTTGGGAACCATCGTATACTTAGAGAAGGTCTGCTTCCAACTCCTTAACTATCCTTAGTCCTGCTATCAGAGCTTCATACTCAGCCTTATTATTCATCGTGGAAAATTCAAAGTGCAGTGCATATTTGGCAGTGACTCCTTCCAAGTTCACCAGGATCAATCCAGTAGCTGCACCTGAAGCATTGGATGAGCTGTCAACATACAAGGTCCAGAAGCCTTCAGGAAGATTGGACTTTTCTTCAGAGGAGTCTGGCTATTGCCATAGAATGCTGACTTCATTTTGTTCAAGTTTGGCCTCATCTGAGAGAGTGCATTCTACCACGAAATCTGTTAGTATTTGAGCTTTGATTGATGGCTGAGGTTGTAAGTTGATTTCAAATTCTATAAGTTCAATTGCCCATTTTGTGACTCTTCCAAAGGCATCTGCTCGATGAAGAACTGTCTTGATTGGTTGATCAGTGAGGAGGATTATGGTGTGCCCCTAGAAGTAAGATCGAAGTCTACGGGCTGTAATTAGTAGAGCATAAGTTAGTTTTTCTAACTTAGTATACCTAGTCTCGACGTCCCTCAAGACTCGGCTTATGTAGTAGATCGGCCATTGCATTTTTGCCTCCTTGACTAGGACTGCTGTAAGGGCCATCAAGGAGACCGCCAAATACAAAAACAATCCTTCTCCTAGTTTAGGCTTGGCCAATAAGGGAGGTGAGCTGAGGTAGCTCTTGAGTCCTTTAAACGCCTCTTGACATTCAGCGTTCTAGCAGAAGTTCTTCAACTATTTGAGAACTTGGAAAAAGGGCATAAATCGCTCGACTGACCTCGAGATGAAGCAGTTTAGGGCTATCATCTTTTCAGTTAGGTGCTGAATTTCTTTGATCAATTTTGGGGTAGTCATTTCTTGAATAGCCCGAATCTTCTTCGGATTTGCTTCAATCCTGCATCTTGACACCATAAAATCCAAAAACTTCCCTAAAGTTATACTGAAAGCACACTTGGTTGGATTCAATTTCATCTTATACTTTTGAAGGGCACTGAAGGTCTCGTGATCTATTGAAGCTCAGCTCTTCACGAGCATATCATCCATATACACCTCCATGTTATAGTCAATCTGCTTTTTGAAGATCTTATTGATTAGATATGTTGCTCCTATATTTTTGAGTCCGAAAGGCATGATCCTGTAACAATAGAGACCATGATCAGTAATAAAAGTAGTTTTTTCCTCATCCTTCGATGCCATTCAGATTTGGTTATAGCTAAAGAAGGCATCCATGAAGGTGAGCAGCTCATGGCTTGAAGTTGCATCCACCAGTTGATTAATTCTGGATAAGGGGTAGCTATCTTTAAGACAGGTCTTACTCAAATTCTTGAAATCTATGTACATTCTCTACTTGCCATTTGCCTTCTTGACAAGGATCATATTAAAAATCTAGTTCAGATAGGAGACTTCTTGGATGAATTCGATCTTTTGGAGCTTGTCAACTTCTTCTGTAATTGCCTTTTATCTCTCTGGGACATGGCTGCACACCTTTTCTTTCACTGATCGGTATTTTGGATCGACAGCTAGTCGATGTTCCATGACTTTGGCATTAATTTCTGGCATGTCTGTAGGAACCTAAGCAAAGACATCCACATTTCTCCATAGAAATTCGATGAGCTGCTCTCGTATACTTGCTCCCAAATAAGAGCCGATCTGCATCATGTGCCCTTCATTTCGATCATTTCAAGAAACCAAGATAAGATCTTCCATTGGTTCTCCCCTTTCTTCCACGAGGTCATCCTGAACGTCCAACCCATCAATTAGGCAAGGGTTAGACTACTCATCCTTTTGCAGGGCGATTGAATAGCAATGCTTTGCCAGAGCTTGATTTCCTCTAACCTCTCCAATCCCATAACTTGTTAGAAACTTCATTTTCAAATAGTAGGTTGACACTACTACCTGAAGTGCATTTAGACTAGGTCGGTCGAGGATAGCATTATAAGCGAATGGAGCTTTTACCACTAAGAAGTCTACTTGCTCCCTAGATTGCTTTGTGTATCATCCCGTAGTCACACTTAAAGTTATTATGCCTTCAACTGGCACTGCATCAACAGTGAAGCCGACCAATAAAGAATTTATTGGTCCAAGTCGATTATCAGGTATAGATATTTTAAAAAAATATCATAAAATAAGACATCGACCGAACTTTCATTATCCATAAGAATGTGTCGTGCATCATAATCGATAATATTTTAAGTAATTACAACCACGTCGCTATGCGGAAACTGAACTCCTTGCACGTCTTCTTCAGTGAAAATAATGGGCTCCTCAGTTCTCCTCTTAGCTGGCCCTTCAGACCCGCTGGCCTCCTCCCATCGAAGTCCCCTAGAGATGGTATTGATGATTCCAAGAGGTGGTCGATCTTCTGGCAGCTCTTTCCTCCTTGGTGGTTCTGATTGCGATAGTGTCCTTTGTCAATCTTTCCTTGCCTCGAGTCGGCATCATAAAAATTGACCCAACCGACCTCACCTAATGAGCTCCTTGATCTCGTCTTGGAGTTGAATGCATTCTTTAGTATCGTGATCATGATCACAATGGTAAAGATAGTATTTCTTTGGATTGCACATGCCAAGATGAGTGTACATTCTCTTTGACCTTGATAGCTGCTTTTTGATCTTCATTAGTACTTAAGTTTTTGGAGCATTGAGGGGGGCGTAATTATGGAACCTTCCAAGAAAAGAACTTATTCATGCCTTTCTGTCGGGGCTTCTTTGATGATGAGTCTGAGGGAGAGTTTGGGCTCGCTTGCATTTAGGGGGAGTCCACGAGCACGGTCGAACTTCATTCGACTTTTCTTCGATCGTGGGCTTGCTAGATTCACCTGCCTGCTGCTCTCTTGCAGCTTCCTCGTCCTTCAGTTTGAAGGCTTCTTCAGCTCAAGCATAACCTTCAGCCTGAGCCAGTAAATCAGTAAAATTTTTGAGGTACTTTTTCTCCAGGGAGAACAGTAGATCGTTCTTCTGAAGGCCGTCCTTAAGCATGACCATGGCAATCGATTGGTCTAAATTTTGGACCTCCAGTGCAGCGGCGTTGAAACGATTGACATAAGCTCAGATGGTCTCTTCTTTCTATTGCTTGATATTGATAAGGGAGTCTGAACCTTATCTTGGACGTTGGTTGCTGACAAAATGAGCCACAAACTGATGGCTCATTTGGTCAAAGAAGAAGATCATACTCGACTTCAGCATCGAGTACTAGTTTCTTGCTGCTTCCTTCAAATTAGATGGGAAGGCTCGGTATAGAATGGCATCAGGTGCATCATAGAGCAGCATCATAGTCCGAAAGACCTCCAGATGGTCAACTAGAATAGTGGTGCCATCGTAGCTCTCAAATTGAGGGAGCTTAAAGTTCGGCAGGATTGATTCCTATATGATTCTCTAAGAGAAAGGAGGGTTAGTACAGATGTTATCATGGTTACCTGGGGCAGCATGATGGAGCTCCTTGATCCATCAATCCATTTCTTAAAGTTTTTGATCGAGGGCCTGATCTTGATCATGGATTTTAAAGGATTTCTAACTATAGATGAGGAAGGTCTCTTCTAGAGAAGAGTCATGATCGGATTAGGGGTTCTCTGCTCTTTATTTTTCCTTCTCGAAAGTGATGGATCTGCTGACCCAAGTATGCCTCCTTGGGACTAGTTCTTGACATCCCGATGGAAGGTTTTTCAGTCGAATTGCCGTCAGAGGCTATTGCATG
Source organism: Cocos nucifera (assembly GCA_006176705.1). Lineage (NCBI taxonomy): Eukaryota > Viridiplantae > Streptophyta > Magnoliopsida > Arecales > Arecaceae > Cocos > Cocos nucifera. The sequence goes on from QRFJ01000406.1 coordinate 303,707, forward strand.
ACCTACACTATTTCAGTGAGGCTCCAAACCTATTGCATCAATAGATTGAACTACTCCGGATCCATCATTATTGCTGATGGAGGAGGTTGCGGTGCCGATGATGGTGTCGAAGTAGGCAGATTTGGTTTAGATTTGATGACGGAGGTGATGGATCTTTGAGTGGTCATCTTCTTTGAAGATATTTTGAGGTTGAGGGAGAGAATGAAGATGACCCTTAAAGGAGAAAGCACGCAGTATCGATTAAGCACTCCTTTTAGGATAAGGGCTCAGATTTCTTCCTCTAGCGCCAATCCTGTTGGTGTAGAATCTGATTGATGTTGGATCAAGCTGGAGTTGGAGAAGAAGGGATCATTGTCGGTGATATGCAAAATAAAGTTCTATCTGAAGTCAGAGATGGTGGCTCCGGTAGGATCCTCCGATGATCAAGTTAGCTCCTATTGGCCAACAAAAATGGAGTGCTTAGAAAATTCAGATATAGAGTAACGAGAAGGAGAATGAGAGTCTAGAGAAAACATGTTTGAAGGATTTCTTTTATAGATGGAGCTTGTAACAAACTGATGGTGACAATCATAACTACTTGATAGTGGGCTATTCAGGCCATGTGGAGTTTATTATGGAAGGATGAGTTATTATTTATCACAACTTATAGGCGATGGAGATCCCTTTATTGAAGTTTGGATGTAAGTTGGAGACTTCAGTGTATTTAGTGGACTCATGACTGGCCGAGGTTTATTGGGGCAAAGTCTAGCGGCTTCAAGGAGTTCGGAAGCTTTCTAGGCCACATGCAAGCAAATGCTTCCTAAATTGAGATATGAGGTTCTATGCTCTATTCTTTGCAGAGCAATTATTATGCATCAATAATCTGATGGGGTCCCTTTGGTTGGCTCCAGCTGATTGGTGTAGCAGGGACTAAGTTTGCAACTAGAAGGAGCACTATCGGGAGGAGTACGACTGGATGAGATCATCCAGAAGAAGCACGACTGTAGGAGTTCATCTAGAAAGATTTCTACTAGAAGGAGCACTATTGAAGGAATTCATCCAAAAGGAGTTCGACTGGAAGGGGCGCATCGTCCATGATACAAAACTTCAACCATCTTCAAAATGTTCGAGATCGTCTGATTGGGCTTCTTTGAGGTCGTCTGCGTATAGGCTGGTTCATCTTAAGCTAGGACCTGAACCTACATAGAAGATGAGGTTCTTTCGGGCGATAATAAGAAATTCAACTAAAAGGAATCTGCTTGGGCGACTGGAAGGAGTTCTGTTGGTGCAAGGCCAACTTGGGGGGGAGTCGACTGGGAGAATGTCAAATGGAAAGAGGTTGGCCGAAAGGAGCTTGCCTACTAATCGAAGGAATTTGTTTATGATGAATTCAGCTGGAGAAAATCATCTGGAGGGAACACGATCAGAGAAGATCATTCAACTAGGGTGCAACTGGAGGAAAGCTCTAGTAGGTGTACACTAGAGGAATTCGATAGACCGGAGGCCAGAGGGAATTCTGCTTCTGGGTGGTTGTCCGACAATTGAGAGTAGTTTGGCTGATGAGGAAACTCGATCGACGGTCTCTAGTGGTGGACAACCAGGATACTTTTGCCACTCATCCGTTCCTTTGAAGCTCAGCCATTCTCGAGATTGTCTGAGGGCCAATAAAAGAGGGACAGGGCTTTTTGCCAGCACATCCAGAATCCTCGATACAAGAATTTAAGGGTCCTCTACTCTTCACAAGTTGTTGAAGTTTGTCCAAAAAGAGGCTTTGTCATCCAGTCAGGGTGTGTCAGGTTTGAACACTTGATTGTCTAGAGGGTTGCCATCATCATTCGAGCTCATCTAGGTGAAATCTATAAGACCTTCGTAGATTCTAAGGTTATCTGAGAAAGTTGATGATCAAAATATGGAAGGTCGGCCAATAAGTCCAAGTTGGAGGTCTATGATCTTGGTGCAAGGTAGGAATTCCACACTGGTCGAAGTTAGTCATAGTTATCGCCATCGAATGGGGTCACCTCAAGACTTGGTGTCATGTGGGACTTCGACAGGTGAGGGTTTGCCCTCAATAGATTCTAAGAATATTGTTCTACATATTTGACCTATCCAGCCATCGGGTACCATTGCTAGATGGTCATTTTGATTGGTATAAAAATTTATTTTTATGCTATCAACTTAGGTTCGGACCTATGGGGTCACATATATAAGAGTTCTCGATCTGATCGTATGGTTGATCGACGATTAAGAATCGTTCATAGGTCAAACAATCAATATGATTGATGTTTAACCTAGTGTAAGTATTACAAGAGGATCGATTAGCAATTGAATTGCTATTTGGCTTAATTTGATTAAGCCAGAGGACTGAGATCAAGTCTAATTAAATATAATTTAATTAGATTTGATTTGGACTTGATTGGATTAAGTCCAATCAGTTTATTGGATAAGCTAATTGCAAGGAGGAACGAGTCCTAGTTCAATTAGGACTAGTATCAAACCAATTTTTATTTTGATTAAAAAATTAAATCATAATTAAATTTAATTTAATATAATTTAATTAGATTATTAGTTGAGCTAAGACCTAATCTAATTGGGTTAATTAAATTTTGATTTAATTTGGTCTAAGGATCAAGATGAACTAAGTAAAACTAGGAGTCCTAGTGAGACTAGGACTCCTATCTCCATGCACCACCTTAGCTGCAACATCCCCCACACCATACTTTTTAGATTTGCATGGAGTTCTCCACACCTAAGAGAGTCCACATGCGCCCCCTTCTCCTCCTTTCTTTCTTACATGAAGATTGGGAGTGGACCAAGTCAAAATATGTTTTGAAATCAAACTCTATTTGATAGAGTTTGTAACAAATAAAACTTCTTGTTTTTGTGCTGCCCCATATCCTATTTTCTCTCTGGTTTTTGTGGTGAAAAAGCAGAGATATTATGCACCAAACAAGAGTAGTCCATGCCAATAAGAAAGGAGGGGGCGCCCAAGAGTTGGGCATCCCAACTCTAGATCTATTTGGATTTGTTTTGCTAGGTAATTGACCTAGATAAAAACTCATTCATATCTCTTAATATAAAAGGTCTTTTAACCTAACTTTTTTTGAGAGATCACATAATTGAGAGAGGCCTTTGGGCATAGAGAGGATGGGTGCAGAGAGGCTTAGGCATGGGAATTGTAAAGGCATCAATCAAGATGCTTTGGTGAGAGAAATAAAGAAGAAGAAGAGGATTTTCTTTTAGGGTTTCCTCTAAATCTCTTCCTCTAATTTTTTTGAGTTGTGAGAGGTGTCTCGGCATCACAATCTTCTTCCTCATCTTCCAAAAATTGGAGAGTCCAAGTCTCGAAGAAGAAAGATTTAGATCAACCATCGAAGAAGGATCAGCATAGTTCTAGCAAACTATACTGATTTTTGGCATTAGACTTTTGATCTATGATCAAAGGCTCGTGTGGACAACCTGTAGAGGCTGAATGCATGTACAGCTCGGAGCAACAATCTTAGGCTTGGATTAGTGAGTTAAGGAACTTGAGTTGTAAAGATAAGGATGATTTGATCTTCCTATTGCATATCTAGATTAGATCTAGTGTAGATCTATATTGATGTGATCAATACTTTTTCTTTTGATATTTTAATTTTTGATTTAATATTATGTTTTGATCATGTAATAGGATTCTAGATCTTGGATTTTATATTATTTTATTTATAAATTAATATGATTAATTCATCTTTTTTGCTATGATTTTGAAAAGTTTCAAAAGCTAACTTTAGAATCCTAGATCGATTTTCTTAAAAAATTATGAATTTTTAGATCTAAGACACCTTTATAAAATATGTGTTTGGGTATGGGTAGCTCAATTAGGTCTCAATTAGGTCTTATGGTTGATCAAATCAAATCAAGAGTGGTTAGGTGGGATCAAGAGTGCTTAGATTTGATCAGTCCATTAGATGTAAGTCTTGGTCAAGGTCGACTCATAGCCACATAAGGTCGACTCATAGCCACATATGGTTGACCACTTTAAGACCTAGTTTGGCTCGGCTGTTTGAGCCTGGATTGTAGGCTAACTTGATCATTTCTGATCAGACAAGTTGGTGTCTAAGGTAAGTTTGGTAGATACGACCGGTGGTCATTAATTGAGAGCTACTTGACCTGAATGTGCTCACGATGAGATAATGGTATATTCCTTCCATCGATCTCACTTATCTGGTTAATTGGATCGATCTAGTTTTGATTAAGATGGCTAACGATTCGGGCTAACTCATGCCACTAGGTTGGTCATAATTATTATGACTAAGTTGAGTCCAAGAGACCTAAATCAAATCTTCATAAGCAAATATTAAGTTAATTGGTCTTCTACCATTGTAGATGTATGGGCCCTTCCTGACGTTGATTATTCTCGATTGGATATAGTGGTTCAATTACATCGAAAAGATGCAACCACATCTATTAGGCATTGGATGCTATGGATTGGTGGATGGATTGGGCTTAATATTTTAGATACAGTGAGGGTTCCAATCATGAATCTAGTTTATGTAAATGGTGTGTCTGACTTAACTAAAGAGTGGAGCAATATTTCGAATATGGTGAGCTTCATGAATTAGAGATCGAGTTTAGGTGCCCCATGTTTAGAGAAACATTGGACAAGAGTTGTCCACCGATCAGCTAATCCATTATCAATAACTGTTAGGTGAGGTGGTGAACCAATTGGTGGGATCGCACCATCCACTAAAAGTCTTTGATCACAGAGATTTTTGCATCTCTGCTAAGGGAGTATAGAGATCTGAAAAAATAATGAGAGCCTAATTTATTTAAAAATAAAATTTTTAAATAAATCGATCAAGTGAAATTATAAATCTAATTAAAAATTTTGACTCTCTACACATAAATGTCTGCATCAAATCCCTTAGCCCGAATCCTAGATACCCACAGATTGACCAGACCAAATTACAAGAAATGGATAAGAAACTTCAAAATTATTTTGGGTTCAAAAAAGCTGACCCATATATTGGATTAGGAATCTCCCAATTTATCAGCACATTCGATTGTGGATCAGAGAGTATCTCATGAAAAGTGGTCAGACGATGACAATAAAATAGGATGTTACATGTTGGGCTCAATGTCTGATGAGTTGCAGCACTAACATGAGGACATCAGGACTGCATGCCAAATATTGGCACACCTTTAAGAGTTGTTTGGTGAATAGAGTCATGTAGCACGCTACCAAGTCTCAAGGAGACATTTCAAGGTGCAAATGCATGATAGGCAGTCAGTCCAAGATCATTGTTTGATATTGATCAAGAACTTAGAAGAGCTTGAGAAGTTGTGTCATAATGGACAAGGACCTGTAGATTGATGTGATCCTATAGTCTTTGACTGATGCATATGGGTAGTTCATTATGAACTTCCACATGCAAAAGCTCCAGTGCATCTTGGCTAAGTTGATGAATATGCTGGTTAGTGCTAAGCAAATTGTAAAAGGTTTAAAGGGCTCAGCTCTTGCTGTGTAGCAAACTTCCTTCAAAAGAAAGTCTTTTGGAAAGAAAAAGAAGTCTGCAAAGAAGTAGAAGGTTGAGTAGAAAAAGAATAAGAAAGAACCAAAGAAAAAGGTCATCAAAAAAAATATTTTCATTACAACACCGACGGCAACTGGAGGTGGATCCATCCTTCATATCTGGCTAGCCTGAAGAATAAGAAGGAAGCAGATCCTTCTAGAGGTATGCTCATCATTGAAACTAATCTTATAATTTCTTCTACATCCAGTTGGGTGCTTGACTCTAGTTCTAGCGCTCACCCATGCAGTTCTATGTAGGGTCTTGAGGAGAGCAAGAGGTTGAGGGATGGTGAGATGATTCTGCATATCGAAAATAAAACAAGAGTTACTACTGTGGTCGTGAAAATCTATCTTCTTTAACTACCATCTAGATTAATTTTAGTTCTTAGAGACTGTTACTTTGTGCCTGCTGCAAGCAGAAATTTGATTTCTGTTTCATGTTTTGCTTAAGAGAACTATATAATTAGTTTCTTTAAGGACCACTGTATAATTTTTTATGAAATAAATAAAATTGCAAGTAGTTTCTTAATTAATGGTCTCTATCAATTACATATTGATGTTTATATTTTTAATGTTGAGCAAAATATGATTGCCATTGGAACAAAATGACCTAGGGATAGTCTAAATGAAAGATATTTATGGCACCTTAGGCTAGGTCATATAGCCGAAGATAGGATTAATAAATTCAAGAAAATCGAACTAATGGGTCTATTGACTTTCGCGTAATATCCAATTTGTAGATCATGCCTTCAAGACAAAATGACCAAGCTTCCTTTTGTAGGACATGGGGAAAGGGCCATAGATCTACTTGCCTTAGTACATACAGATGTGTGCGATCCATTTGATGTGCCAATCAGAGGTAATTTTTTTTACTTCATTATCTTTACTGATGATCTATCTTGGTATGGGTATATGTACCTGATGCGACACAAGTCTGAAGTCTTTAAAAAGTTCAAATAATTCAGACATGAAGTAGAAAAATAAATCAAAAAGTCCATTAAGATTCTTTGATCAGATCGAGGAGATGAATATCTTAGTTGGCAATTTCTGGACTATCTCAAGGATAATGGCATAGTCTCATAATTGACTCCGCTTGGAATGCATCCAATCAATAGAGTTTCAAAATGAAGAAACTAGATCCTATTAAACATGGTCCGATCCATGATGAACTTCATAGACCTTCCTAAGTTTCTTTAGGGACATAGTTTAATGATAACCATTTATTTAGTAAATAGGATTCCATCTAAAATCATTTCTACCATACTATATGAGATATGGCATGATAAGAAACCAAGTCTGAGTCATCTCAAAATTTGAGGTTGTCCGGTTCATGTCAAGAGACAGCAGATGGATAAATTAAAGTCTAGATCCTTTAGAGCTTGATTCATCGGATATCCTAAAGAGATATTAAAATATTATTTCTATCTTTCGGAAGATCACAATATGATTGTGAGTCAACATGCCATTTTTCTTGAAAAATAATTTGTTTAAGATGGTAGCATCAAAAGGTAGATTAGGCTCGAGGAGAAAGTCTCTAAAGAGCAACAAGCCAAGGAACCTGAGGAACCCAATCAGTCTGAGTCAATCCAAATACTATCTTCTCTACCTCATAGATCAACTAGAATTTTCTATCCTCCTAAGAGATACTTAGGTACCATTTCAAAGAATGTAGAGAAAATATTTCTCACAAAAAATGAGGCTCATGTTGGTGATCCTAAAATCTATGACGAGATGATATTAGATATCAACTCCAAGAAATGGTTAGAGGCAATGAAGTTAGAAATTGACTCAATGCACTCAAACCAAGTCTGGATCTTGGTAGATCCACTTGAAGGTTTCATACCTATTGGATGTAAATAGATCTTTAAAAGAAAGATTGATGTAGATGAGAATGTAGAGACATTCAAAGTTAGGCTAGTAGCGAAAGGGTATAGTCAGTTCGAAGGCATTAACTATCAGGATACCTTTTCACCAATAGCCATGCTAAAATCTATCCGCACATTACTTGCAATAGCATCATATTTCAATTACGAAATATGGTAGATGGATGTAAAAATGACATTCCTAAATGGATATCTTGAGAAAGATATCTATATGGAACAATAGTTAATTTCATATTCAGTGATGGTGATCACAAGGTCTGCAAGCTGTGGAGGTCTATATATGGACTAAAGCAAGCATCTCAAAGCTGAAATACTCATTTTAATGATGTAATCAAATTGTTTGATTTCATCAAGAATGAGGAGCCTTGTGTATTCACAAAGATCAATGGGAGCGCTGTTGTCTTTCTTATACTGTACGTGAATGACATCCTCCTGATTGGGAATGACATTTTCATGTTGACCTCGATCAAAGTATGGTTATCAAAGGAGTTTTTTATGAAAGACCTAGGAGAGGCATCCTTTATATTACTAGGTATCACTAGTAGATTTTGGAATCAATTAGAATTATTTTGATGATTGACGATTCTAATTGGATAAATCAGAAGAGTTCTGATCCATCGAAAGATGTTTTGATGATGTCGATGATAGAGATCGCGATATGTCTCATTACCATATAGAATTGAACCTAACTGAGTCACACAAATAAGAGTTTAGATATGGATTTCATCAATTGGGCTAATTTAGTTCGATTGATTTGGATTAGATCCAAGCAGATTTAAGAAAATCATGCTAGCACACGATTGAGCATGACTTTCTCCTTCTGTTGACTTTTTAGTTCATCTTGATTGAGTCAAATTAGATTTGGCTCATCCAAGAGCCCTGTATGGCTTTATCCTGGTCTAACTAGAGCTTGTCCAGGTCAGATTGAGGCTTGTCCTAACCATTTTAGGGCTTGTCTTAAAATCATTAAAGGGCACCAGGACAAGGGTTAAACGTTGACCCACTTTGTAGGAAATAAGGGAGAGGGGTGTGCGCCCTAGATGGTTTCATGAGAGAAGAGTGGGTGCACATCGCCCTTGGCATGTGCTCCATATGGATAAGGAAGGAGGCACCCCATTCAAATAGATTTGAATGGATCAAAGAGTCTTGATGAGAACAAAGACTCTAGGAGATAAGCCTGAGGAGGATCATGGAGAAAGTTTCGAAAATAGACCTTGACTTTTTGATAGAGGGTCCTTGCGACGATGAAGTGGGAGCTCCATTTGCTGGCTCCAAACTTTCTCCTACTGAATCTGTGGCTACTCCTGTTGAAGGGCTGTACCCTACCAGTGCCACATCTAACTCTTCTGCTCTTCCCCCTTCGGAGGTTGGCGACCTCCACTAGTTGTATTTTTTTTCTTTCTTTTTTCCTTTCTTTTTTTTAACCCTCATGTACTTAACACATTTTCATTAATGAAATTGAATTTCTCCCTTCTTTTATCGTGCTTGTGCTATGATATGCTTGTTCGTTGAAAGCAGCCCCCAACTCTACCTCAGGGTATCCCCTTGAAGGCTCAAATAAAAAATTTGAGGAGAGAAGTTTGACAAGTTTAGGCAGAAACTGAAGATGAACTCAGAAAATCCAAGAACTATGCTGAAGCCACCATTGAAATTAATCATCTGTGGCAAGCATATAAGAAGGACCGCTAGTCCCAACACAGTCCAACCCCACTTGGTGGCCGATCTCAAAGATAACTAAACTCCTCTTCGACTGAACTCCCTTCTAGCTGAATTCCTTCATTATAGTTGATAGTTCCCACCAGTCTCACGTTAAGGATATCAAACTAGCAGATCTCCTCCTCAGTCGAACTTCTCTACCCCACTTAATGAATGGCTGACCGTAGCACTCATGTATTAAGAACTTTGGCTGTACAAACTTAAGTCAACAAAAGGACCCCATCATCAACATAAGTCCAAACTTCTCCCTAGAAAGCTAGTTGTATTAGATGGATCCATAGAGTGCGATATCACGTGGACATTAGATTCAGCAAGCTTACACCACTATACTTCTTATCGAAAGTAGTTGTCTACCTACCAGAAGACTGATGGAGGAAGTATCAGTCTTGGAGATTATCATCCATAAAAAGTAGCTAGAGTTGGCTCTATCAAGGTGAGGATATACGATAGGATCATTCGTACATTATCGAATGTTAGGTATATCATAGCTGAAAAAGAATTTGATTTCTTTGGGCTACTTAGAGGAGCAGGATTATGCTTTTAGTAGCCAGGCTAGGAGTGGATGCTTGAAGATTTCCAAGAAAGCTTTGGTAGCAATGAGAGGTAGAAGACTGAGTAACAATCTTTATAGAATGGAAGGCTCAGTGGTGAACAATAGTGCAGAGGTGCAAGCAGCGGCACAGGAGGAGCAGCTCTTATATCAACTGTGGCACTATCGAATGGGTCACATGAGTGACGAGGGCTCACAGAACTTAACAGAAGAGGGATGATCATAGCCCTAAAGAAGGAGGGCACAGATTTGTGTGAGTCTTGCATCTTTGGCAAACTGCATAGGGTGAAGTTTGCCAATAGTACCAAGCATAGTAAAAGAGTGCTGGATTTAGTGCACTCGGATATGTAGAGACCGGCTCCTGTATCAGCTAGAGGTGGGGCAAGATACTTTGTCATCTTCATTGATGATTTCTCAAGAAAGGTGTGGGTTTATTTGATTAGAGAAAAATTAGAGATGTTTATCCGATTCAGAGCCTGGAGAGCTGAAGTTGAGGAGTCAAAGAGACAGGTGAAGTGTCTGAGGTTGAGTAATGAAGGAGAGTATAGAAGCCTGGAGTTTAGGAGGTATTGTGAGAAAAATGGTATAAAATGCTATTACACGGTGAAGATGACTTCCTAGTAGAATGGTATCGTGGAAAGGATGAACCGGACATTGACCGAGAAGGCACAGAGTTTGAGGTTGCAGACATCACTTTCAAAATTCTTTTAGGGTGATGCTTTAACCTTTTCTTATTTTCTTGTGAATAAGTTCCCTCATCGCAAGCTGAATGGTGGCATTCTAGAGGAGATCTGAAGTGGAAAGAAGATGGAGCTTGGCCACCTGAAGGTCTTCGATTGCACAGCCTATGCACATGTGGAGGCAACTGAGATGAGCAAGTTGTAATGAAAAATATGCAGGGTTTCACGCATAAATTTCAAAACTTTTTAAAAATATAATACAACAAAAGTTATAAATTAAATTATTTAATTTATAAATGCATGTAATCTAATTACTAAATCCTACATCTAGGATCTATAACATGTCATATTGCATTTTAAATCAAAAAAAAATATTTTGGTATTGATCAAATCAATATCCTAGATCTAGAACGATTCCAGATCTAAATCCCATATCTCACCTAGGTGAGAGAAGAGATCAAATCTCTTACCTTTGCATGGGTCGAGAACTCAATGGTTGATTTTTGTTATTATCTTTGGAGCCGCACACGCATCCGGCCTCTACAGATGATCCACATGAGGTTGCAACAAAATCGAAGGTTCGTCGAACGAAGATCCGCTCGAAGTGCTAGCTTCTCACGGATCCCTTCTAATGGTTAATTTAAATTTTATTCTTTGGATCTCTTGGATACTCCAAGAGATGAAGAATAAGAGGAATAAAAAAAAATCCAATCTTTGGATCTTCCAAAAATAAAAAATTAAATAGTTAAGAAAGATCCTAAGGGAAGACACATCTTCTCTTTTTAGGACATCAACTATGTCCTAAACAGATCTTCATACCTGGACAAGAGGAGACCTTCTCCTCTAGAATATTTCTACGCTTTCATATCTCTTCCTCTCTAATTTTTCTCATAAAAAAATCATACATAAATTAAGAAAAAAGATTCTCAAAAGAATTCTAAGAGAAGACCATCTTTTCTTCACTTTCCTCTCATCAGGACATGATCAAATCATGTCAAAAAAAAATCACCATGCCCTAACTTCTTGGAGCATCCTTCCCATGCCTTCTTCCTCTCTCTCTCTCTCTCTCTCAAATTTTTATCATATAAAAATCACATAAAATAAACAAGAGGAAAATACTTAAAAGAAAAATAAAGAGAAGACAATCTTCTCTTATCTTTGTCTTCATCAAGACATCAACACTTGATGTCCAAAACAAAGGGCTTTCCTCCATGAATGTTGGCACCCATAACCTCCATGCCTTTCTCCCTTTTCCATTTGAAAGTATCGTGGAATAATAATTTGTTTCTCACATCCTCTTTCAACAAAATAGGGCACCTACCAAATAAACCTTTCACTAGGTCAAAAGACCAAGTCAAATAGGAAACTACGGAAGAGTTTTGGGGGCCGTCAAACTCTTGGACGCCTCCCCACAATTTTGTGCGTGAGATTCCTCAAACCATCGCCCAAAGAGAGAAGAAAAAAGGGTGACAAAATAATAGGTGGGCGTGGGTTTATTTCCTTAGAGAGAGGAGGAGAGTTTTAACAAATTAAAACTCTAATTTAGTTTGACTCATTCAAACTAACTTTCAAATTTGTATCCAAATTAACTAGGATATGGGGTGTGGGAAATCAATTTTATACATGGAGAATCATGTAAAAATCTAAAAACAAATATGTTGATGTGGGCTTTCTAAAATGGCGCAAAGGAGAAGATGGAATCCTAGTCTAATAAGGATTCTCATATACACTAGGTCAAACCCATTTGGACCCAATCCTAAATTTGATTTAAGTCAACCTAATTAATAAAAAAATTTAATCCAGTTAGAAGCCTAATTAAATTAGATTTAATCAAATTTAAATCAGATTTAATTTCTAATCAAATTAAAAATTAGGTACACTCAAGTCCTACTCGAACAGGGATTTGTTCTTCCTTGCAATTGGCTTATCTAATAAATCAATTAAACTTAATTTAATTAAGTCTAAACTAATTCTAATTGAATCTAATTTAATTAGAGTTGATCTCAACCTAATTGCTTAATTAGATTGAGCCAATTAGCAATCCAATTGCTAATCGATCCTCCTGCAATACTTGCATTAGGTCAAACATCAATCACATTGAATGTTTGACCTTAGAACGATTTTTAATCATTAATTAACCATTTGAACTGGTTACAACCTCTAATGTGTATGACCCCATAGGTTCGAACCTAAGTCAGTAGCATAGGAATCAATTTCTATACCAATCAAAATAACCATCTAGCAATGGTTTACGATGTCCAGATAGGTTGAATGTATGCAAAGCAACATTCTTAAAACCTTGGCCCATGGTTACCGTATAAGTCATCCCTATGACCAATAATGCTTATGATGACTTTGAGTATGCTGTCAATACTCATACAAGTCATCTCTATTGTATCTTAAAATTTTGCAAATCCCATGACTCCTCATGAGGATTACCTAGGCATAGGTTTTGCTAAATTGAAAGACAATGAGTCATTCTCTTTCTAAAGCTAATCAGGAGTGGTCAATCCCATCTTGACTCACACACTAACTTAACAAGTACTTGACTATATTCAAAAATTTTTTGAATCTATATTAGAAATACAAGCAATCTGGCATCAATGTATAGTGAGTTGCTTGCAAGTCAGTATGGTGATCTCAGATTGGAGGGACACTTATATCCGTTGGCCTTATCTAGCTACTCTTGATAGTAGAGTGCTATATTGGTCACGTTTAGTGCAGATATACTCCTACATTTCATCTGGATGCCATACTAGTGTCTGCACAATACTTGGTTATGAGGACAACCAACGCATATGGCATATAACGATCTACACTCGATAAGTTATTATTCTTATTAATAACTTATCATTTGATCGTGAATAGTTTAAGAACCATCTGATAAATCTTTCTTTATCGATTAATTATGGTTCTAAGGACTTCATCATAATTTAGAAGTTTATTTAAGGAAGATAGAACTTCTATGATGAACTAGCCAAATAACTATTATTATTAGATAATTCATATACTAATTTCAATCATCTACCACTTAGATCATTGACTTTAGGACATATTTTTCAACAACTTTCACTTGGACTAAAGTTAATCATAATGATATCAAATATTCTATCTTTCACTTGAGTTCGTATAACTCCTTAGTTCTAAGGCCTTAGGAAATGGGTCGGTCAAGTTCTCTATTTTCGTCGATCTTCCAAAAATCGACATCACCCTGATCTAAAATCAAAGATGGTAGCAATGCAAAATATGTTGGTCTTTCGATTCTTTGACTTGAGCTATGGCTCCAATGCTATGATAGGACTGGACCATCAGTGGAGGGTGCCACTCTTAACCTACTAATGAACCTCAGCTACTACATAGCTTATATGGCAGCATCATATGCCACGATGTACTCTACATCACTAACTAAATAGATTATAGTATCTTGCTTGGAATCTTTCTAGCAGATTGCTCCTGAAATTAGGGTATGATCCGACATTCTCTTGTTGTTATCTTGTTCTGATTGATATTAAAACATCTACATGTTTTAAGTTAGTATTTTCATATTTGAGTCACTGAACCTTAGTATTTTCCAAATACTTAAGAATTGTTTATACAATCTTTCGGTGATTCTCACTTAGATCAGACTGGTTTCTACTCACTATCATTAGTAAGTATACCATATTTGATTTTGAACATTGAGAAATTAGATGATAGCCAAACCTTTATTTTTTGCAATGCTGGATGCTATTCTCGATTAAAAGAACTTCATCCACAGACAACATAAGAAATAATACTATAGAATATTTTGCCCACTTACAAATGTAGGATTTGTCTTTGTTTATAACAAAGACATATGTTCAAAACGTATGTTCCAAAATTAAGATAATAGCCAAATGGGCTTTATAGGTCTTTACCTTCTTGTCTGTGCTACTCTGATCCTTTTAAAAATTCATTCATATCCAATAGATTTCATCCCTTTAGGTGAAACATCTAGTGTCCACACACTATTGATTTTCATGGACTTCAATTTGGATTATATGGCTCCAAGCCACTTCTTAGAGTCAGACCACTATATTGCAAACCTATAGGTGATCAGATCCTTGTTGTTCTCATCAAGTTCAACAAGATCACCATCCTGAACCTAGACACTAAAGTATCTGTTCGACTAATACGGTACTCTACCGGATCTTCTTATAGGTGTTACCTTAATAGGTTCCAGATTTGATCTGATCAAATCTGGTTCTGTAGGTTTACTAGATTATGTTGGTTCATTTTCTATCGATCAAACTTTTTCACATTCAACTTGACAGGCATCAGTTCTTTCTTTAAGAAACTCCTTTCCAAAAGGAATGCTCTACTGCTGATGAACATCTTATGTTTTTCAATATGGTAGAATTAATAACCCTCAAACACCTGTTGGACTAGGATCCAAGTTTATCTATGTGTAAACCTTTGACATAGACCGTTCAACTCTAAACTCAAAGGTGAGAGAATCTAGGTTTATGCCCAATCCATATCCTATATGGAGTCTTTACAACAGATTTATTCGGTATGTTTTTAGAGCAAAACTAGTAGTCATAAGAGCACAATCCTGAAATAGGCAGATAAGTGAATCCTATTATGGATTGAATCATGTCTAATAAAGTTCAATCTCTCCTTTCAGATACACTATATTTTGAAAAAGAATTCACTCAGAGAGAATCCTATTCTCTCCTAGATATATCATAAACTTACCAGATAAGTATTTGCCTCTTCGATTTAATCAAAGAGTTCCAATACCATTTTCAGTTTATTTTTCTATTTCATTGTTGAATCATTTGAACATTTCAAATGATTCAAGCCAGATGCACCTATGCCCAGACAGGTCGTCTATAATGAAATACTAATATCTTTCTTTTGCACTTAAGTTTATAGGTTCACATGCATCACTATGTATGAGACTTAAAACTTTATCGGCTCTTTTACCTTTTTCATTAAAAGATGACTTTGTCATCTCTCCAAGAAGACAAAACTCACAGGCTATCAATGATTCACAATCATTGATGTCAAGATTTTTCTCTCAAGCTAATCCATTTATCCTGCTCTTGTCAAGATGACTAAGCTTATATTGCCAAAGATAGACATCCATGACATAATCTAACTGGAATGTTTATTAAATATGTACATTACACGTAACAAACTGTATAAATATTAAATATTATTTTTTTATTATCCATGTATTATTATAATATTATTCATTATAATATCATAATAATCTTCTTTATTGATAAATAATAACCATCTCTGACCAAAAGGCCAATAGAGATCATATTTATCATAAATGATGGACAATAGTGACAATCACTCAAAATGACATCTTTTAAAAATAGGCTTGACAATTTCTAAAGCTAAGATTGAAACATGACTTCCATCCCTAATGTTCAGGCATTTCTCACCATTTTCAAATATTCTACTTACCTTTAATCTCTGCAACGAATTGCATAAGACCACTGGTATCTAATACCTAGATAATAGAATTATATATAGAAAATTTTAATGTGTTATCATATAAAATTCTTGATAAGCAACTCTTGTTTCTTTCTCTTGTTCAGTCTATTATGGTCAAGAAAAGTGAGACAATTCTTCTTCCAATGACTTTGCTTCTAATAGTAGAAGCACTATGCCTAATTTGGATCAATATTGGACTAATTATTTTAACTGAGCTAAGTAGCCTCAGTGTGAACCCATTCATACTACTGAACCAAATTCAACTTTTGATACTAATTATCGAAGTTGGATCCTATAAGTCATCACTGTCTAGTAGTGATTGAAGTAATTAGGGTTTAGCCTTATTTTGAGAAAAGAGAACATTGATCTAAGTATATGAATTATTTTAAGCCTAAAAATTTAGACTTTAGTCTTAAGGTTCTTTCACTATTTTATTCAAATTGATAGCCTCTACCTCCAATTCAAAAAATTACTTTAATTTTCTAGTAGGTATTAGAATTCACATAGACTACACACAAGTCTGACTTTGGTCGGCCAACCCATGTGCATCTACGGATAGGTTTATTAATCAATTATTTCTCCAAACAACTTTTAGTAATTTAATTTTGCTCCAAAGATCTAATCAGTAGGTTTTGGCCTCTACTATAAGGATCTGGTTAGGTTCAACCATTAACATGATAGTACTTGGTGTATTTAACCGATGAATGATTAAGCCCAACTTTGGTTGGCCAACCTAACCACTATTAGAGAGACACTTTCAACTTATCATATTATGAATGATAATTTCATTAGTCAATAAGCATCAGGCCTTTAGGCCTCCAATGATTATTAAGTTAATGGACCCATTATCATCCAACTTAATGGGAGGCTATGACTCAGTTATCTTCATAATTTTATCATTTTAAGGATCTAATAATTTTAAAAAATTTAAAATTTATTTATGATTTATGGATAGAAAGAACATGAATCAATTTGCTCCTACTGACTTCACCAAGTCAAGTCCTCCCACTGACTTCTCAAGTCATTGATAAGGACTAGGATCAACATTAGTCCATGGGCACTTAGATCTGTTTTACTAAATAAAATTAGTCTCACTGATCTTCTATATGACATGGGTTAGCACGAATTAATGAGCAACCTAATCAAGATCTAATTAACAACATTGGCTAGGTAAGTAAGATCAATGGGAGGGTCTGCCAAGGCTTGCCTTTGACACCATCTGAAATGGCTAGGTAAGCGGGCTGCTAATTAAAAATCACCAATCTAGGATGCCAGACTTACCTTAGACACCATCGATTTATTAGTTTTGATTTGGTCTGTCTAAAGACTTGGGCTCGATCACTAAGCCACGATCAGTATTCATTTGTTAGATGTACGAACTTTGATCAACTACAACTATTGAAGTGATTTATAGAAATGACTTAATCCTAATTAATTATTAATTAGGTTTGATCAATTTCTTAACTAATTTCATATTTAATATAACCTTAGGTCTAACCCAGTTAAGGATTTGATTAAAGCTAACCCATTATCCTTTAATCCATGTTTTATGAAATTATCTTAGGATCTTTAAATCACAAACCTAGATCCTAAACAATCAGTTAATTCTTAATTAAGTTCAAAGCTTATGAGTTTAGGTTTATGGAACCTCAAAACTTATTTTTGATTTGATCATTTGAAATATTTTCAAATTTATAAATAGTTTACATTGAATCATATTCAATATATGATTTTAGATTTGATTTATTTTAATATTTTGATCATGTTCTATGGTTTCAAATCTAGGATTTTGTAGAAAGTAAGTTCTCAATTTAAATTTTATAAAATAAATATATACTATATATATACATTCTAGATTCAAAATAAAAGATACATATCAACATATGCAGCAATAGGATTTAGATCTAAACATAAAATATATCACATGGATCAGATCATAAACCATTTAAATTTATATTTATAATCTAATAATAAATCATAAATTATTTTAGATCTCATCTAACATATTTATGATTTAGGTTATTCAAGTCAGCACATACTAGGATAACTTCTTTACTATAAGGGATAAATCTTACAGCAGGACAATCTTATAATCAGTATGTCCAACCTAATATTATTTAGATCTAATCTAAATAATCTAAAATAGATTAAATATTTATTTAATTTTAAATTTAAAATAAAAAAATAAATCATAAAATTATTTAGATAATATCTAACTTATTCATGATTCAAGAATAGATGAGCATATACTAGGATAACCTCTCCACTGTAAGTGATAAACCTTACAGCAAGACAATCTTATAATCAGTATATGCGATCTATATAGTCTTATTTTTTAGATTTAATTTAATACAAACATGATCATGTTATAATAGAATATGGATATTCTGATACCATGGATGAAAAATATGCAAGATTTCATGCATGAATTTTAAAACTATTTTGAAATGTAATACAGTGAAAGTTGTAAATTAAATCATTTAATTTATAAATGCATGTAATCTAATTACTAAACTCTACATCTAGGACCTATAATATGTCATATTATATTATAAATTAAAAAATAAATATTTTGATATTGATCAAATCAATAGCTTAGATCTAGAATAATTCTAGATCTAAATTCTAGATCTCATCTAGGTGAGAGAAGAGATCAAGTCTCTTATCTTTGCATGGATTGAGAACTTTATGATTGATTTTTGTTATTTTCTTTGGAGTCGCAAACACGTCCAGCCTCTACAGGTAATTCACACGAGGCTGCAATAAAATCGAAGGTTTGTCGAATGAAGATCTGCTCGAAGTGTTAGCTTCTCATGGATCCCGCCTGATGGTTAATTTAAAATTTATTCTTTGGATCTCTTGGATACTCCAAGAGATAAAAAATAAGAGAAGGAATAAGAGAGAAATTCAATCTTTGGATTTCTCAAAAATCAGAAATTAAATAGTTAAGAAAGATCCTAAGAGAAGACACATCTTCTTTTTTCAGGACATCAACCGTTGATGTCCTAAATGGATCTTTATACTTGGACAAGAGGAGACCTTCTCTAGAATATTTCTATGCTTCCAAATCTCTTCCACTCTGATTTTTTTCATAGAAAAATCATACATAAATTAAGAAGAAAGGATTCTCAAAAGAATCCTAAGAGAAGACTATCTTCTCTTCACTTTTCTCTCATCAGGACATGATCAAATCATGTCCAAAAAAAAAATCATCATGCCCTAACTTCTTGGAGCATCCTTCCCACACCCTCTTCCTCTCTCTCTCTTAGATTGTTATCATATAAAAATTACATAAAATAAATAAGAGGAAAATACTTAAAAGAAAAATAAAGAGAAGACACTTCTCTTACCTTTGTCTTCATCAAGACACAACACTTGATGTCCAAAAGAAAGGACTTTCCTCCATGAATGTTGGCGCCCAAAACCTCCATGCCTTTCTTCCTTTCCCATCTGAAAATATCATGCAATAATAATTTGTTTCTCACATCCTCTTTCAGCAAAATAGGGCACCTACCAAATAAACCTTTGACTAGGTCAAAAGATCAAGTCAAATAGGAAACTAAGGAAGAGTTTGGGGGGTGTCCAACTCTTGGATGCCTCCCCACACTTTTGTGCATGAGATTTCTCAAACCATTGCCCAAAGGGAGAAGAAAAAAGGGTGACAAATAGGTAGGTGTGGGTTTATTTCCATAGAGAGAGGAAGAGAGTTTTAACAAATTAAAACTCTAATTTAGTTTGACTCATTCAAATTAACTAACTTCCAAATTTGACCAAGTCAAATTTATATCCAAATTAATCAGGATATGGGGTGTGGAAAATCAATTTCATGCATGGAAAATCACATAAAAATCTGGAAACAAATATGTGGGCATGGGCTTTCTAAAGTAGCGCAAAGGAGAAGATGGAATCCTAGTCTAACTAGGATTCTCATATACACTAGGTCAAACCCATTTGGACCCAATCCTAAATTTGATTTAAGTCAACCTAATTAATAAGAAATCATAATCCAATTAGAAGCCAAATTAAATTAGATTTAATCAAAAAATTAGGTTTAATTTCTAATCAAATTAGAAATTAGGTATACTCAAGTTCTAGTCGAATAGGGACATATTCTTTCTTGCAATTGGCTTATCTAATAAATTAATTAAACTTAATCTAATTAAGCCCAAACTAATTTTAATTGAATCTAGCTCAATTAGAGTTAATCTCAGCTTGATTACTCAATCGGATTAAACCAATTAGCAATCCAATTGCTAATCGATCCTCCTGCAATACTTGCATAAGGTCAAATATCAATCGTATTAAATGTTTGATCTTAGAACGATTCTCAATCATCAATTAACCATCTGATCTAGTTACAACCTCTAATATGTGTGACCCCATAGGTTTGAACCTAAGCTGGTAGTATAGAAACCAATTCTTGTACCAGTCGAAGCAACCATCTAGCAATGGTTTCCAACGTTCAGATAGATCGAATGTATGCAAAGCAATATTCTTAGAACCTTGGCCCATGATTATCATATAATTCATCTCTATAATTAATAATGCTTAAGATGACTTTGAGTATACTGTCAACACTCATACAAGTCAACTCTATCGTGTCTCAAAATTTTGCAAATCTCATGACTCCTCACGAGGATTATCTAAGCCTAGGTTTTGTTAAATTAAAACATGGTGAGTCATTCTCTTCTTGAAGCTAATCAAGAGTGGTCAATCCCATCTTAACTCACACACCGACTTCATAAGTACTTGACTATACCCAAAAATCTTTGAAACCTATATTAGAAATACAGGCAATCCAATATCAAAGTACAGTGAGTTGCTTGCAAGTCACCATGGTGATCTCAGGTCGGAGGGATACTTATACCCATTGGCCTTAGCTAGCTACTCTTGACAGTAGAATGCTACATTGGTTATGTTCAGTGCAGATGTACTCCTACATCTCATCTGAATGCCATACCAGTATCTCCACACCACTTGATTATGAGGACAATCAATGCATATAGCATACAGTGACCTACACTCGATAAGTTATCATCCTTATTAATAACTTATCATTTGATCGTGAATAGTTTAAGAACCATCTGATAAATCCTTCTTTATTGATTGATTGTGGTTTTAAAAACTTCATTATAATTTAGAAGTTCATTTAAGAAAGATAGAACTTCTATGATGAACTAGCCAAATAACTATTATTATTAGATAATTTATATACTAATTTTAATCATCTACCACTTAGATAATTGGCTTTAGGACATATTTTCTAACAAGTTGGACCTTAAATCTCAAAAGATCACACTCATAGGATATCCATAAGGAGTCATGGGATACCTACTATAAAATCCTAAAGCACAGAAGGCAGTGATCAACAGAGATGTTATTTTTGATGAAAAAAGCATATTGAAGAGGTCTGGGAGTATAGGAGTAATTGGAGAAATGAAGGTGAACAGTGGTGGTCGATCAGAGAATGATGGCATGTAGGTTACATCCACTTACAGAAGTGTTCCTATTGAGGTGGAGCTAGGTAGGAGAGTACTAACTCAAATTGAAAATCAACATGAAGGGCCAATAGTTCAGTTAGATGTGTAGGAGCAGCCATAGACATCAGGCAGGAGCAATGTGCCAGTGGGAGTGGCTTTGCATAAGCTCTAGCGTACTGCTAAAAGATCAGTCAGATATGATATTGATAAGATTATCTTCTATGCACTCATCGCTGCTAATGAAGATCTAAAAAATTATGTAAAGGCCATGGAGAGTGAAGACCATGAGCCATGGATGCAAGCCATGATAGAGGAGATGGAATTACTAAAGAAAAATTAGACATGGCAGCTGGTGGATCTTCTAGAAGGTGCTCGATCTATTGGCTCAAAGTGGGTGTTTACAAAAAAGGAGGTACCTTCAGAACAAGATGTAGTTAGGTTCAAGATAAGGCTGGTAGCAAAGGGATACTCACAAAGGAAAGGGTTGATTACATAGAAGTTTTTTCTCCTATGGTGCGTCATACATCTATTCAGATTTTGCTATCACTGATGACAGCACAACATAGAGTTGGAATAGATGGATATGAAGATGGCCTTCCTTCATGGTACATTGAAAGAAATAATCTATATGAAGTAGCTAGATGATTTCATGAAGATTGGATAGAAGAAAAATGTGTGTTTATTGAGGAGGTCACTGTAAGGTCTGAAATAATTCCCTCGTCAGTGGTATCATAGATTTGATAACTTTATTTTAAGCCTGAAATTTGTTAGATGCGAACATGACTGCTATGTCTACATCAATAATGTAGATGAGGAGGATGTGCTGTACCTGCTAGAGGATATGCTCATAGCCAATAGAAGCATGAAAGCTATGAAAAGACTGAAAAGAGCATTATCATCTGAATTTGAGATGAAGGATATGGGTCCAGCATTGAAAATTCTTAGAATGGAGATTTGTAGAGATAGTTGTAAAGGAATGCTCCATTTATCATAAGAAGGATATATCCAAAAAATTATGGAAAGGTTTGGGATGGAGAAGGTCAAACCTGTAGAGACACCATTATCGAGCCATATGTCTCTCTCCAAGTATCAAAGCCTCCAGTCAGAAGAAGAAAGAGAATACATGGATGAAGTCCTTTATGCGAATGCTGTAGGTACTATGATGTAAACTATGGTGTGCTATAGACCAGATATAGCATATGTAGTGAGCATGGTTAGTAGATACATGGATAACCTTAGAAAGAAACATTGGAAAGCATTGAAGTGGATATTAAGATATCTATAGAAAAGAAGGGATTATGGTTTGGTATTTAGTGGATAGCTAGGAGGATTTGAAGATAGAAGTTTAAATCCTCTGGAAGGGTTGTAGATGCAAATTATGCAGGTGATCTTGATACAAGAAGGTCTACGATTGGATACCTCTTCTGCATATATGATGGATCGGTATCTTGAAGATCAACTCTTCAAACAATCACGGTCTTGTCTACCATAGAGGTCGACTACATTGAAATTACTGAGGCTGTAAAGGAAGAACTTTGGCTTAGAAGGCTGATTTTTGAGATGGGGGTGGAGCAGAGCAAGGTTAAACGTATAGTGATAGTCAGAGTGCTCTGCTACTTGCATAGAACCCAGTCTATCTTGTGCGCACAAAGCATATAGACGTGAGATACCACAGGATTAGAGAATTGATGGAGGAAGGTGAAGTTGAACTGATGAAGATCCATACAAAGAAAAATCAATCTGATATATTCATGAAGGTACTCTCTAGAGATAGTTTTTAGATGTGTGTGGCACGAATGGGTTTGCAAGGAAGAGATGAGTTCACAAGGACTTGGAAGCACCAAGGTGGAGAATGTGAGCTTAGGTGTGGCACTCCCAAGTCTTGGAAACATGAGAAGAAAGGTCATGGGAAGATGGGAGCAAACTAGCGAGGAAATCAATCTAGGTTAGCAAGTTATAGGAGACTTACCGGCTCATCCTAAGACTGGATCGGTTAAGTAGGAAACTGGGCTAGCTCAGTCTTAGACTAGATTGGCTATGTCTCAAAAAAAATTTAGACACAAAATAGTATTTTTGGGACTACAAATAGGATATACAACTGGATCGACTCAGTCTCAGACTAAGTCAAGCTTGTCTCAGGTTAGCCGGCTAAGTCTGAAACTGAGCCAACTCAATTTTTACAGGATTGTTTTGTGTACGTGGGTTGTTTGGATTTGGAAAGTTTTTCTATGAGTTTGAGACTTGATCCTTTTGTAAAGTATATATACTAAAAATAGGTTAAGAATGTAGATGATGCCGAATTCATTGAAATAAAAGCTCTTTTCTTCCAAAAAACTCTTTTGCTCTCTTTCTCTCTTCTCTCTTGAATCCATTGTTTTGCTTCTGCATTGATCCTAGGAGATTGTTCCTTGTTTCTTGGCTAATCACCAGTGGCCACGTCGATCTATGAGAGGGTCGGATTTTCCAACAACTCTACCATTCTCTCCAACATCATGCCTCATCTTCTTGATCCTCTTCCTCTTCTCCATGCTCGAGGAGTTGGGCAAATTAGCATGCAAGAGTCAAGTTGCTGCTATGCGAAGATCGAGTCAAAAAGATCCCAATTGCGTGAGACAATTATGCTACTGTCGAAGATTGGATTGAATGCAAACCAGATTGATTTTAGATCTAATCTTTTGAGATCAGATCTAGAAGGAGAAGACTTCTAAATCTGACACAAGTGGATGCTGGTAGAGGTTGGGTGCATGTGTGGCTCAAGTTAGAATCTCGAAAGCTTCATATCATCGCCGTAGGGTGAACCATTCACCCGATCTGGTAATATGATATATCACTAAATTTTATTTTTTTATTTTATGTTTAGATCAATCTAATTAGATTTGAGAACTCTCAAATCTAATCAGATCATAGAAAAAATCTTAAAATTTTTTCTATAAATATGATCCGATCATATTGATCCTACAGTAAGGAACTAGATTTTCCTTCAACAACATCCCTGGTTGCATTAACCAAAGCTACACTTGATTGTTATACATAATGTCTATCTTAGATTTCATGGCATCTAGCTATCTATCAGAGTCTCTACTCAAGATCGCTTCCAAATAGATCAGCGGATCATTATCCTCAATGATGTTAATCTTTTTGTCATTCCCAATGATAAAACCATATCTTAGAGGTGCCTATTGAAAGAATAAGTGCTCTACATGCTAATCACAAGGATGATATGATGAGACTTTTCTGTGTCTTCTTCTAACTCATGTAATGATATTTGTTCTGATATTAATAAAATGAGGCATTATGATTTATCATTTTAGTTGCATCTTTCTATGTTAAAGATTATGATGAATCCTAAAGATTAGGGCAAAAGTTTTAGAGGATATGAATGGGTCATGCCTGTGAGACCTAAAATCATAAAATTCTAATCTTAAATATTCTTGGTCATAGGAGCATTGAGTTGGAGATCAATGTTTCGGATAGACTGGCACATCCTATGTATGCTCGATGGACAGGATGGTAGATCTCACTAGCTACTTGTATTGGGATACTAATACAAAAATCTAGGTGCTCATCTAGGAATGAGTCCATTGAGTTGACTTGTCGATAGAGAACATCTTATAAAGTCTTACATGTATGTCAAAAGATGGTTCTTTAAGTGGGAGTTGTGCAAATGATCCTTAGATCTAAGACCACCATGAAAGCTTGTGCACATGAATCCATATTTTGATTCATACTCTATTATGATTGAAGTCTTGAACAGGGTGTTCTTGATATGGTGGAGTGTATATAGGAGTTGTGAGTAGGTCAACAAGGAATCAGTCACTCATAATAAAAGGAGATGACATCTTATGCAGTCTCATCTCAAGATAACTTGAGTAAACTTTGGCCAAAGCAACATGAAGATTAGATAGAATTTCTAATGCTTCATTAGAGCTATCACTAATTGATGAAGAATCGACAAGAATATGTATTTGAGTTTAACATAAATCCATACTCATAAATATATTCGGAATACAGGATAATCGAAGGATTGAATTGCATGAAAAATTATCACTAAAGGATATATTTGGTATTTTTACCAAATTTCACATCTTCTAGATAGTCATGATACATTGTTAGACATTAATCTTGACTTGTAGGTATTGAAAATAATATCCCAAATTCAATTGTCAATCTATTGATGGTTGAGATTAATTTTTGTAATTATACATGAATCATATATTAATAAAAATTATTTGGCATTTTTCATCATAAGATTGTATATCTTCTTAATCGAACTCTATTATTATGATGAAAGTCCTTAGAACTACTTCTAATATGATAAAGAAGGATTTATTGTATGATTTTTAAACTTGTTCACGATCAAATGAAACATTATTAATAAGGATGATAATTGTATCAAGTATAGGTTATTATGTATCATATGGATTGGTTGTCCTCTTAACCAAGGAGTATGTAGATATTGGTATGGCATACATGTGAGACATTAATCTGTACTGAATGTGATCAATTCTAGAGCACTGCTATCAAGAGTGTTATCCGAGGGAATATTGGTATAAGTATCCCTCCAATCTAAGCTCACCTTGAAGACTTACAAGCAATTCACTATACTTTTGTACCAAAATATCTAAATTTTTAATTCTATAATGAAAGATTTCTAGGTGCAGTCAAGTGCTTGTTAAGTCGGTGCATGAGTTAAGATGGGATCGACCACTCTAAGTAAAATTAGAGAGAATATATCAATATATTTTAATTTAGCAAAATCTTGGCTAGAGTAATTCTTATGAGGGGTCATACGATTGAGTAGGTTGAGATACTATAAGGATGATCTAATCAAGAGTTGATAGTAAACTTTAAAGTTTTCATGAGCATTATTGGTCAAGAGGATGAATTATAAGATAACCTTATTTTAGTAGGTTATGAATGTTGCTTCGCTACATTCGACTCTATCCAGATGTCGGGTACCATGGTTATATGGTCAATTTGAATGGTACAAAATTTTTTTTTGTGCTATCGACTTAGGGTTTGAACCTATGGGGTCATGCATATTAGAAGTTTTGCACCGATCAGATAGTTGATCAATGATTGAGAATCATTGAAGGATATAATTATCAATGTGATTGATGACTAACCTAATACAATTAACTAAGAGAAGATTAAATAATAATCAAATTATTAATTTACTCAATTTGATTGAGTTATGAGGATTAGATCAAGTCTAATTGAATTGGATTCAATTAGGTCTGACTTGATTAGGTTATTGGATGACCTAGTCACTAAGAAAGATGAGACTCTAATTTGACCAGATCTTGGATTCAATTAATCCTTGATTTGATCAAGAGATTGAAAGCTTAGTTAGATTAGGTTAACTCATACATTTGGATCTGATCAAAGGTGGTTTGATTTGAACCAAATTGGATGAAAACCTAGAGTCCAATTTAGGATTGCATCCTCCCTTGTGCCTAACCCTAAAACCCCTCCCTATTCTCAACACACCAAAGGGTTGTGGATGAGTTTCCAAGATGCCAGTCACCACTCTTGCTGCCCCCTACTGATAGAGTTTGGGCTGGAGAAGTTTTAGCTCAAAAGGGTTTTGAATTGGAGATCGTTTCAATCTCCAACTCCTCCCTATCTATGCCACCCAACCCTCTATATATTCAGCCCTTTTGCAAGACTAAGATAGAATAGAAGTTTTATAGCTTTTGGGCATGAGAAATTCAGAGAGAGTGGCTCTGGGAGTGAGGTTTAGGAAAGGGTTTCTTGGAGTGTGAGATTAAGAAGTTATTCCTCTTTGGGGTGAGAGGCTAGGGTATTGTGTGTGTTGAAGGAAGAAGGCTGTTCTTCCTTGTATAAGCCTCTATCATCTCCTTCCCTTTGTTCAGCCATTAAGGTTGTTTTTGCAAAGAGCTACCACTCTGGGAGCTGACAGATCGAGCTTCACATGGATACCCTTAGAGGCTATTTGTGTGTGTGGCTGAAGCAACAAACAAGATCTACAAAGCTTTGATCTTCACTTCATATTCAGGTATGAAATTTGATCCCATATTCTTTTATATTTTAGATTTTACATGCATGATATTATATCATACATCCTAAAATAGGGTATTTGTAGGTTATATCTAATGCATGTTTAGATTAAAAAGTTTAATCTAAAATCTTCCATTGCATGTGTTTCCAAAAAAGTTTTGAAAACTATGCATGTGTTGAGGAAAATGCCTTGAATTCTTCCATAATGATCCACAATGAGATCTAGGATGACAAACGTAGTCCAACGAGCATAAGAACACCTTAGTCGAAGTCTAGATGGAGAAAATACACATGAAGAAAGAATGCCAATGTAAGAGTTATGGCCCATGGGCCATTAGAGTGGGCCCATGGACTGGCACAGGCTAGAGCAGGCGGCACGGGCCAGCTTGGCCCAGCATGCAGGTCAGCTATGAGCATACAGCCCATGCAATGCATGCGGGTGCGGCCCAGCACACGGGGGTGCCTAGCATGTGGGTAGGCCTAGCATGCGGACGGGCCCAGCATGCCACGGCCCAGTGCGTGGGCAGGCCTAGTGTAGTGAACTAGGTGCATTTCCCCTTGGTTTCATGCAGTCCATAGTGGACCAGGGGCATTTCCCACCCCATTTCACATGATCTTTGGATTTTTTGTGGACCGATGTATGATCTAACGGCTGTTGGGGCTCGCAGTTTTGATCAGACAATAGTTGGGCTTGATCAGACAATGGAGGATGTTGTGGACGTGGTCAACAGTGTTGTTTGAGTTTAAATTGGAGTCCCTACTCTGATCCTGACTCAGTTTGAGGCTTATAAAAGCCTGTAGATGGACAGTGGCTTAAGTTGTGGTTCGACTGATACCTGAAATGGAAGAAGGCAGCAGATCAAAGGCCGCTAGCAAATAGTAGGTGTAGGGGGGCTTCGGGCAGCTAGGTAGTGGACTGTTGTCATTTTAGGGGATCTCTAAGAGAGAGCTTTGTAGTATAGCTTCTGGTTGAAAAGATTGTATACGAGTATTGAGAGTGGATAATCTCCTCTTGTATTTGATTCTTTTTCATAGTGAAGCCTTGCATGCCTCATAGAGATGAGCCTTTGGACTGATCCACATACTTGATTGTGTTTCTTTTATTTCTTCTTTCTTCCTGCTACAATATTTTGGTACGAGATTCCTAATAATTGATATTTGAACCAGGTGATACCAGCACATGTGATTGTCCAGATCATAATGGTGTTGATCGAGATCAAAGAAGATAAAGAAGACAAGCTCAATCAAGATAGAGATCAGTTGGTTCGATAGGAAGAGCAAATTCTCCCTCTAGGAAGCAAAGATCAAGAACGTGCTCATCCAACAAGGGTTGATCAACATTCTTTTAAATGAAAAGAAGCTGGACACCATAGTGGAGAGGACCTGAGAGCGGCTATAGATGCAGACGGTGAGTACCATTTGCATGTACCTAATAGATGAGGCAGTGATCCATGTACTTAGCAGGACTTTTCTGATGGTGCTATGGTCGAAGCTCATTGAGTTATGTATGGTGAAATCCCTCACCAACATCCTCTTTCTTTGGAGGCAGTTCTATCAATTATGGATGACTAAGGGACAGAGTGTGTAGGAGCATCTCACCACTTTCAGAAGATTCTCAACAATCTTCTTAGTATAGATGAGAAGGTTGAGGAGAAGACTAAGGCATTGCTCTTTGCTAACATCACTTTCTCCTTTATATGAGTCATTGGTGACTGCTCTTCTAGTAAGAAAGAGCACCATCAAGATGGATGAGGTCACTACAGTGATTCTTTAAAATGAGGTTCTCTTAAGGGAGAACCCAGTTTTGAGCTCAGATGGTGGCAGCTCAACTTTCATGGTTTCTGAAGGAACAGGTGACAACAGACGAAGCGGCAGAAGATTGCAAGGTGGGCAATCCAGGTGCAAAATGAGGGATCCCAATAAGATCAAATGCTACTGATGTGACGAGTTGGGGCATCATGTCAGAGATTGCTCGTAGCTTAGGGATCAAACGAGGGCTACAGTAGCAACGGCTAGCAGTAAGTCAGAAGATGATGTCCTGATGATATATGATAAAGTATCTACATCTTTTTAATAGTGGATTTTAAATTCTACATGCACATATTATGTTTGTTGTAGAGAGAAGTAGATTGACTCCTTGGAGAGTGGTGAGGGCATTGTTTATCTACTGGATGGATCGAGCTGTGTGATCAGAGGCATCAGGATGGTCAAATGGAGGACACATGATGGTACAGTAAGGAGATTGTAGGAGGTCTGATACATACTCAATTTTAGGTAGAATCTTATCTCACTGAGCAAACTGGATTCAAATGGCTATAGGTGGGTAGTTGCTGATGAAATCCTAAAGGTTATGCATGGCGATAGAGTTATTCTTAAGGGGAAGAAGAGGATGAGAGGACATTACTATTGGGCAATCAAGTTAGTTCAAGGTGGAGCTTCAGGAGCTAGAGGGAGCCTAGTGTGAGATGGAGCTCCAGGTGGAGATGGATCAGGCATGAGCTGAGAGACTCAAGAGGATAACAGGCGATGTTGCAAAGTAAAGTTTTTATTACTACAGGAGACTTTTCTGAGTAGGTCTTTGGTTAGAATGGACACAGCCCATGATGGAGGTAGGATCAAGCGGCCGAGCTTGACTCGCACATTGTCCATCCATGAGATAACAGGCATGCCCTTGGGTGTCAGAGTGAGATGGATCACAGGCTCTCAAAGATAGGTGGAGGTCAAACATCGCATCGAGATGGAGATTGTTGAGAAAAATGTCTCGAGATTTGGTCCACAATAAGCCCATAATGAGATCTAGGATGAGGAACGGAGTCCAACAAGGCCCAGGCCGATAGCACATGGTGGTGCTAGGCTAGTCGCGCACTAGGTTGGCCCAGGCGCGCCAGCGTGAATGGGTGTGTGCGGGCCACACAGGTGCCCAAGCCCACTGTAGAGCATGGTCTACGGTGGACTGTCGGCTCATGGGCACCCATGTGGACCAATAGGCCATTTTCAGGCCATTTCACATGGTCCACAATACTATTCCATGGATCGATTGTGATTCGATGGCTCGGATAGGAGCCAGTCATGATCGGATGGTTGGAGCTTGATCTGGTAATGATGGACTGCTATTTTATGTGATCCGATGGCTAAGAGAGCTTCTGATGCTGATCGGATGGTTCAGATGCAATCCTAGCTTGATCGAAACACTATATGTGTGATCGAATGGCTTTAAAGTGAGCCGATCATGATCGAATGGCCAGAAAGCGATCGTGAGTATTTTTGAAATTGGATTTCCTATTAAAATATTATTTTTAGATTTTTGGAGTCTATATAACTCCGATTGATGAATCGTTTATTGCATTGGAGAGTTGGTGACATCTTAGAGATGTTGATAGGCTTCTTGAGAGGTTTCAGAGAGCTTTTATAGAATTTTAGAGCTTTTTATTAAGAGACTCTTGTACAAGGGTTGAGTAATAAGTTTTTCTTATATTTATTTATTTTTTTCTTATAGTGAAGTTTGCACGTCCCATGGAGGTAGGCTTGAGGCCAAACCTATGTATACTTCATTGTATGCTCTTTTTTGCTTTTTATTCTTCTTTCTTTTCCTTGTGATATCCACCATGATCAAGTGCAATGCAAGTAGTATCAAGGTCTTGAGGTTGTGGTGTCCTAGCTAGACTCCCACAACAATCGGTATTAGAATTAGTTGATATCCCAATAGCATGAAACCCTTGCGCCTTTTCCAATAGTGGTATCAGACCTTCTGGTTTCTTTATGATATGATATGCATGCATAGTTAATAAAATTTGAATTTTGTGATGCATGAGGTGCATATGATCTGATGTAGATATGATTTTTTAGTCAAATCTAGAAGTGATTAGATTAGTTTATTTTCTTATAACTTAGTATTTAGATTAGGTAAAATCACCAAGCCGTTTGGTCATAAAAGAAAGAAGGGTTTAAAGGCCCTCTCTTCCTATTTGATAGGTTTCTCTTATGGCATGTAGGGGTGCCACTATAATTTTTCATGAAGAAGAATAGCAAAAGAAAGAGAACTTACTTTTCTGCAAAATCTTAGGTTTGTGAAATCCTAGGTTTTATTGTATTTGATACAAAAGTTACATGAAGAGATGATTCTAATCATTGAGAATAAAATTTGGAATCATAAATATGTTTGGATGAGATCTAAAACTAATTTATAATTGATTTTATTGAGTCTTATGCAAAAACTAGATTGTCTAAAATTCTACAAACTTTGTTGGCATGCTTGCAAGACCTGTCCTATACGAATCGATCCTAGTCCTTGAGGGGTCAACCGTTTTTCATTTGTGTTGACTCCATTACTATAGATGAAAGTTTTTTAGTTCTCTATATTGTCATAGAGGTCGACCCACTATGAGGAGTCGACTCCCATAGGGAGGGGTCGACCCCAATTACTGAACTGAATAATTTTTGGATAAAAATTATGTAAAATTATTTTATAAATTAAAAGTATTTTAATATTCATAAACTTAATTAAGAATTATGATATGAAATGAAGAGATCTAAATTGGAGAATCAAAGATCTAAAAGCCATGTTTATAAACTTTGGGATTATGGGTTTGCTCAGATTAGGCTTCATTAACTGGATTAGACCTAGGATTAGAGAATATAGATAATGGACTAAGCAATTGATCAAATCTAATTAATAGTTAATTCAGATTAGGTTAGTTCTTCTCTTGATTTTTTTCTTAATAGTTGTAGTTGATCAAGTCCATTATTCTATCAAATAGACTTGATTGTGGCTCAGTGGCCAAGCCCGAATTATTAGATGTATCAAATTGAAACTAATTAATTGGATGGTGTCTAAGGTAAATCTGGTAGTCTTGACTGACGATTTTTAATTGAGAGCTACTCGCATTGATGAGTTTTTGATGAGTTAATGGCATATCTCCTCACCGATCTTACTTATCTAGCCATCCTAGTCGATTGTGTTTTGATTAGATCAGTTAATAAATTCAAGCTGACCTATGCCATTACGATAATTAGTATGGCCGACTTAGGTTCCTAAAAACCACCTAGGTCATTAGTCCTCTTTATGACTTGGTGAAGTCAATAGGAGGATTGTTGACTGCTAGGTTAATTTTTTCTCTTCATCTCATTAACAAAATCCTTTAAATTATTAGGTCTATAAAATAAAATTATTATGGAGATAACAAGATCATAGCCTTCGATTAAATTGGATGATAATTGGTCCATTAGTTTGATGATCATTGGAGGTCCAAAGACTTGGTGCTCATCTGCTATTGGAATTATCATCCATAATCAGATTTAGATCTGATTGCACAAAAGGCCGTGATTGGCCGAGATGATGTGGCACTGCATGGCGCAACAGGATCTATATAAATCCTGTCTATGCCTAAGATTCAGATCTCTAGCCTATTGCCCATGCCATAAGACTGCTCCTCTCCCTCCTCCACATCATCTTTAGGTCCTCTCTCTCCTATCCATGCCCAAGAATCTTTGGGCTTCAGTTTGGTGCGATCCAAGCAAGAGAAAGGCGATGAAAAAGGAAGAAGGCAGCATTGCTGCAAGAGATGATACTCGATCTTCAAAAGAAATTTTGAAGATCCTTCAAATCAGATCCAGATCTGATATTTGAAGAAGTGATAAAGAAGAAGAAGATCTTCAGATCCTATCCGAGTGGATACCGGTAGAGGCCAGGCACTTGCGTGGCTAGGTCCAGAACCTTAAGAAGACATTAGGATGATCATAAGGTAATCTGATTATTCGCTACAAGATAAAATTAACTTAGATTTAATTTATTCTTTATTTTTATTTTATTTTTTTTTATTAAATCAATAATATCAGATCTAAAAAATCTCAGATCTGATCTAGATCCAAAAGAGATTTTTGAAATATCTCTCTTGATCTAATCAGATTTTATCAAACCTGATCTGAAAAATAGGATTTTTTCCTTCACAAAAGCCTGGTGCTTATCGGTTGATGAAATTATCATTCATTATATGATCTCTTGGATACATCTTTCTAAATGATGGTTAGGTGGGCCAACCAAAGTTGGGCCTGATCATTCATTAGTTGGATGGGTCAAGTATGGTCATGTTAATAGTTGGACCTAATTGGACCCTTTTTTGAGAAGGCCAAAGCTAACTGATCAGGGCCTAGGGCAAAATTTAATTACTAAAAAATATTTGAAGAAATAATTGGTTATGAACCTATCCTTAGATGTATATGAGTGGGCCAACCAAAGTTGGGCTTGTGCATAGTCTATGTGGATTGTACCCACTAAGAAATTAGGATAATTCCTCGAATTGGAGGTAGAGGCTATCAATTCGAATAAAATAGTGGAAAAAATCTTTGATTAAAATCTAAATCTTTAGGTTTAATAAATTAATTATTAATTAGATTTTGGTTTTTCTTTGTGCAGACATGGCCACTTTCCTATCGCTCCGTTCATTGTTGGACAATGATAAGTTGGTGGGATCCAACTTCGATAGCTGGTATCAAAAGTTGAAGATTATCCTAGAGCATGAACGAATCCTATATGTGTTGACGGATCCTGCAGTTGAGAAGCCAACTGCCAATGCATGTGAAACAATCAAAGATACTTATCAAAAGTGGCTTAGTGATCGAACCACGGTGCGCTACATTATACTGGCTGCAATGAGCGACGAGTTCAGTCGTAAGTTTGAGATAGCTCAGCCAAATGAAATGCTCCAAGTATTGGAGGATTCTTTTGGCATACCTGATGACGTTGAGAGGCACAAGACTAGTTGTGCCATCTTCAATGCCAGAATATAGAATGGTGCCTCTGTCACTGATCATGTATTGTACATGATCTAGCTGATAGAACGCTTGAGCAAGCTCGGCTTTTCCTTGCATAAACAACTTAGGAAAGATGCAATATTG
The DNA here is from genome assembly GCA_006176705.1 of Cocos nucifera. Classification (NCBI taxonomy): domain Eukaryota; kingdom Viridiplantae; phylum Streptophyta; class Magnoliopsida; order Arecales; family Arecaceae; genus Cocos; species Cocos nucifera. The sequence continues at coordinate 337,927 of QRFJ01000406.1, forward strand.
AACTTGCTGCCCAAGTCTTATCTCCCATTTGTTACACATTATGGAATGTCAAAGCCTGAAGTGGACTACCACGGGTTACTGGGTTACTTCAAAACTTTGAGAAGGATCACCAACTCCATAAGGAGTTGGTGAACTTAGTGGGAGGTTCGTCTTCTCGTTCTCAATCCTTTGAAAAAGGGAAGAAGAGCAAGAAGAAGAAAGCCAAGAAGGTGCATGTTCATGCTAGGAGACCTGTGTAGGCTCAGACCCTAAAGTCCAAGTCCGATAAGAGTCAAGCCGAATACTTTTTTTGCAAGAAGTGGGGTACTGAAAGAGAAACTGTCCTCAATACATTACCTCCCCAGATCCGAACAGGCAGAGAAAGAAGCAAGCTGTTGCTGGGCAAGATATTTATAGGATAACTCCTTACAATTTTTCTATTTATGATATTACTGACTAGGTATTGAAGACCGATAGTCCTTACCATATTTGTAATTCATTGCAGGGAATGCAGATCAGTAGAAGATTCGAGTAAGATGAGAGATTCTTGAACGTTGGAGATGGAAGACCAGTTCCAGTTCTAGCTTTAGAAATTTTAAAATTTGTATTTGAATCTCATACTGTTGTTCTTAGTGATTGTCATTTTTGTCCTAGTTTCTTTTTAAATATCATTCTTGTAAGCCTTTTGGCCATGAACAATTATGAAATTTCAATAAAGAAATGTGTTTGTAATGTCATTGTGAATGGTGTTACTGCTTTCTGTAGACAATTGAACAATGGTGTATATATGTTATCACAACCTGTTAATATAGTCTATTCTACTGGCAAGCACCCTAGATTAGATAGTTTATCAGATATCTACTTATGGCACTGTAGGCTAGGTCATATAAATAAAAATAGGATAAATAGATTGACTCAGGAGGGAATCCTCGAAGTTAATGATTGTGAATCAATTCCAACTTGTGAGTCCTATCTTCTTGGTAAAATGATGAAGTCACTTTCACTGAAAAAGATGAGAGAGCCAATGAGCTCTTATGTCTAGTACATACTGATGTATGTGGACCAATGAGCACAAGTGCTAGAGATGGATATGTCTACTTCATCACTTGCACAGATGATCTATTCAGATATGGATATGTCTATCTGATGAAACATAAGTTGGATTCTTTTGAAATGTTCAAACGATTTCGAAGTAAAGTAGAAAACAAACTGGAAAGAGTATTAAAACTGTTCGATCTGACCGAAGAGGAGAATACCTTTCTAGTGAGTTTCTCACATATCTAGGAGAGAATTCTATTCTCTCCTAATGAACTCCTCCTGGAACACCACAGCATAATGGTGTATCTTAAAGGAAGAATCGGACTCTATTAGACATAGTCTGATCCATGATGGAATTTGCCAGCTTGTCGATATTCTTTTGGAGATATGCACTCGAATCGACTTGTTATCTATTAAATAGGGTTCCAAGTAAGTCTGTAGTTAAAACCTCATATGAGATATAGACAGGACGTAAGTCAGCATTTTCACATCTTAGGATTTGGGGGTGCTTGGCTTATGTCAAACGGTTAGTTACAAACAAACTTGAACTTAGGTCTGACAAGTGTACATTCACAGGGTACTCGAAAGAGACCAAAAGATACTATTTCTATTATGCTGATGAATAAAAGGTATTCATCAGCCTTAGGGCAATCTTTTTGAAAAAAAAGTTTCTTGATGAAAGAATTGTTGCCTCTAAGGTTGAACTTGATAAAGTTCAACAGGTAGAAAGTTTGATATAGAATATTGAACCTAAGTTGAATTTAATCAGATCAGATATGAAGCCTAGTGAACCCGCATCATTAAAGCAATCCGATAGAGTACCCCACCATCCAGACAGATACTATGGATTCTTGATCTAGGATGGTGATCCCATCGAACTCGATGAAACTGATGAGGATCTGATCACTTATGTGGATGTGATGTAGAGATCCGACTCTGAGAAATGGCTAGAAGCCACGAGATCCAAAATGGATTCCATGAAGGTCAATGATGTATGGACTTTAGTTGATCCACCTGAAGGGGTTAAACCAATTAGGTGTAAATAGGTCTTCAAAAGGAAGAGGGGTGTAGATGGAAAGGTGGAGACTTATAAAGTCCGTCTGATTGTCAAGGGATATCATCAACGTTATGGTATTGACTATGACAAGACGTTCTCTCCTATGGCAATGCTAAAGTCCATTCAGATCATGCTTGCCATTGCTGTCTATCTAACTATTAAATCTAGCAGACGGATGTGAAGATAGTTTTTTTAAATGGAGAGCTGACCGAAGAGGTGTATATGATACAACCTGAAGGGTTTACATCCACAGATGAGTCCAAGATGTGTAAGCTTCAGAGATCCATTTATGGATTGAAGCAGGCATCTCGGAGTTGAAACATGCATTTTGATAAAGTGATCAAAATGTATGGCTTCATTAAGAATGGAGAAGAATCTTGCATTTATAAATGGGCAAATGGTTCAGTAATGGTATTTCTTATTTTCTACATGAAGAAAAAATTTTGAGTTTTTGGACCAGGTTCGTTCAGATCTGATCGGATCAAGAGATATATTTTAAAATTTTTTTTCTTTAATCCAAATTAGATCTGAGATATTTTAGATCTGATTTTTATTTATTCTAATAATTAAAATAAAATCTAGATAAATTAAATCAAATTTAATTTACCTTGATGTAGGATAATCCTATTACCCATTGATGATCCTGTAAGCAGCAGAAGGTTCTGGATCTAGCCATGCAAGTGCCTAGCCTCTACCAATATCCACTCAGGTTGGATCTAGAGATCCTCTTCTTCTCTATCACATCTCCAAAAATTAGATCCAGATCTGATTTGGAGGATCTTCAAAACATGTTTCGAAGATCAGCAGTTATCCTTTGCAGTAGCGCAGCCTTCTAGCTTTCTGTCGCCTTTCTCTTGTTTGGATTGCACCAACTTGGATCCCAAACCACTTTGGGTGTGGAGAGGAGAGGGAGAAGATGGACTTGGCATGGAGGAGGAGGAGAGAGGCAGCCTTGGGGTGTGGGGAATTTTCAGATACTCTTTGGGTTGGACGCAGGATCTTATTTATGGACTATGCATGATCCAACTCCACTTCTTCCCAACCAATCATAACCTTTTGTGTAATCAGATCTAAATCAGATTTATGGAAATAGAGTTCCTTGGATTCCTCCTTAGATGGCGCCTAAGACCAGTCAAACTTGGTTCTTAGGAGGAGTCTAATTGGAATCCGGAAAGATGGAGTCCCTGTCCAATAGGGACTCCTGGGCACCTCTAGCTTGGGCACACGCCAAGGGTGGCGTGCGCCCTCCTCCTTGCCAGGTTCTGGTAGGGGGACAAGCCCCCACCAGCCCTCCAATAGGTGCATGACACGTGGATGGAAGTCAAAGTGTCAATGGTCGACATTTGACAAGTCAAAGGTCAACTTTTGACCAAAGTCAAAGGACGAGAAATGGCAGGTGACCAAAAATGGCAGGTATTGTCTTACAAAATAAGACAACTCCTTTTTGATCTAGATAGGCTCTAGTCAGACCAAGTGAAGGCCTCTGATCGAGCACAAACTTCTTTGGCTTAGTCAGGACAACTATTTATGATAGTAAAAGAAGAACGTTAGGTTCAATCGAGTGCTAGCATGATTTCCTTGAACCTAATTGAATCTCATTCAGATCAATTGAACTGCATCAATCCAATTGATGATCACCAGATTCAAATCCTTATTTGTGTGACCCAATTAGGTTCAATTCTGTATGGTAATGGGATATGTCATGATCTTTATCATCGACATCATTGAAACTCCTTTCGATGGATCAAAACACTTCTAATTCGAACAGTTAGAATGATTGATCATCTAAATCATTCTAATTGCTCCCAAAATCCACCAGTGACACCTAATAGTATATGGTAGCAACCCATCAGAGCTGAATGTGAACCTCTTGGTGCAGCTACCTGTGTGATTAAGTTCTTCTATCCTGAGCTCCGATCAGATTAGGGTTAAGGTGAACTCGTCAAACCCTAGTTTCTGTCATATGATGTAATCAATTGATTTAGGTCCGGTGTGAAAAGCTAAATAGAAACTCTTTCTATTATTTCACTCTGCCATGGCCATGGGCTTCTAGACTTGATTCTCATGATCATCATAGGGCCACTCCTCTACCACCGAGGTAGATAGATTCCATCTTGATGCAATCCAGTTCCTACAATGAGCATGCTATAGCAAACATACACCTCAGGGTTCCATATGGCTAGGAGACCGAGTAATGGTGTAGTCAAACTATAACACCCTCAAAGTAAATTACCGATGCACCTTAGGTCAAAGAACCAGACATACTACTGCAGCATGAGTCAGTCATTAACGGGAAGGTAGACTTCCTAATGACTACTCGAGGTGGTCATGCTCGGTGCCCTCATTTTCTAACGAGTACCTATACTCTCGCTCTGGTGTCTCCACACCGTAGACTCAAGACTCATCTACTAAAGAGAAGTGATTATATACCAACCTTCCAGATCAATCACCATCCTTGTGATGATCCTATGGTCGGGAGCATTTTATGAGTTAATAATGATTATTCATGTCTTAAATTTTCAACTCTTGAAAATATGAATTATCATTACCATTAACTCAAAGGATGTATCATAGACACTAAATACACATATGTGATAGAAAATAACCTATTTTATTGATTATAGTCAAAATTATAATTTTGCCTCTAGAAGTGTATTACAAGTGTCAGCCAATTCTAGCTTCTAGGGCGCATATATCTAACAATCTCCCACTTATCCTAAAGCCAATTGGCTATAAGTCCAAGTCCCATCTTCTCAAGGTGGGCTTCGATCTACTGCTGGCCCAACGGCTTTGTAAGTGGGTCTGCCACCTTATCTATGGAGTCGACTCTCTTGACCTCGACGTAACCCTTGTCGAGGTAATCGAGGATGAGGTGGTATCGCCGCTTAATGTGCTTGAATTTTTGGTGAGACCTCGGCTCCTTAGCAAGGGCTATGGCGCCATTGTTGTTGCAGTACAGAGGAATGGCATCTGATGGCATTACGCCAATTTCTGCAGCAAACTTCTTGTACCAGAATGCTTCCTTTGCAGCCTCTGATACAGCGATATATTCTACCTCCTTGGTGGAATTTGCTTTCATGGTTTGCTTGGAACTCTTCCAGCTGACAGCACCACCATTGCACACAAACAAACTCCCAGATGTCGACTTTCGATCATTTATATCAGATATGAAATTCAAGTCTGTGTATCCCTAGATTTGGAGTTCTCTGTTACTGAAGACCAACATCATATCCTTAGTTCTTCTTAAGTACTTAAGGATACATTTTATAGAAGTCCAGTGTTCTTTACCTAGATTTGACTGATATCTGCTTGTGACACTCACAGCATGGGCTATATCAGGTCGTGTACATAGCATGGCATGCATGAGGCTCCCTATTACAGAAGCATAAGGGATCTTGCTCATGCGTTCTATTTCCTCAGGTGTGCTAGGGCACATCTTCTTAGAAAGATGAATATCATGTCTGAATGGTATTAATCTCCTTTTAGAGTTTTTCATACTAAACCTCTTTAGTACTTTCTCTATATACATCTTCTGTGAAAGTCCTAGCATCCTATTTGGTCTATCCCTATAGACCTTAATTTCTAGAATAAAGGATGCTTCACTTAGGTCCTTCATGGAGAATTCCTTGGACAACCATATTTTGACTGTCGTCAATATGGCAATATCATTCCCAAAAAGGAGGATGTCATCCACGTACAATACGAGGAAGATAACAGCGCTCCCACTGACCTTTTTGAAGACACATGGTTTCTCTTCATTTTTGATGAAACCAAACGTTTTGATCACATCATTGAAATGAGTATTCCAGCTCTGAGATGCTTGCTTAAGTCCATATATGGACCTTTGCAGCTTGCAAACCTGATGATCAGTATCACTGGATGTGAAATCTAGTGGCTTTTCCATATAGATATCTTTCTCAAGATATCCATTTAAGAATGCTGTTTTCACATCCTTTTGCCATATTTCATAATCGAAATAGGCTACAATGGCAAGCAATGTACGGATGGATTTTAGCATAGCTAGTGGAAAAAAGGTATCCTGATAGTCAATGCCTTTGCGTTGACTATAACCTTTTGCCACTAGTCTAGCCTTGAATGTCTCCACATTTCCATCTGCACCAATCTTTCTCTTGAAGATCCATTTACACCCAATAGGTACTATACCTTCTGGTGGATCTACTAAGGTTCAGACTTATTTGAGTGCATCGAGTCAATTTCTGACTACATTGCCTCTAGCTATTTCTCGGAGTCGATATCTGATATCGCCTCGTTGTAGCTTTTGGGATCATCACCGTGAGCACCATTACCTATGAGGAATATTTTCTCTACTTTCTCTGAAATAATACCTAAGTATCTTTCAAGGGGATGGAAAACTCTTTCCGATCTACGAGGTGGAGGAGGTAGTGTTCTTATTGGCTCAACCTGATTTGGTTCCAATTGATCCTTGGCTCATTATACTTATGAGATTTTCTCATCAAGCTTAATCTGCTTTCCAATGCCGCTATCTTGAATAAACTATTTTTCAAGAAAGATGGCATGTCGACTCACAATCACATTATTATCTTCTAGAATGTAGAAATAGTATCCTAATGACTCTTTAGGATATCCTATGAATCAAGCTCTGAAGGACCTAAACTCTAACTTGTCCTCTTATTGTCTTTTGACATGAGCCAGACAATCCCAAATTCTGAGATGACTCAGACTTGGTTTCTTACCGTGCCATATCTCATATGGTGTGGTAGGAACGATTTTAGAGGAAACCCTATTCAGTAGATAAATTAAAGTTAACAATGAGTGTTCCCAAAGAAAATTAGGGAGGTCTGTGAAGCTCATCATGGATCGGACCATATCCAATAGAGTCCGATTTCTCCATTCTGAAACCTCATTGAGTTGAGGTGTTCTTGGTGGAGTCCATTGAGAGACTATGCGATTTTCCTTGAGATAGTTTAGGAATTTTCAGCTAAAGTATTCACCTCCTCGATCTAATCAAAGAACCTTAATGGGTTTTTCAGTTTGTTTTTCTACTTCATGTCTGAATTCTTTGAACTTTTCAAAAGCTTTAGATTTGTGTCTCATAAGATACACATACCCATACCTAGATAGATCATCGGTAAAGATAATGAAGTAGATAAAATTGCCTCTAGCCGGCACATCAAGTGGGCCGCACACATCAGTATGTACTAGGGCAAGGAGATCTGTGGCCCTTTCCCCATGTCCAATAAAAGGGAGTTTACTCATTTTGCCTTGAAGACAAGATTCATAAGTTGGATATGACTCAGAAGTCAACAGACTCAATAGCCCATTTTTCTCCAATTTGTTCATCCTATCTTTTGCTATATGACCTAATCTCAGGTGCCATAGATACCTATCATTTGGACTATCCCTAAATCATTTGGCATTCACGTTTTGCTCGATAGTTAGAACAGATACATCAATATGTAGCTGATAAAGATCGTTAATAAGGAAATCATTTGCAATTTTATTTCTTTTATAAAGAATGTTACAATGGTCCTTAAAGAAGGTAATCACATAGCCTTCTAGTGCTAAGCATGAAACAGAAATCAAATTCTTGCTAGCTGCAGGCACATAATAACAGTCTTTCAAAACTAAGTTTAAATCAGATGGTAATCGAAGAGGATATGTTCCCACCGCCACTGCAGCAACTCTTGCTCCATTATCGATGCGTAGAATCATATCTCCATCCCTCAGTCTTCTGCTATCCTCAAGATCCTGCATGGAAGTGCACAGATGAGCACTAGAATCAGAGTCAAGCACCCAACTGGATGCAGAAGAAATCGTAAGGTTAGACTCAATAACGAGCATACCTTCAGAAGGACCTTCCTTCTTGTTCTTCAGGATGGCCAGGTAAGTAAGGCAGTTCCGCTTCCAATGGCCGTCGCTGTTGCAATGGAAATACTTTCCTTTGACATCGGCCTTCTTCTTCGGCTCTGCCTTCTTCTTCTTTGCTCCTTCCATCTTTTGCTTTTTCACAGACTTCTTTTTCTTTCCAGAAGATTTTTTTTTGAAAAAAGTCTATTCCATAGCAAGAACTGAGCTTTTAGAACCTTTCATAGAAAGCTCAACGATGACCAGCATGTTCATTAATTCGATCAAAAAATTTTGAAGTTTATGCATGTGGTAATTCATGATGAATTGCCCATATGCATCAGTTAAGGATTGCAGAATAACATCATTCTGCAGATCCAAGTCTAACTTCACATCGAGCTTTTCAAGCTCTTCTAAGTCCTTGATCATTATCAGACAGTGATCTTGGACTGACTGCCCATCACGCATCTTAGCCTTAAAAAGTTATTTCGTGACTTGATACTTGGCTACGCGATTCTATTCACCAAACATCTCTTATAGGTGAGCCAACATTTGGCGAGCAGTCTCGATATCTTCATGTTGATGCTGGAGCTTATCAGACATCGAGCCCAACATGTAATATCTGGCCTTATTATCTTTGTCTATCCATTTTTTTAGAGATGCTCTCTGTTCAGTGGATGGACGGGCTGGTATGGTGGGAGGGTCTTGGTCCAATACATGGGTTAACTTCTTAGAATCCAAAATGATTTTGTAGTTCCTGAGCCAATCTTTGTAATTGGGTTTGGTCAGTCTATGTGTGTCCAGGATACGTGCCAATGGGTTGGAGGCAGATATTTTTCTGTAGAGAGTTAAAGATTCTAGTTAGATATTATAATTATGACTTGACCAATTTATTTAGAGATTTTATTTTTAAACAAATTAGCTCTCACTATTTTTTTGGACCCCTACACTTCCTCTGTAGAGATGCGAAAATCTTCATGATTAATGATTTCTATTGGGTGGTGCGGTCTCACCAACTAACTCATCATCTTACCTAATGCAGTTCTGATATCAGTTGAAGAAAAAATCTGATTTTTCGTTGCAGGATCGTCCAGATCTGATTAGATCTAAGATTAATTTTTTTACAAAAAATTTTATGATTTGATCATATATAAGAGTTCTCAGATCTGATCGTAGTGATTTGATATTAGAAATTAAAAATAAAATTAAATTAGATTTAATTTTAAGTATCTTATTGGGTAATTTGATTATCCTACGATGATCCTGTTGGTTCCTGAGGTTCTGAAATGAGCTACGCACACACCTGGCCTCTACCGCCATCCACTCGAACAAGATCTGAACATCTTCTCCTCACAAATTTCTTCTCTAAAGGTTAGATCTAAATCTGATCTATAGATCCTTCAAAACTATTTCTGAAGGTAATCCATCCATCTCATAAATAGAAATCAAATTTCTGCTTGCTGCAGGCACATAAAAATAGTCCCTAAGTATTAAGTCTAATCCTAACAATAATCACAAAGGATAGGTTCTCATGACCATAGTAGTAACTCTTGCTCCATTCTCGATGCGTAGGATCATCTCACCATCTCTCAGCCTTCTGCTATCCTCAAGACCCTACATAGAAGTGCGCAAGTGAGCACTAGAACCAAAGTCAAGCATCTAATTGGATGCAGAAGAAACCATAAGATTATATTCTATAACGAACATACCTCCAGAAGGACCTGCCTTCTTTTTATTTTTTAGACTGGCCAAGTAAAAAGGGCAGTTTCGCTTCCAATGGCCATCGATATTATAATGAAAATATTTTTCTTTATCAGCGGCCTTCTTCTTTGGCTCTGCCTTCTTCTTCTTTCCACCATCCACCTTCTATTTCTTTACAAATTTCTTCTTTCCAAAAGACTTTCTCTTGGAAGAAGTCTGCTCCACTATAAGTACTGAGCCTTTAGAACCTTTCATAGAAAGCTTAGTAGTAACCAGCATATTCATGAGCTCAGCCAAGGTATTCTAAAGTTTATGCATATGGTAGTTGATGATGAATTGCCCATATGCATCAGTCAAGGATTGTAGAAGTAGATCCTGATCTAACTTGACACCGAGCTTCTCAAGCTCTTCTTAGTCCTTGATCATCATTAGACAATGATCTTGAACTGATTGTCCATCATGCATTTGAGCCTTAAATAGTCTTTTAGTGACTTAATATTTGGCTGCGTGACTCTGTTCATCAAACAACTCTTGCAGGTGAGCCAACATTTGGTGGCTAGTCTTAATGTCTTCATGTTGGTATTGGAGCTCATCAAACATCGAGCCCAACATGTAATACCTAGCTTTTTTATCTTCATCCGTTCACTACTTGAGAGACGCTCTTTGATCAACGGATGGACGGACTGGTAATGTGGGAGGATCTTGTTCCAACACATGAGTCAATTTTTTGGAATCCAAAATAATTTTGAAGTTTTGGAGCTAATCATTGTAGTTGGATTCGGTCAGTCTATGGGTGTCCAGGATACGGGCTAGTAGGTTGGATGTAGATATTTTCTCGTAGAGAGTTAAAGTTTCTAGTTAGATTTTGTAATTAGACTTAACTAATTTTTTTAGAAATTTTATTTTTAAATAAATTAGACTTTCACTATTTACTTGGATCCCTACACTCTCTTGGCAAAGATGCAAAAATCTTCATGATTATTGATTTTTAGTAGATGGTGCGGTCCCACCAACTGACTCACCACCTCACCTAACAGTTATTGATGATGGGTCAACCGATGGGTGGACAACTCTTGTCTAATGATTTTCTAATCATGATGCATCCAACCTGATCTCTAATTCATGAATCTCACCATGTCCGAAATATTGATCCACTCCTTAGTTAAGTCAGACCCACCATTTGCATAGATTGAATTTCTGATTGGATTCCTCACTGTATCCAAAATATTGAGCCTAATCCATCCTCTAACCTATAGAATCCAATGCCTAATAGACATTGTTGTATCTTTTCGATGCAACTGAACCGCTGTATCCAGCTGAGAATAATCAACCCTAGGAAGGTCCCACACATTTACAATGGTAGAAGACCGACTTAATATTTTCTTAGAAAGATTTAATTTAGGTCTCTTTAAACTTGACTTGACTTAGTCATAACAATTATGACAAACCTAGTGGCATCGGTTGGCTCGAATTGTTAGCCACCTCAAATAAGAACTGGATCGATATAAATGGCCAGGTAAATGAGATCAGTGGAAGGGATATGCCATTAACTCGATAAGAATGCATTCAGATCGAGTAGCTTCCAATTAAAAATCAGTCGATCATATCTACCAGACTTATCTTAGACACCAAATTATCAAATCAGAACTAATTGGGTTAGCCTATAATCCAAGCTCGAACCGTGGAGCCAAATTAGGTCTTGACTTGATCGAGTCACATCTCAATGTAATTCGATCTTGACCCAAACTTAATCCTATTAGACTGATCAAATCTAAGTTTTCTTTGATCTCATCTAACCAACTCTTGATTTGGTTTGATCAACTAGTAGATCTAATTGAGCTACCCAAGCCCGAACCCAATTTTATGAATATATCTTAGATCTAAAAATTCATAATTTTTAGATTTAATTAATTTTATAATCTTAATTCTTAATTAAGTTTTGGGTTCATGAACAAAACATGTCATAAAAATCCTAGGATTTTAGGATCTCGAATTTTGTAAAAAAATAAGTTCTAATTTTTGATTATGGATGGACGCATAGTACCCCTACATGCCATAAGAACACCTCATCGAATGAAAGGAGAGGAAATTTAAATCCTACTTTGTTCTTATGACTGAACGGCTATGGAGAACTCCTTAATCAGAAATATAATTTTTTTACTACAAAATTAGTTAGATGATGTATCACATATAAAAGGATCTAAGTAATACATGTCTTGCATACATTTCATGTATCATCAATATGTATACTTTTAGATCTGAAATATCACATATTAAATTTAAAAAATAAAATTTTAAATTTAATTATATCAAAAATAAAATTATTCTAGATATCTTATAGAACTATTCTATAACTAGTCTAAGCATGCATCTTTCATATCTCATATGAATAAATTAAAAATTTTAAAAAATATTTTTTATTTTTAGATCTGATTATAATAATTATAATATCAAAAAAATAAAAATTAAATATATCTAAAATTATATTTAATTAAAATAAATATATGATCATACTAGACTACACGTAGAACTATTCTATACCTAGTCTAGTCATGCAACTTATACATATTAGATCTAAAATATTTAGTTTTTTAATTTTTTAATTTTAAATCTAATCACATCTGATGTAATATTTGAAATTTTTTAATATTAAATCATAAATAAAAATAAAATTAAATTTAAGGTAGATCTAAAAAACTACTAATGCACCTCTGATACCAGTTGAAGAAAAAATCTTATTTTTCACCGCAAGATCGTGCAGATCTGATCAGATGTAAGATGGATTTTTTTAAAAATTTTTAAATGATCTAATTTAATTTAAGAGTTCTTAGATATGATCATAATGATCTAATATTAAAAATTAAAATAAAAATTAAATTAAATTTAATTTCATACCTAGTTTGGGTAATCTGATTATCCTACGATGATCTTAATATTTTCTGAGGTTCTGGAAGGAGCTACGCATGCGCCTAGCCTCTACCGATATCCACTTAGGAAGGATTTGGATGTATTCTTCTCATAAATTTTTTCTCCAAAGATCATATCTGAATCTGATCTGGAAGTCCTTCAAAAAATTTCTGAAGGCAGCATGTCTGTCTCACAAATACTATCATGTAGATGTTGAATTTTTCATAAATTTGAATGGATCTTCTTCTCAAATTTATGCCTAACTTTTTAGGCATGTAGAAGAGATGGAGAGAGAGGATAAAGGGGGTGTGGGATATCTGGAATGGCAGCCTTTGGGTATGAAAAATATTTCTACTTGAAGAGCCTTGGTGCAATGGTTTTTATACAAAAGCATAGCACCAAGTTAGAGTCCCTCTTTGACCAAAATCCTCATTTTTTCAATCATTAGGACTCGTAGACTTGATCTCCATGAAAATTCTCAGATCCCATCTAATTTTGATGCCAAAAGTCAATCTAGAAGGTGGCAGCATGAGTAGATAAGGAAGAGTCCACTGTGCCTAGGACTCTTCCCTCAAGAGTTTGATCCAAATCAAACACTATTATAACTTAGTCTAGACACCTCTAAAAAATATGAAATTCAGTACACCCAATGTATAATTCATACTCTACTACGTACCCAAAAATCAGATCAAAATAATTTTCAAAGAATTTCTTAGAAGCATCTGATTAGGTGACCCTCAATTCTCTTAAATAGATCAACTTTTGACCATAGTCCAATTTGACTATGAATGGATTTAATTTCTACAATGAATATGACCTAAACTTATTTCAGTTAGATAAAAATAAATTTATTCAAAATATAAAAATGAGTCAAATCAAATTTGACTTGGTTGCGATGAATCACAAAGATTTCAGAAGGAGAAAGTTAGGCTTAATCGTGTGCTAGCATGATTACCTTGAACTTGATTGGATCTAATCCAAATTAATCAAACTGGATTAGCTCAATTGATGACATCCAAATCCAAATCTTTATTTGTGTGATCTAGTTAGGTTCAATTTTATATGGTAATGAGATATATCGTGGTCTCTATCATCAATATCATCGAAACACCTTTCGATGGACCAGAACTTTTCTAATTCATTCAATTAGAATGATTGATCATTAAAATCATTCTAATTGCTCCCAAAATTCACCAGTGATATCTGACAGTATATGGTGGCAACCCATCAAAACTAAAAGCAAACCTCTTGGTGTAGTTACCTATATGATTGGGTTCTTCTATCTTGAGCCCCGATAGGATTAGGGTTAAGGTGAACTCGTCAAACCCAATGTCCGTCATATGAATTAATCATTTGATTCGAGTCCAATGTAAAACTCCAATAGAAACTCTTTCTATCATTTTCACTCTACCATGACCATGGGCTTAAGAACTCAATCTCATGATTATCATAGGGCTACTCCTCATCTACCGAGGTAGATAGATCTTCTTATTGGTGCAATCCAATTCCTATAATGAACATGCTATAGCTAACATACACCTCAAGGTTTCGAATGGCTAGGAGTTTGAGTTATGGTGTAGTCAAACTATAACACTCTTAAGGTGAACTTTCGATGCACCTCAGGTTAAAGAACCATACACACTCATTGCCCTCATTCTCTAAGAAGTATCTGTACTCCTGCTTCGGTATCTCCACACTATAGACTCAAGACACGTCTATCCTAAGAAAGTGATCGTATACCAACCTTTCAGATTGATCATCATCTTCGTGATGATCCTACGATTGAGAGCATTTTATGAGTTAATTATGAAAATTCATGTCTTAAATTTTTAACTCTTGAAAATGTGAATTGTCATTACCATTAACTCAAAGGATGTATCACAGACACTTTTAAATACACACCATGATAGAAAAATAATTTATATATTAATTTATAGTTAAAATTATAAAATTATCCTTAGAAGTGTATTATAAGTGATAGCTAATCTGACTTTTAGGGTGCACATCTAACACTTATATAAGCCTCTATCATCTTCTTTTCTTTGTTCAGTCGTTAAGATTATCTTTGCAAGGAGCTAGAACTTTAGGAGTTAACGGATCAAGCTTTGCATGCATTGTTAGATGTGTGTCCTAGAAGCCAGATTGGCTAAATACTTATAATACACTTCTAAGGATAATTTTATAATTTTAACTATAAATTAATAAAAAGATTATTTTTTATCATAGTGTATATTTAATGTATCTGTGATACATCCTTTGAGTTAATGATAATGATGATTCATATTTTCAAGTGTTGAAAATTTAAGACATGAATTCTCATAATTAACTTATAAACTACTTTTGACCGTAGGATCATCACGAAGATGGTGATCGATCAGAAAGGTTGGTCTATGATTACTTTCTTAGGATAGATGTATCATGAATCTATGGTGTGAAGATACTAGAGTAAGAGTACAGGTACTCGTTAGAGAATGGGAGCACTGAGCGTGACCACCTCAAGCAATCATAAGAAAGTCTACCTTCTCATCGATGACTAACTCAATGTTGTAGTGGTGTGTCTGGTTCTTTGATCTGAGGTGCATCTATAGTTTATCTTGAGGGTGTTATAGTTTGACTATACTATAACTCGATCTCTTAGCCATTCGGAGCCCTGAGGTGTATGTTGGCTATAGCATGTTCATTGTAGGAATTGGATTACACCAATAGTGGATCTATCCGCATCAGTAGATGAGGAGTAGCCCTATGATAATCAGAAGATTGAGTCCTTAAGCTCATGGCCATGGCAGAGTGAAGATGATATAAAGAGTTTCTATTAGGATTTCACATTGGATTTGAATTAAATGATTAATTCATATGATGGATGTTGGATTTGACGAGTTCACCTTAACCCTAATCCTATCCGAGCTCAAGATAGAAGAATCCAATCACACAGATAGCTGCACCAAAAGGTTCACTTTCGATTTTGATGGGTTGCCACCATATACTACTAGGTATCACTGATAAATTTTGGGAGCAATTAGAATAATCTTGATGATCGATCATTCTAATTGTATGAATCGAAAAAGTTCTGATCCATCGAAAGGTGTTTCGATGATGTCGACGATAGCGATCATGATATATTTCATTATTATATAGAACTGAATCTAACTAGATCACACAAACAAGAATTTGGGTCTGAATGTCATCAATTAAGCTAATCTAGTTTGATTGATTTGGATTAGATCTAATCAGGTTCAAGGTTGTCGTGCTAGCACATGATTGAGCCTAGCTTTCTCCTTTTATAATTTTTTTGATTCATCGCAACTGAGTCAAATTTGATTTGACTCATTCTTGTACATTGAATGAATTTATTTTTATCTAACTAAAACTAGTTTAGATCAGATTTATTATAGAAATTAAATCCATTTCTAGTGCAATTGGACTAGGGTCAAAAGTTGACCAAGTTGATAGAATTGATGGTCACCTGATCAGATGGTTCTAGAAAATTTTTTAGAAATCCTTTTGATTTGATTTTTGAATATGTGATAGGGATCGAGTCATATTTAGGTGTACCAAATTTTGTGATTTATGGAGGTGCCTAGACTGAGTTATGATATAGTTTAATTTGGATTAAACTCTTAAGGGAAGAGTCCTTGGCACAATGGACTCTTCCTTTTCTACTTATGTCACCCTCTTTTTGATAGCTTTTTGGCATCAAAATTAGATAGAGATCTGGTGTTTGACATGGAGATCAATTCTAGAGTCCCAAAAGATAAAATAAGATGGTTATTTGATCAAAAGGGACTCCTAAATGCCGTAGTGTTTTTCTATAAGAACCCTTGTGCCAAAGGGTCTTGAAGATGTGATCTGCTTTCCACACCTAAGTGCTATCCCTTTCATCTTCCATGCCCCTCTGATTCTCTCCCTCCCTATCTTCTACATGCCTAAAAATTTAGGCACAAATCTGAGTTGAAGGTCCAAGATTTTTTGCGCAAGATTTAGGATCTACGCGACGGTATTTGTGAGATGGATGGGTTGCCTTCAGAAATAGTTTTAAAGGATCTACAGATCAGATTTAGATATGATCTTTAGAGAAGAAATTTATGAGGAGAAGATGTTCAGATCCTGTTTGAGTGGATGGTGGTAGAGGTCAGGTGCATGCGTGGCTCATTCCAGCACCTTAGGAACTAACATGATCATCGCAGGATAATCAGATTACCCAACAAGGTACTTAAAATTAAATCTAATTTAATTTTATTTTTAATTTCTAATATTAGATCACTATGATCAGATCTGAGAACTCTTAGATTTGATCAAATTATAAAAATTTTTATAAAAAAATTCACCTTAGATTTGATCAGATCCGGATGATCCTGCAACAAAAAATCAGATTTTTTTTTCAACTGGTATCAGAGTTATGTTAGCAGCTCTTTAGATCTTTTTTAGATCTAATTTAATTTTTTATTTATGATCTAATATTAAATAATTTTAGACATCTCATCAGATGTGATTAGATCTAAAATCAAAAAATTAAAAATTATATGATTTAGATCTATAATGTATGAGATGCATGACTAAACTAGGAATAGAATTATTCTATGTATAGTCTTGTATGATTATATTGTTAATTTGAATAAATATGATTTTAGATTTATTTTATTTTTATTTTTTTGATGTTATAATTATTATAACTAGATCTAAAAAATAGAAAATAAAGTTTTAAAATTTTAATTTTTTCATATAAGATATGAAAGATGCATGCTTAGACTAGTTATAGAATAATTCCATAAAATATTTAGAATAATTTTTTAATATGATCAAATTTAAAATTTTAGTTTTTAGATTTAATATGTAATATTTTAGATCTGAAAGCATGCATGGTTTATTGAGTTATGATACATGAGATGTATGCAAGATATGTATAGATTAGATCTTTTGTAAATGTGATATATGATTTAGATCTAACTAATTTTGTTTTAGAAAATATATTTTTGATTAAGCCATTCTCCTTAGCTGTCCAATCATAAGAACAAAGTAGGATTTAAAGACCCTCTCCTTCCATTCAATAGGATGTTCTTATGATGTGTAGGGGTGCTGCACGTTCATCCTTAATAAAAAATTAGAATTTATTTTCTTCAAAATCTTAGATTCTAAAATTCTAGGATTTTATTACATATTTTATTTATGAACCTAAAACTTAATTAAGAATTAAGATTATAAAATTAATTAGATCTAAAATTATAAATTTTTAAATCTAAGACATCTTCATAAAATTGGGTTCGGGCTTAGATAGCTCAATTAGGTCTAGTGGTTAATCAAACCGAATCAAGAGTTGGTTAGATGGGATGAAAGAAAGCTTAGAATTGACCAATCTAATAGGATTAAGTTTGGATCAAGATTTAATCATATTGAGATATGACTCGATCAAGTCAAAACCTAATTTGGCTCCATGGTTTGAGCTTGGATAGTGGGCTAACCTGATTGATTCTGATTTGATAATTTGGTGTCTAAGGTAAGTCTGGCAGATACGATCGACTAATTTTTAACTGAAAGCTACTCAATCTGAATACATTCTTATCGAGTTAATTGCATATCCCTTCCATTGGTCTCACTTACCTTGCCATTCGTGTCAACCCAGTTCTAATTTGAGGTGGCCAACAATTTGAGCTAATCCATGCCACTAGGTTAGTCATAATTATTATGACTCAGTCAAGTCAAGTTTAAAGAGACCTAAATTAAATCTTCCTAAGAAAATATTAAGTTTAAGTCTTCCATCATTGTAGATGTGCGGGCCCTTCCCGGGGTTGATTATTCTCGATTGGATATAGTGGTTCAGTTGCACTAGAAAGATGCAACAATATCTATTAGGCATTGGATGCTATGGGTTGGAGGATGGGTTCGATTCAATATTTTGGATACGGTGAGAGACCCAATCAAGAATCCAATTCAAGCAAATGATGGATCTGACTTAAGAAGTGGAGCAATATTCTAGGCATGATGAGCTTTATGAATTAGAGATCAAGTTTGGATGCACTATAATTAGAGAATCATTGGACAAGAGTTGTCCACTCATCAGTTGACTCATCACCAATAACTATTAGATAAGGTGGTGAGCCAGTTGGTGGGACCGCACCACCCACTAGGAATAAATAATCATGGAGATTTTTGCATCTTTGCCAAGGAAGTGTAGGGATCCGAGTAAATAATGGGAGCCTAATTTATTTAAAAATAAAATTTTAAAATAAATTGGTTAAGTCTAATTATAAAATCTAACTAGAAATTTTGGCTCTCTATAGAAAAATGTCTACGTCCAACCCACTAGCCCATATCCTAGACACCCATAGACTGACCAGACCCAACTACAAGGATTGACTTCGAAACTTCAAAATTATTTTGGATTTCAAGAAGTTGACTCATGTATTGGAATAGGATCCTCCCACTTTACCAGCACGTTCATCTGCTGATCAGAGAGCATCTCTAAAAAAATAGATGGATGAAGATAACAAAGCCAGGTATTACATGTTGGACTCGTTATCTGATGAGCTCTAGTGCTAATATGAAGATATTAAGACTAGTCGTCAAATGTTGGCTCACCTACAAGAGTTATTTGGTGAATAGAGTTACACAGCCAAATATCAAGTCACTAAAAAACTTTTTAAGGCTCAGATGCATGATGGGCAGTTGGTCCAAGATTATTATTTGGTGATGATCAAGGTCTTAGAAGAGCTTGAGAATCTTAGTGTTAAGTTAGATTAGAACCTGTAGATTGATATAATTCTATAGTCTTTAACTGATGCGTATGGACAGTTCATCATGAAATATCATATGCATAAATTTCAAAATATCTTAGCCAAACTTATGAATATGCTGGTTACTACTAAGCTCTTTATAAAAGGTTCAAAGGGCTTAGTGCTTGCTGTGGAGTAGGCTTCTTCCATGAAAGGTATTTTGAAAAGAAGAAGTCCATGAAGAAGTAGAAGGTAGAAGGTGAGAAGAATAAGGCAGAGCAAAAGAAGAAGGCTGCTGATAAAAAAAAATATTTTTATTGCAACATAGATGACTATTGAAAGCAGAATTGTCCTCTTTACCTGGCCAGCCTAAAGAACAAGAAGAAGGCAGGTCCTTTTGGAGGTATACTCATTATAGAATCTAACCTTACAATTTTTTCTGCATCCAGTTGGGTGCTTAGCTCTAGTTCTAGTGCTCACTTGTGCACTTCTATGCAGGATCTTGAGGATAGCAGGAGGCTGAGGGATGGTGAGATGATCCTACATGTCGAAAATGGAGCAAGAGTTGCTGCTATGGTTGGGGGAACCTACCCACTTTGATTACCATTAGGATTAAATCTAGTTCTTAAAGATTATTTTTATGTGCCTAGAGCAAGCATGAATTTGATTTTTATTTCATGTTTAGTACAAGAAGGCTATGTAATTAGTTTGCTTAAGGACCATTGTAATATTCTTTATGAAAAAAATAAAATTGCAAGTGGTTTTCTTATAAATGGTCTCTATCAGTTACATATTAATGTTTCTATTTTTAATATTGAGCAAAACATGAATGTCATAAGATCAAAGCGACCTAGGGATAGTCTAATTGATAGGTATTTTTGGCACCTTAGGCTAGGTCATATAGCTAAAGATAAGGTTAACAAATTGAAGAAATCTGGGCTGTTGAGTCCATTGACTTTTAACTCATATCCGATTTATGAATCATGCCTTCATGGCAAAATGACCAAGCTTCTTTTTGTGGGATATGGGGAAAGGACCACAAACCTGCTTGCCCTAGTATATATTGATGTATGCGGTCCATTTGATGTGCTAGCTAGGGATAATTACATCTACTTCATCATCTTTATTGATGATTTATCTCGATACGGGTATGCATATTTGATGCGACATAGGTCTGAGGCTTTTGAAAAGTTTAAAAAATTCAGATTCAAAGTAGAAAAATAAATAGGAAAACTCATTAAGGTTCTTCGATCAGATCGATGAGGCGAATACCTTAGTCGAAAATTTCTAGACTATCTTAAGGATAATGACATAGTCTCTCAATGGACTCCACCTAGACTGCCTCAACTCAATGGGATTTTAGAATGGAGAAATTGAATCCTGTTAGATATGGTTCGATCCATGATGAGCTTCATAGATATCCCTGAGTTTCTTTGGGGACATAGTTTGTTGACCGCTATATATCTACTGAATAGGATTCTATCTAAAACTATTTCTACTACATCGTATGAGATATGACATGATAAGAAAATAAGTCTGAGTCATCTCAAAATTAGAGATTGTCCGACCTATGTCAAGAGACAATAAGCAGATAAATTAGAGTCTAGGTCATTTAGAGCTCGATTTATAGGATATCCTAAAGAGTCATTAGGTTATTATTTCTATCTTCTAGAAGATCATAATGTGATTATGAGTCGATATGCCATCTTCCTTAAAAAATAGTTTATTCAAGATGGTGGCATCGAAAGATAAATTAGGCTCGAGGAGAAAGTCTCCTAAGAGCCACAAGCTAAGAAACTTGTAGAACCAAATTAGATTGAGCCAGTCGAATCACTACCTAGTCTACCTCGTAGATTAGAAGAATTTTCCATCCTTCTGAAAGGTACTTAGGTACTATTTCAAAGGACGTAGAGAAAATATTTCTCATAAGAAAAGGGGTTCATGGTAATGATCCCAAAACCTATGACGAGGCGATATCATATATCGACTCTGAGAAATGGTTATAGGCAATAAAGTCAGCGATTGACTCAATGCGCTCGAACCAAGTCTGGACCTTGGTAAATCTACCTGAAGGTATAGTACCTATTGGGTGTAAATGGATCTTCAAGAGAAAAATTGGTGCTGATGAAAATGTAGAGACATTCAAAGCAAGGCTCATAGCAAAAGGATATAGTCAGCGCGAAGACATTGACTATCAGGATACTTTTTTGCCAGAAGCTATGCTGAAATCCATCCACACATTGCTTGTTGTTGTAGCCTATTTCGATTATGAAATATGGTAGATGGATGTGAAAACGGTGTTCTTAAATGGATATTTTGAGGAAGATATCTATATGGAATAGCCGCTAGATTTCACATCCAATGATATTGATCGCAAGGTCTGCAAGCTACAAAGGTCCATATATAGACTTAAGCAAGCATCTCGGAGCTGAAATGCTTATTTCAATAATGTGATCAAATCATTTGGATTCATCAAGAAGGAGAAGGAGCTCTGTATTTTCAAAAAGATCAGTGGAGTGCTGTTATCTTTCTCATACTGTACGTGAAAGACATCCTCCTTATTAGAAATGATATTCTCATGTTGACCATAGTGAAAATATAGTTGTCTAAAGAATTCTCCATGATAGACCTAGAAGAGGCATCCTTTATTTTGGAAATTAAGGTCTATGGAGATAGATCAAATAGGATGCTGAGTCTCTCATAGAAAATGTACATAGAGGAGGTGCTAAAGAAGTTTAACATGAAAAACTCTAAGAGGAGATTGGTGCCCTTCAGACATGGTATTTATCTCTCCAAGAAGATGTATCCCAACACATCTGAGGAGATTAAATGCATGAGCAAGATCCCTTATGCTTCAGCAATAGGGAGACTCATGTATGCTATGTACACGATCTGATATTGTCCATGCTATAAGTGTCATGAGCTGGTATCAGTCAAATTCAGGTGAAGAGCATTGGACTTCTATGAAATGTATTCTTAAGTACTTGAGAAGGACTAAGAATATATTTTTAGTCTTTGGTAATGGAAAACTCCAGGTCCAGGGATATATAGACTTAGATTTTATGTCCAATATAGATGATCGAAAGTCGACATCTGAAAGTCTGTTTATTTGTAATGGTAGTGCTATCAATTGAAAAAGTTTCAAGCAAATGGTGATAGCAGATTTCACTATGGAAGCAGAGTATATCACTGTGTCGGAAGCTGCAAAGGAGGCATTTTGGTATAAAAAGTTTATCGTAGAGCTCGGAGTGATGCCATCAGATACTATCCTTTTGTACTGCAATAACAATGATACCATAGTCCTAGCTAAGGAGCCAAGGTCTCATAAAAAATTTAAGCACATCGAGCGACGATACCACCTCATCCATGATTACCTCGAGAAGGGATACATCGAGGTCAAGAGAGTCGATACTGCAGATAATGTGGCTGACCGATTGACAAAGCCATTGAACCAACAGAAGATCGAAGCCTACCTTGAGAAGATGGGACTTAGATTTGTAGCCAATTGGCTTTAGATCAAGTGGGAGTTTGTTAGATGTGTACTTTAGAAGCCAGATTGGTTGTCACTTATAATACACTTCTAAGGGCAATTTTATAATTTTGAAAGAAATAAAATTGCAAGTGGTTTCCTTATAAATGGTCTCTATCAGTTACATATTGATGTTTCTATTTTTAATATTAAGCAAAATGTAAATACCATAGGATCAAAGTGACCTAGGGATAGTCTAAATGATAGGTATCTTTGGCACCTTAGGCTAGGTCATGTAGTTGAAGATAGGATTAATAAATTGAAGAAATTTGGGCTATTAAGTTCGTTGACTTTCGAGTCATATCTGATTTGTGAATCATGTCTTCATGGCAAAATGACTAAGCTCCCTTTTATAGGACATAGGGAAAGGGCCATAGACCTACTTGCCGTGGTACACATAAATGTGTACAGCCCATTTGATGTGCTAGCTAGGTGCAATTATGTCTACTTTATCATCTTTATTGATGATCTATCTTGGTATGGGTATGTATATTTGATGTGATATAAGTCTGAAGCTTTTGAAAAGTTCAAAAAATTTAGACCCGAAGTAGAAAAATAAATAAAAAAAATTATTAAGATTCTTCGATCAGATCGAGGAGGTGAATATCTTAGTCGAAAATTTCTAGACTATCTTAAGGATAATGGCATAGTCTCTCAGTGGACTCCACTTGGATTGCCTTAACTCAACGAAATTTCAGAATGGAGAAACTGGATCCTATTAGATAAGGTCCAATCCATGATGAGTTTCACGGATCTTTCTAAGTTTTTTTGGGAACAATCTTATGACTACTGTATATTTACTGAATAGAATTTTTTCTAAAATCGTTCCTACCACACCATTGAGATATGGCATGGTAAGAAACCAAGTCTGAGTCATCTTAGAATTTGGGGTTGTTCGATCCATGTTAAGAGATAACAGGAAGACAAATTAGAGTCTAGATTCTTTAGAGCTTGATTTATTGGATATCCTAAAGAGTCATTAGGATATTATTTCTATCTTTCGAAAGATCATAACGTGATTGTGATTCAACATGTCATCTTCCTTGAAAAATGTTTATTCTAAATGGTGTCATCGGAAGATAGATTAGACTCAAGGAGAAAGTCTCTGATGAGAAATGAGCTAAGAAACCTATGGAATCCAATCAGATTGAGCCAATCCAGACACTAACTCCTCCACCTCATTGATCAAATAGAATTTTTTGTCCTCTTAAAAGATACTTAGGTACTATCTCAGAAGATGTAGAAAAAATATTCCTCATAGAAAATGGTGTTCATGGTGATGATCCCAAAATTTATGATGAGACGATATTAGATATCAACTCCGTGGTTAGAAGTAATGAAGTCAGAGATTGACACAATGCATTTGAATCAAGTCTGGATCTTGATAGATCCACCTGAAGGCATAGTATCTATTGGGTGTAAATGGATCTTCAAGAGAAAGATAGGTGCTGATGAAAATATAGAGACATTCAAAGCAAGGCTTGTAGCGAAATGGTATAGTCAGCACGAAGGCATTAACTATCAGAATACTTTTTTGCTAGTAGCCATGCTTAAGTCCATCCACACATTGTTTGCTATTCAGTCTATTTCGATTATGAAATATGATAGATGGATATGAAAACGACAATCTTAAATGGATATCTTGAGGAAGATATCTATATGGAACAGTCGATAGGTTTCACATCCAGTGATGATGATCATAAGGTATGCAAGTTGCAAAGGTCCATATATGAACTTAAGCAAGCATCTCGGATCTAGAATGCTCATTTCAATGATATAATCAAATCATTTAGATTCATCAAGAATGAGAAGGAGTTTTGTGTTTTCAAAAAGATCAGTGGGAGTACTGTTGTCTTTCTCGTACTGTACGTGGATGACATCCTCATAATTAGGAATGATATTTTCATATTGACTACAGTCAAATTATGGTTGTCTAAGGAGTTCTCTATGAAAGATTTAGGAGAAGCATCATTTATTCTAAAAATTAAGGTCTATAGGGATAGATCAAATAGGATGCTAGGTCTCTCACAGAAAATGTACATAGAGAAGGTGCTGAAGAGGTTCAGCATGAAAAACTCTAAGAGGAGTTTAGTACCCTTTAGTCATGGCATTCATCTCTCCAAGATGATGTGCCCTAGCACACCTAAAGAGATTGAACATATGAGCAAAATCTCTTATGCTTCGACAATAGGGAGCCTCATGTATGCCATGCTATGTATATGACCTGATATTGCCTCTGTGAGTGTCGCGAGCAGGTATCAATCGAATTCAGGCGAAGAGCATTGGACTTCTATGAAATATATCCTTAAGTACCTGAGAAGGACTAAGGATATATCCTTAGTGATGATGTCAAATTTTATGTCCAACATAGATGATCAAAAATCGACATCTGGGAGTCTGTTTATTTATAATGATGGAGCTGTCAGTTGAAAGAGTTTCAAGCAGATGGTGATAGCAGACTCCACCATGAAAGTAGAGTACATCGCTGCATTGGAGGCTGCAAAGAAGGTATTCTTGTGTAAAAAGTTTACCACAGAGCTTGGAGTGATGCCATCAGATTCTGTTCCTTTGTACTGCGATAACAATGGCGCCATAGCCCTTGCTAAGGAGCCGAGGTCTCAAAAAATTTAAGCACATCGAGTGGTGATACCACCTCATCCATGATTACCTCGAGAAGGGATATGTCGAGGTCGAGAGAGTCGACTCTGCAGATAATGTGGTAGATCCGCTGATAAAGTCATTGAGCTAGCAAAAGATCGAAGCCCACCATGAGAAGATAGGACTTAGATTTGTAGCCAATTAATTTTAGGTCAAGTGGTAGTTTGTTAGATGTGTGCCCTAGAAGCCAGATTGGCTAAACACTTGTAATACACTTCTAAGGATAGTTTTATAATTTTAACTATAAATTAATAAAAAAAATATTTTCTATCATAGTGTGTATTTAAAGTGTCCGTGATATATTCTTTGAGTTAATGGTAATGACGATTCATATTTTGAAGAGTTGAAAATTTAAGACATGAATTCTCATAATTAACTCATAAACTACTATCGACCGTAGGATCATCATGAGGATGGTGATCGATCTGAAAGATTGGTGTACGATTGTTTTCTTAGGATAGAAGTATCTTAAGTCTATGGTGTTGAGACATTGGAGTGAGAGTATAGGTACTCGTTAGAGAATGAGGGCACTGAGCGTGACCACCTCAAGTAGTTATAAGGAAGTCTACCTTCTCGTTGATGATTGGCTCGATGCTGTAGTGGTGTGTCTGATTCTTTGATCAGAGGTGCATCGACAGTTCACCTTGAGGATGTTATAGTTTGACTACACCATAACTCGGTCTCCTAGCCATTTGGAATCCTAAGGTGTATGTTGACTATAGCATGTTCATTGTAGGAATTGGATTGCACCAATAGCGGATCTATCTACATCGATAAATGAAGAGTAGCCCTATGATAATCATGAGATTGAGTCTTTAAGCCCATGGCCATGGCAGAGTGAAGATGATAGAAAGAGTTTCTATTAGGATTTTACATTGGATTTGAATCAAATGATTAATTCATATGACGGATGTTGGGTTTGACGAGTTCACCTTATCCCTAATCCTGTCGGAGCTCAAGATAGAAGAACCCAATCACACAAGTAGTTGCATCGAGAGGTTTGCTT
This sequence comes from Cocos nucifera, assembly GCA_006176705.1. Lineage (NCBI taxonomy): Eukaryota > Viridiplantae > Streptophyta > Magnoliopsida > Arecales > Arecaceae > Cocos > Cocos nucifera. Next base: position 364,335 of record QRFJ01000406.1, read on the forward strand.
TTAGTTCTGATGGATTTCTATCATATACTGCTAGGTGTCACTAATGAATTTTATGAGCAATTAGAATGATCTTGATGATCGATCATTCCAATTGTATGAATCCAAAAAGTTCTGGTCCATCGAAAGGTATTTTGATAATGTCGATGATAGTGATCATGATATATCTCATTACTAGATAAACCTAAACCTAACTAGATCATACAAATAAGGGTTTGGGTCTGGATGTCATCAATTAAGCTAATCTAATTTGATTGATTTGGATTAGATCCAATCAGGTTCAAGATAGTCGTGCTAGCACACGATTGAGCCTAGCTTTCTCCTTCTATAATCTTTCTGATTCCTCATAATCGAGTCAAATTTAATTTGACTCATTCCTATACCTTAAATGGATTTATTTTTATCTAACTGGAACTAGTCTAGATCAGTTTAATTATAGAAATTAAATTCATTCCTAGTGCAATTAGACTAGGATCAAAAGTTGACCCATTAAGAGAATTAAGGATCACCTGATCAGATACTTCTAGAAAATTTTCTAAAAATCTTTTTGATTTAATTTTTAGGTATGTGATTGGGCTCGAGTCATAATTTGGCTGTGCCAAATTTCATGATTTATGGAGGTATCTAGACTAAGTTATGATAGAGTTTAATTTGGATCAAACTCTTAAGGGAAGAGTCCTAGGCGCAATGGACTCTTCCTTATCTACTCATGCTGCCCACTTTTTGATGGCTTTTTGGCATCAAAACCAAATAAAGATCTGGTGTTTGATGTGGAAATTAATTCCAAAAGTCCCAAAAGATCAAATAAGATGGTTATTTGATCAAAAGGGACTCCTATATGGTGTAGTGTTTTTCTATAAGAACCGTTGCGCCAAAGGGTCTTGAAGATGTGATCTCTTTTCCATGCCCAAGTGCTGCCCCTTTCATCTTCCATGCTACTCTGATTCTCTCTCTCCCTCTCTTCTACACGTCTAAAAAGTTAGGCACAAATCTGAGTCGAAGGTCCAAGATTTTTGGCACAAGATTCAGGATCTACGCAACGGTGTTCGTGAGATGGACGGGCTACCTTCAAAAATAATTTTGAAGGATCTACATATCAGATTTAGATCTGATCTTTGGAGAAGAGTTTTGCAAAAAGAAAATGCTCAGATTCTATCCAAGTGGATATCGGTAGAGGCTAGGCGCCTGCATGGCTCATTCTAGAACCTCAGAAACCAACATGATCATTATAGGATAATTAGATTATCCAACAAGATACTTAAAATTAAATATAATTTAATTTAATTTTTAATTTTTAATATCAGATCACTACGATCAGATCAGAGAACTCTTAGATTTGATCAGATCATAGAAATTTTTACAGAAAATTTTACCTCAGATCTGAACGATCCCGTGGTAGAAAATCTAATTTTTTCTTCATGCATACCTTTAGAGGCTATTTGAGTGTGCAGGTGAACCAACAAACAAAATCTACAAAGCTTCGATTTTCACTTTAGATTCAGGTATGAGATTTGATCTCATATTTTTTTATGTTTTAGATTTTACATGCATGATATAATATCATAGGTCTTGAAATAGGGTGTTTGTAGATTAGATCTAATGCATGTTTAGATTAGAAAGTTTAATCTAAAGTCTTCTACTACATATGTTTTTGAAAAAAATTTTAAAAACCATGCATGAAACTCTACACCTTTTCCAATAGTAGGTTCATTAATTCGAAGGTTTTCTAATTGTTGAATTTGGGTCGACATGAATTGGACCTTAATCGACTGAGAACAGATCAATCAAATTAGGCCAAAATACACCCAGACCTACTACTAGCTAGATGTGGAGCCCAATAGGTCACACACATAAGAGAATTGGTTGAAGAGTTGGTTTGATAAAGTTGATTGGACCAATTGATCCAATTAGTTAGCCGGTGAGCATGCTAGCACATGTGGCTAACCTTAGCTCCTACTTTTGGGTCTAATTTTTTTTGAACCTGATTTAATTTTTGAACCAAATTAATTGGACATTAATTTGGGTTCGCCTCTAATGTGGTCATCCATTAGATGGCACCACATAACCCCTATTGGCATTGGAAGGATAGAGCCCAAGGGGCAATGGACTCTATCTATAATTGGTGCACAAAATGGTGTGTGTTGCTTCATCTTACCATGGAGGGATTTGTAGAGTCCTTTTGGAATGGGTTTAAGACTCATGTGGAAGCTGATCCAACAATCTATCAGCCTAGCACATGCCTCAAAACATGTGGTGGCATGATATAGCATGGAAGAAGGAAACAACAAAGGCATACATGCGTAGAATTTTCTGAAGAGATGCCTAGGAGTCCTTCTACTTTAAGGCAAAAGGATGTGCTTCTCAAGGGGTTTCAGGCATACATTTAAATCAAATAAGCTTCTCCTTGCCATGTGGCATAATTAGAGAAGTTCTAATTGAAGGGAAATCCTGATTTCCCGGTCCAGGTTCGTCCAGATCTGATTAGATCAAGAGATATATTTCAAAAATTTTCTCTTGATCTCAATCAGATCTTGATATGTTTCAGATCTGATTCTTATTATTTTAATAAATAAAATAAAATAAGATAAATTAAATCAAATTTAATTTACCTGATTTGGGTAATCCTATTACCCTGTAGATGATCCTGATTACAGCGGAAGGTTCTGGATCTTAGCCACGCAAGCGCCTGGCCTCTACCGGTATCCACTCGGGTTGGATCTGGAGATCCTCTTCTTCTCTATCACACCTCCAAAAATCAGATCTGGATCTGATCTGGAGGATCTTCAAAACTCTTTTGAAGATCTGCAGTCGTCCTTTGCAGCAGCGCAGCCTTCTTGCTTTTGATCGCCTTTCTTTGATCTGAATCGCACCAACCAAGGTCCAAAACTCCTTTTGGACGTGGAGAGCAAGGGGAGAAGAGACTATGGCATGGAGAAGGAGGGGAGAGGCAGCCTTGGGGCGTGGGGTCTCAATTTCATTAGAATCTGAGTTGGGCGCAGGGTCTTATTTATAGACTAAGCTGTGATCCAACTCCTCTTCCTTCCCAACCAATCACAACCCTTTGTGAAATCAGATCTAAATCTGATTGGTGGGAATAGAGACCCCTGGATTCCTCCTTAGAGGGTGCCTAAGACCAGTCAAAGTTGGTTCTTAGAAGAACTCTAATTGGAATCCAAAAAGGAGATGGAGTCCTTGTCCAACAAGGACTCCTAGGCGCCTCCAACTTGGGCACACGCCTAGGGTGGCGTGCGCCCTTCTCCTTGCCAGGTTCTGGCAGGGGGACAGGCCCCCACCAGCTCTCCAATAGGTGCATGACATGTGGTCAAAAGTCAAAGTGTCAATGGTCAACGTTTGACCAGTCAAAGGTAGACTTTTGACCAAAGTCAAAGAACAAGAAATGGCAGGTGACCAAAAATGGCAGGTAATGTCTTACAAATAAGACAACCTTTTCTGACTTGGACAACCTCCTATCAGACCATATGAAGGCCTCTATTTGAGCACAAACTCCTTTGGCTCAGACAGGACAACTTATTTATGATAGCAAAAGAAGAACGTTAGGTTCAATCGAGTGCTAGCACGATTTCCTTGAACCTAATTGAATCTCATTCAGATCAATTGAACTAGATCAGTTCAATTGATGATCACCAGATTCAAACCCTTGTTTGTGTGACCCAGTTAGGTTCAGTTCTGTATGGTAATGGGATATGTCATGATCTCTATCATCGACATCATCGAAACTCCTTTCGATGGATCAGAACTCTTCTGATTCGAACAGCTAGAATGATCGATCATCTAAATCATTCTAATTGCTCCCAAAATCCACCAGTGACACCTAGCAGTATATGGTGGCAACCCATCAGAGCTGAATGCGAACCTCTTGGTGCAGCTACCTGTGTGATTAAGTTCTTCTATCTTGAGCCCCGATCAGATTAGGGTTAAGGTGAACTCGTCAAACCCTAGTCTCTGTCATATGATGTAATCATTCGATTCGAGTCCAATGTGAAAATCTAAATAGAAACTCTTTCTATTATTTCACTCTGCCATGGCCATGGGCTTCTGGACTTGATTCTCATGATCATCATAGGGCTGCTCCTCTACCACCGAGGTAGATAGATTCCATCTTGATGCAATCCAGTTCCTACAATGAACATGCTATAGCCAACATACACCTCAGGGTTCCATATGGCTAGGAGACCGAGTAATGGTGTAGTCAAACTATAACACCCTCAAGGTGAACTGCCGATGCATCCTCAGGTCAAAGAACCAGACACACTACTGCAGCATCGAGTCAGTCATTGACGAGAAGGTAGACTTCCCTAATGACTACTCGAGGTGGTCACGCTCAGTGCCCTCGTTCTCTAACGAGTACCTGTACTCTCGCTCCGGTGTCTCCACACCGTAGACTCAAGACTCATCTACTAAAGAGAAGCGATTGTACACCAACCTTCCGGATCAATCACCATCCTCGTGATGATCCTATGGTCGGGAGCATTTTATGAGTTAATAATGATTATTCATGTCTTAAATTTTCAACTCTTGAAAATATGAATTATCATTACCATTAACTCAAAGGATGTATCACAGACACTAAATACACATATGTGATAGAAAATAACCCATTTTATTGATTATTAGTCAAAATTATAATTTTGCCCCTAGAAGTGTATTACAAGTGTCAGCCAATTCTGGCTTCTAGGGCACATATATCTAACAATCTCCCACTTGTCCTAAAGCCAATTGGCTACAAGTCTAAGTCCCATCTTCTCAAGGTGGGCTTCGATCTTCTGCTGGCCCAACGGCTTTGTAAGTGGGTCTGCCACATTATCTGCGGAGTTGACTCTCTTGACCTCGACGTAACCCTTCTCGAGGTAATCGCGGATGAGGTGGTATCGCCGCTCAATGTGCTTGGATTTCTGGTGAGACCTCGGCTCCTTAGCAAGGGCTATGGCGCCATTGTTGTCGCAGTATAGAGGAATGGCATCTGATGGCATTACTCCAATTTCTGCAGCAAACTTCTTGTACCAGAATGCTTCCTTCGCAGCCTCTGATGCAGCGATATATTCTGCTTCCATGGTGGAATCTGCTATCACAGTTTGCTTGGAACTCTTCCAGCTGACAGCACCACCATTGCACACAAACAGACTCCCAGATGTCGACTTTCGATCATCTATATCGGACATGAAATCCGAGTCTGTGTATCCCTGGACTTGGAGTTCTCCATTACCAAAGACCAACATCATATCCTTAGTTCTTCTCAAGTACTTAAGGATACATTTCACAGAAGTCCAGTGTTCTTCACCTGGATTTGACTGATATCTGCTTGTGACACTCACAGCATGGGCTATATCAGGTCGTGTACATAGCATGGCATACATGAGGCTCCCTATTGCAGAAGCATAAGGGATCTTGCTCATGCGTTCTATTTCCTCAGGTGTGCTAGGGCACATCTTCTTGGAAAGATGAATACCATGTCTGAAGGGTATTAATCCCCTCTTAGAGTTTTCCATACTAAACCTCTTTAGTACTTCCTCTATGTACATCTTCTGTGAAAGTCCTAGCATCCTATTCGGTCTATCCCTATAGACCTTAATTCCTAGAATAAAGGATGCTTCACCTAGGTCTTTCATGGAGAATTCCTTGGACAACCATATTTGACTGATGTCAACATGGGAATATCATTCCCAATAAGGAGGATGTCATCCACGTACAATACGAGGAAGACAACAGCGCTCCCACTGACCCTTTTTGAAAACACATGGTTCCTCTTCATTTTTGATGAAACCAAACTTTTTGATCACATCATTGAAACGAGTGTTCCAGCTCCGAGATGCTTGCTTAAGTCCATATATGGACCTTTGCAGCTTGCAAACCTTGTGATCAGTATCACTGGATGTGAAACCTAGCGGCTGTTCCATATAGATATCTTCCTCAAGATATCCATTTAAGAATGCCGTTTTCACGTCCATTTGCCATATTTCATAATCGAAATAGGCTGCAACAGGCAAGCAATGTGCGGATGGATTTTAGCATAGCTACTGGGGAAAAGGTATCCTGATAGTCAATGCCTTCGCGTTGACTATAACCTTTTGCCACTAGTCTAGCCTTGAATGTCTCCACATTCCCATCTGCACCAATCTTTCTCTTGAAGATCCATTTACACCCAATAGGTACTATACCTTCTGGTGGATCTACCAAGGTCCAGACTTGGTTTGAGTGCATCGAGTCAATTTCTGACTGCATTGCCTCTAGCCATTTCTCGGAGTCGATATCTGATATCGCCTCGTTGTAGGTTTTGGGATCATCACCATGAGCACCATTACCTACGAGGAACATTTCCTCTACTCCTCTGAAATAATACCTAAGTATCTTTCAGGGGGACGGAAAACTCTTTCCGATCTACGAGGTGGAGGAGGTAGTGTTCTTATTGGCTCAACCTGATTTGGTTCCAATTGGTCCTTAGCTCGTTGTACTTGTGAGACTTTCTCATCAAGCTTGATCTGCTTTCCAATGCCGCTATCTTGAATAAACTATTTTTCAAGAAAGATGGCATGTCGACTCACAATCACATTGTGGTCTTCTGGAATGTAGAAATAGTATCCTAATGACTCTTTAGGATATCCTATGAATCGAGCTCTAAAGGACCTAAACTCTAACTTGTCCGCTTGTTGTCTTTTGACATGAGCCGGACAACCCCAAATTCTGAGATGACTCAGACTTGGTTTCTTACCGTGCCATATCTCATACGGTGTGGTAGGAACGGTTTTAGAGGGAACCCTATTCAGTAGATAGAATTGAAGTTAACAATGAGTGTCCCCAAAGAAAATCAGGGAGGTCTGTGAAGCTCATCATGGATCGAACCATATCCAATAGAGTCCGATTTCTCCATTCTGAAACCCCGTTGAGTTGAGGTGTTCCTGGTGGAGTCCATTGAGAGACTATGCCATTTTCCTTAAGATAGTCTAGGAATTCCCGGCTAAGGTATTCACCTCCTCGATCTGATCGAAGAACCTTAATGGGTTTTCCAGTTTGTTTTTCTACTTCATGTCTGAATTCTTTGAACTTTTCAAAAGCTTCAGACTTGTGTCTCATAAGATACACATACCCATACCTAGACAGATCATCGGTAAAGGTAATGAAGTAGACAAAATTGCCTCTAGCCGGCACATCAAATGGGCCGCACACATCAGTATGTACTAGGGCAAGGAGATCTGTGGCCCTCTCCCCATGTCCAACAAAAGGGAGTTTAGTCATTTTGCCTTGAAGACAAGATTCACAAGTTGGATATGACTCAAAAGTCAATGGACTCAATAGCCCATTTTTCTCCAATTTGTTGATCCTATCTTCTGCTATATGACCTAATCTCAGGTGCCATAGATATCTGTCGTTTGGACTATCCCTAGGTCGTTTGGCATTCACGTTTTGCTCGATAGTTAGAAACAGGTACATCAATATGTAGCTGATAAAGACCATTAATAAGGAAACCATTTGCAATTTTATTTCTTTCATAAAGAATGTTACAATGGTCCTTAAAGAAGGTGATCACATAATCCTTCTTGTGCTAAGCATGAAACAGAAATCAAATTCCTGCTAGCTGCAGGCACATAATAACAGTCTTTTAAAACTAAGTCTAAACCAGATGGTAATCGAAGAGGGTATGTTCCCACGGCTACTGCAGCAACTCTTGCTCCATTACCGATGCGTAGGATCATGTCTCCATCCCTCAGCCTCCTGCTATCCTCAAGACCCTGCATAGAAGTGCACAGATGAGCACTAGAACCAGAGTCAAGCACCCAACTGGATGCAGAAGAAACCGTAAGGTTAGACTCAATAACGAGCATACCTCCAGAAGGACCTTCCTTCTTGTTCTTCAGGGTGGCCAGGTAAGTAGGGCAGTTCCGCTTCCAATGGCCGTCGCTGTTGCAATGGAAACACTTTCCTTTGCCATCGGCCTTCTTCTTCGGTTCTGCCTTCTTCTTCTTTGATCCTTCCACCTTTTGCTTTTTCACAGACTTCTTTTTCTTTCCATAAGACTTTCTTTTGGAAGAAGTCCGTTCCATAGCAAGAACTGAGCCTTTAGAACCTTTCATAGAAAGCTCAGCGGTAACCAGCATATTCATTAACTTCGGCCAAGGAATTTTGAAGTTTATGCATGTGGTAATTCATGATGAATTGCCCATATGCATCAGTCAAGGATTGCAGAATAATATCGTTCTGCAGATCCAAGTCCAACTTCACACCGAGCTTCTCAAGCTCTTCCATGTCCTTGATCATTGTCAGACAGTGATCTTGGACTGACTGCCCATCACGCATCTTAGCCTTAAAAAGTCATTTCGTGACTTGATATTTGGCTGCGCGACTCTGTTCACCAAACATCTCCTGCAGGTGAGCCAACATTTGGCGAGCAGTCCCGATATCTTCATGTTGGCGCTGGAGCTCATCAGACATCGAGCCCAACATGTAGTATCTGGCCTTATTGTCTTCGTCAATCCATTTTTCCAGAGACGCTCTCTGTTCAGTGGATGGACGAGCTGGTAAGGTGGGAGGGTCCTGGTCCAAAACATGTGTTAACTTCTCTGAACCCAAAATAATTTTGTAGTTCCTGAGCCAATCTTTATAATTGGGTCCAGTCAGTCTATGTGTGTCTAGGATACGTGCCAATGGGTTGGACGCAGACATTTTCCTGTAGAGAGTCAAAGATTCTAGTTAGATACTGTAATTTTGACTTGACCAATTTGTTTAGGGATTTTATTTTTAAACAAATTAGCTCCCACTATTTTCTCGGATCCCTACACTCCCTCTGTAGAGATGCGAAAAATCTCCATGATTGAATGATTTCTAGTGGGTGGTGCGGTCTCACCAACTGACTCATCACCTCACCTAACAGTTATTGGTGATGGGTTAGCCAATGAGTGAACAACTCTTGTTCAATGATTCTCTAATCATGGTGCACCCAAACTTGGTCTCTAATTCATGAATCTCACCGTATCCGGAAATATTGATCCACTCCTTAGTTAAGTCAGACCCACCATTTGCATAGACTGGGTTCCTAATTGAGTCTCTCACCGTATCCGGAAATATTGAGCCCAACTCATCCTCCAGCCCATAGCATCCAATGCCTAATAGACATGGTTGCGTCTTCCCGGTGCAACTGAGCCACTGTATCCAGCCGAGAACAATCAACCCCGGGAAGGGCCCGCACATCTACAATGGTGGAAGACCTCAGACTTAATCTTTTCTTAGGGAGAATTGATTCAGGTCTCATTAAACTAGACTTGGCTTAGTCATAACAATTATGACTAACCTAGTGGCATGGGTTAGCTCGGATTATTGACCACCTCAGATCAGAACTGTGTCAACAGATATGGCCAGGTAAGTGAGACCGGTGGAAGGAATATGCCATTAACTCGCACAAGAACGCATTCAGGTCGAGTAGCTTCCAATTAAAAACCAGTCGGTCGTCTGTGCCAAACTTACCTTAGACACCAAATTGTTGAGTCAGAACCAATTGGGTTAGCCTACAATCCAGACTCTAACCTCTGAGCCTAATTAGGTCTTGCTTGATCGTGACTCGATCTTGACCCAGACTTAATCCTATTAGGCTGGTCAATTTAAGCATTGTTGATCCCATCTAACCAACTCTTGATTCGGTTTGATCAACCGCTTAGACCTAATTGAGCTACCCAAGCCCGAACCCAGTATTATGAATATGTCTTAGATCTGAAAATTCTCAATTTTAGACCTAATTAATATTCCATAAACTTAATTCTTAATTAAGTTGGGTTCATAAACAAAATATGCACAATAAATCCTAGGGTTTCAGGATCTAGGGTTTTGCAGAAAGTAAGTTTTGGGTTTCTGATTAAGGACGAACACGCAGCACCCCTACACGTCATAAGAACACCCCATCGAATGGGAAGAGAGGGCCTTTAAACCCTTCTTCATTCTTATGACCGGACGGCCAAGAGGAACGCCTTAATCAGGAACATGTAAATCTACAAAACAGTTATAGATCTATATCATATATCTCATATACAAATTTAGATCTAATCAAGGCATATTTTGCATACATCTCATGTATCAAATCATGCATGTTTTCAGATCTAAATTATCTCATAATAATCTAAAAAATTAGATTTAAATTGATCTAATCAAAATAAATTCTAATCTAGACAATTATGTAGAACTATTCTACAACTAGTCTAGACATGCATCAATCATATCTCATATGATATTTAAAATTAAATAATTTTTATTTGCTGTTTATCAGATGTTATTATAACACTTATAATATCAAAAAATAGTAAATAAGAAGATCTAAAATATGATTTAATCAGATTAAATCAAAGACATGCAAAACTATTCTATAGAACTATTCTATTCTAGAACTAGTCATGCATATCTTCATGTTCTTAGATCCAAATCATTTAATTTTAATTTTTCTGATTTCAGATCTGATCACATCTCATGTGACATCTGAAAATCACTTTATTTTCTAATTAAAATAAAATTAAAATCAGATCTAAATAATTTAGAACCATGGCTCTGATACCAGTTGAAGGGAAATCCTGATTTCCCGGTCCAGGTTCGTCCAGATCTGATCAGATCAAGAGATATATTTCAAAAATTTTCTCTTGATCTCAATCAGATCTTGATATGTTTCAGATCTGATTCTTATTATTTTAATAAATAAAATAAAATAAGATAAATTAAATCAAATTTAATTTACCTGATTTGGGTAATCCTATTACCCTGTAGATGATCCTGATTGCAGCGGAAGGTTCTGGATCTTAGCCACGCAAGCGCCTGGCCTCTACCGGTATCCACTCGGGTTGGATCTGGAGATCCTCTTCTTCTCTATCACACCTCCAAAAATCAGATCTGGATCTGATCTGGAGGATCTTCAAAACTCTTTTGAAGATCTGCAGTCGTCCTTTTGCAGCAGCGCAGCCTTCTTGCTTTTGATCGCCTTTCCTTGATCTGAATCGCACCAACCTAAGTCCAAAACTCTTTTGGACGTGGAGAGCAAGGGGAGAAGAGACTATGGCATGGAGAAGGAGGGGAGAGGCAGCCTTGGGGCGTGTCTAATTTCATTAGAATTAGGGTTGGGCGCAGGGTCTTATTTATAGACCTCTTGTGATCCAACTCCTCTTCCTCTCAACCAATCACAACCCTTTGTGAAATCAGATCTAAATCTGATTGGTTGGAATAGAGACCCCTGGATTCCTCCTTAGAGGGTGCCTAAGACCAGTCAAACTGGATTCTTAGTAGAACTCTGATTGGAATCCAAAAGGGAGGTGGAGTCCTTGTCCAACAAGGACTCCTAGGCGCCTCCTACTTGGGCTCACGCCACCCTTGGCGTGCGCCCTTCTCCTTGCCAGGTTCTGGCAGGGGGACAGGCCCCCACCAGCTCTCCAATAGGTGCATGACATGTGGTCAAAAGTCAAAGGGTCAATGGTCAACGTTTGACCAGTCAAAGGTAGACTTTTGACCAAAGTCAAAGAACAAGAAATGGCAGGTGACCAAAAAATGGCAGGTAATGTCTTACAAATAAGACAACCTATTCTGACTTGGATAACCTCCAGTCAGACCATATGAAGGCCTCTGATTGAGCACAAACTCCTTTGGCTCAGTCAGGACAACTTTTGATATAGTAAAAGAAGAACGTTAGGTTCAATCGAGTGCTAGCACGATTTCCTTGAACCTAATTGAATCTCATTCAGATCAATTGAACAATCAGTCAGTTGATGATCACCAGATTCAAACCCTTGTTTGTGTGACCCAGTTAGGTTCAGTTCTGTATGGTAAATGGGATATGTCATGATCTCTATCATAGACATCATCGAAACTCCTTTCGATGGATCAGAACTCTTCTGATTCGAACAGCTAGAATGATCGATCATCTAAATCATTCTAATTGCTCCCAAAATCCACCAGTGACACCTAGCAGTATATGGTGGCAACCCATCAGAGCTGAATGCGAACCTCTTGGTGCAGCTACCTGTGTGATTCAGTTCTTCTATCTTGAGCCCCGATCAGATTAGGGTTAAGGTAAACTCATCAAACCCTAGTCTCGTCATATTGATATAATCATTCGATTCGAGTTCAATGTGAAAACCTAATAGAAACTCTTTCTATTATTTCACTCTGCCATGGCCATGGGCTTCATGACTTGATTCTCATGATTATCATAGGGCTGCTCCTTTACCACGAGGTAGATAGATCCCATCTTGATGCAATCCAGTTCCTACAATGAACATGCTATAGCAACATACACCTCGAGTTCCAATGCTGGAGGAGACCGAGTATGGTGTAGTCAAACTATAACACCCTCAAGGTGAACTGCGATGCATCTCAGGTCAAAGAAACCAGACACACTACTGCTGCATCGAGTCAATCATGACGAGAAGGTAGACTCTAATGACTACTCGAGGTGGTCACGCTCAGTGCCCTCGTTCTCTAACGAGTACCTGTACTCTCGCTCCGGTGTCTCCACACCGTAGAATCAAGACTCATCTACTAAAGAGAAGCGATCGTACACCAACCTTCCGAATCAATCACCATCCTCGTGATGATCCTATGGTCGGGAGCTCTTTATGAGTTAATAATGATTATTCATGTCTTAAATTTTTAACTCTTGAAAATATGAATTATCATTACCATTAACTCAAAGGATGTATCACAGACACTAAATACACAGGTGTGAAAGAAAATAACCCATTTCATTAATTATAGTCAAAATTACAATTTTGCCCCTAGAAGTGTATTACAAGTGTCAGCCAATTCTGGCTTCTAGGGCACATATATCTAACACTAATTTCATTTGGGATGCCAATTGCATCTCTTCTAAGGGCATGTGCGTGGGATAGGCTATGAATCAACGTATTATCTTGAAGAGACCTTCTGCCATAAGGGTCTTATTTTATGATATGCTCTTTTGCTGGGGCGGTTGGGATGTATGTAGAGTCACTTCTGGTGGCCCCTCTTCAACTATAAAAAGAGGATGGTGGATGGGAGAAATTCATTTGAAGTTTGAACAAATCCTCTTTCTTCTCTTATTTAGACAAGTTCTTCTTAAGACATGTTTGTCCAATTGTGACTAAGACAAGAAGTCTTCCTTCAGACAAGTGTTTAGGAAGAGGATTAGGGAAGACTAAAGAAAGAATTCAATAGAACTAGGCTCTAAAGGGTCTTAAAAGGCTAGCCAAAAATCCAAGAAGAGTTTCAAGTCAGGTTCAGGAAGTGGGTCGACCAAACTAAGTCAAGGTCAAGTTCGATGTTCAGGTTTGAAAGGAGCATTTCTTTGAACTAGTTCATGTGTAGATCACCATTGGAGGGCGAACACTTGGGCATCTCATAGAATTTGATCATCACCAAATCATAATTTAATAGGTATTCTTCCCATTACTTCATATAAGATTTTGCTTTGATTGCTATTATCAAGATGTCCTAGGCATTATGGTTTTGGTGTGCTAGGGTTTTGTGAATATAAATTTTAAACACCTTGGTATTCTGTTGTGCCACCATAATCCAACAATGGTATCAGAGCCAACCTTGATAAATACAATCAAAGGTTAGAATGTAGTCTTGATTGTGATCAAGCTAGGGTTTCATTTTCGTTCAAGTTGAATGAAGAGTTGACTCTGATTGAACATCCATACCCTAATTTATTTTAGAGATATGTTTAGATGCATAGTGTCATGATTATGATCTTGTTTATATTATCATAATTTTAAATTCAATTATACATCATCTTATGATATTTAAAAATTAGCTGTTACTATTTATGATTCACTTCTTCATCATTCTAAAATAAAAATTTTAAATTTTTGTATTTCTTTTTTAGCTTAATATTTTGTTTAACTAAGGATTTTTCAGATTTACCTATATTCTTCTTTTTCTTAGTTAGAGTTTTAATTTATTTCAAAAAATCTTTATTTTCTTTGGCCTTGTTTTCCATATTTTTCATAAGATATTCTTTTTCACTCAAAATACTGCTCTTCTCTTTAACCAAAGAAAGATTGAATTTTTTAAGCTCTTTATTTTTCATCATTAACTTTTAAATTCATCCATTAAATCATTAAAAGCTTCAAATAATTCATCAAATGTGAACTTGAAGGAGTTTCCAGATTTTACCTCATCCTCAATGGCCATGGGGCAAAGATTTTTCACTTCCTTTTCTTCATCTGAGCTTGAAGTGTCACTATCATCCCAAATTCCTATCATAGCTTTTTTCTTGATCTTTTTGGGATACTTTTGGAGTAGGGGGCAATCTGGCTTGTAATGTCCTCTTTTGTTGCAATTATAGCACGTGACACTTCTTTCTTTTTTTTCTTTCTTTTCTTTCTTCTTCATACTTCTTTTTTGGAGGAACTTCTTGAATTTTCTTGTGAGTAGCTCCATGTCCTCATCATCATCTTCACTCTCTTCTTCATCAGCTTCTTCTTCTGACTCATCACTTTTTTCATGTTGTGCAGTGGATTTGAAGGCGATGGTCTTCATCTTTCTTGGCTCTTCCTCTTCTTCCTTTTGAGCCATGTTCAACTCATGAGTCATGAGTGAACCCACCTCAATTCTTCTAGTGATAGCTTGGCGAGTTCTTTTGCTTTTTGTATGGCTGTCACCTTTGCTTCCCATTCCTTTTGCAAAGATCTTAAAACTTTGCGAATAAGTTCATAGTATAGGTTTTACCAAGACCATTTAGAGTATTAATAATATTAGTAAACTTGAAAAATATTTCAAAAATAGACTCATGTATATCCATTTTAAATATTTCATTTTTATGATCAAGTAAATTAATTTTGGAGTCCTTAACTTGGCTTGTTCCTTCATGAGTTATCTCTAATTTTTTTCAAATTTTTTTGGCTGATGTACAAGTAGATATTTTATTAAATTCTTGTACATCAAGAGAACAATAAAGAATGTTGATGGCTTTTGCATTTAATTGAGCCATCCTTTTATCATATTCAAACCAATCCTTTTCGAGCTTGGGAAGAACAACATCATCTACATTAATTATGGGTGTGTATGGTCCTCTAGTTATAATATCCCATAAATTATAATCTAGAGCTTGTATAAATATTTTTATGTTAATTTTTTAAAAAAAATAATTTATTCCATCAAAAAGTGATGGTCTAAAAGTGGTTTGGCCTTCAACAAATGAAATACTACTTGGGGTTGCCATTGATCTTTCACTCTTTGACCACTAAGTCAACAAATAATATGAGAGCACCTGTTCTGATATCAATTATTGTCCAAAGGTAGCAACTCAAGAGGGAGGGTGAATTGAGTTCTTTTAAAAATTTTATCCAAATTTGCTTTCTAAATAAGTATGTGCTACTAATAATAAAAAACTTAAGTGTTTATAGTGATTAAGCAATATGTAGCAATGGAATTAAAAGTAACTAGACAAAGCAAATATGTAAAGCAAAGAAAGCAAGAAAGGCAAAACTACAATACAAACACATAAGATTTTATAGTGGTTCGGCGCAACCCGCACCTACGTCTACTCCCCAAGATTTTCTTGGGATTTTCACTATAATCCACCCTTAATTATAGTGCATTTGTTTTTCCAGGCTCACAAACAAATTTAGTTGATTTTTTTAGGAGCACCAACCAAAACCCTTACTAATAATTTTTTAGGATCACTATTAACTCAGTTGGTTTCTCGGGCTCACCAATCAAAACCTACAATATCCAATTTTGGGCTTGGATGGGCCTAATCTCCAAGTTTCTTTCCTCCACAGAAACTTGTAAAGAAATCAAAATTATAAATAAAAATTTTAGCATAAAATAAAAAATAGAGTTAAAGCTCTTTTATATCCCAATGAAGAAGTCGATGATGTGCTCGATTAAAGCTTGGCTTTTCTTTGAATTATGCTTGAGAGGATGTGGAAGATGTTGGAGAAAATTACTTTAAATGCTTACTAAAATCTATGCACAACCTTTTCTTTTCTTTTCTTTGGATATTCAATATTCCTCATCAAAAATAAAAAAAATTCTTTTAAATTTTTTGATATTCTTTTTCAATTGATTCTCCACCTTTAAATAACTTTAGAGATGGTTGGAGGGAGAGTTCTAACCATTGGGATCTCTGAAATAGCCATTGGAGTCAAAAAATAGCCGTTGTAGGACTATCCATTGAAGGTTGTCCGTGCATTTCAAGATCTCTTGGATTTTCTCAAGATGTCTCATCCAATTTCAAGATCTCTTGATTTGGCTAGGAGACTTCTTATTCTTAGAAGCTCAAAAATCTACTTTCTAAAAAAAATATATCGCTTGAGATCGAGAGCTCTCGATTTTGAACGAGATATCTCGTCGGAACCATGAGATCTCTCAAGAATCCTATGAGACCTCTTGCTCTTAGAGTGCAAAAACTAAGTTTCTATCTCTTGAGAACGAGACTTCTCGAGATTAACTTGAGACCTCTTGAGGGTGTGCTAGAACACTATTTGAGCATGCCAGACTTCATGAGAGCTCTCGAAAAAATTTCGAGACATCTCGAAAATTGCTCCAAGGCTATTTTGAGTGATTTTTGCACCAATCAAAGGGATTTGATTTTCATTTGAATTGAGCTTCATGTCATTCTTGTTTTGGTCAAAAAGCTCTCTTTCTTCTGACATTAGAATACTTAAAATAAAATATATTAGTAGTCATTTGCTTTAATGTTTGGTCATCATCAAAATCACTTATGAGATCAACAACAACCAATGCATATGACATACAGTGATCTATACTTGATAAGTTATCATCCTTATTAATAACTTATCATTTGATTATGAATTATTTAAGAACCATATGATAAACCTTCTTTTATCGATTAAGTATAGTTCTAAGGACTTTATCATAAATTAGAAGTTTATTTAAGAAAGATAGAACTTTTATGATGAATAAGCCAAATAACTATTATTATTTAATAATTTATATACTAATTTCAATCATCTACAACTTAGATAATTGGTTTTAGGACATATTTTCTAACAACTTTTACTTGGACTAAAGCAAATCAGAATAATATCAAATATCCTATCTTCTACTTGAGTTCATAGAACTCCTTAGTGTAGAGGCTTTAGCAAATGGATCGATCAAGTTCTCATTTTCCATCGAACTTTTGAAGATCAATGTCACCATGATCTAAAATCTAAGGTGATAGCGATACAGAGTATATTGGTCCTATGGTGTACCTTCGATTCTTTAGCCTGAGCTATGGCTCTAGTGCTATATTAGGACTGGACCATCGATGGAGGGTGTCTCTCCTAACTTGCTAATGAACTTATGCTACCACACAGCCTACATGGCTGTTAGATATATGTGCCCTAAAAGTCAGAATTGGCTGACACTTGTAATACACTTCTAGGGGCAAAATTATAATTTTGACTATAGATTAATAAAAGGGTTATTTTCTATCACATAGTGTGTATTTAAACTGTCTATGACATATCCTTTGAGTTAATGGTAATGATGAATTCATATTTTCAAGAGTTGAAAATTTAAGACATGAATTTTCATTTATTAACTCATAAAATGCTTTCCGATCCGTAGGATCATCATGAGGATGGTGATTGATCCGAAAGGTTGATTGTACAATCGCTTCTTTTATAGTAGATGAGTCTTGAGTCTACGGTGTGAGATATTAGAGCGAGAGTATAGGTACTCGTTAGAGAATGAGGGCACTGAGTGTGACCACCTCGAGCAGTCATAAGAAAGTCTACCTTCTCATCGATGACTGACTCGATGCTGTAGTGGTGTGTCTGGTTCTTTGACCTGAGGTGCATCGACAGTTCACCTTGAGGGTGTTATAGTTTGACTACACCATGAACTCGATCTCCTAGCCATTTCAGAATTCCTGAGGTGTATGTTGGCTATAGCATGTTCATTGTAGGAATTGGATTGCACCAAGAAGGAATCTATCTACCTCGGTAGATGAAGGAGCAGTCCTATGATAATCATGAGAATCAAGTCCATAAGCCCATGGCCATGGTAGAGTGAAATAATAGAAAGAGTTTCTATTTAAGGATTTTCACATTGGAACTTGAATCAAATGATTAAATCATATGATAGAATTAGGGTTTGACGAGTTCACCTTAACCCTAATCTGATCGGGGCTCAAGATAGAAGAACTTAATTACACAAGTAGCTGCACCAAGAGGTTCATTTTCAATTTTGATGGGTTGCCACCATATACTGCTAGGTATCATTGGTGGATTTTGGAAGCAATTAGAATGATTTAGATGATTGATCATTCTAGTTGTTTGAATCAGAAGAGTTCTGATCCATCAAAAGGAGTTTCGATAATGTCGATGATAGAGATCCTGACATATCCCATTATCATATAGAACTGAATCTAACTGGATCACACAAACAAGAATTTGGATCTAGATATCATCAATTAGACTAACCCAATTCAATTGATTTGAATTAGATTCAATTAGGTTCAAGAAAATTATGCTAGCGTATGATTGAGCCTAACGTTCTCCTTCTACTATTATTAAAAGTTATCTCAATTGAGCCAAATATGTTTGTGCTCACTTAGGCATCTTTACTTGGTCTGACTAAAGCTTATCCAGGTTAGAAAATAATTATCTTAATTTATGAGATAAATTTGAGACAGCACCTGCCATTTTTCGTCACCTACTAATTCTTGTCTTTTGACTTTGGTCAAACATTGACCTTTGACCCTTGGACATCTGCCCATATGTCATGCACCCATAGGAGAGCAGATAGGGGCTTGTCCCCTTGCTAGAAATTGAAAAGAAGGGGGTGCATGCCTAGGGAGGCATACGCCTATGGATAGGGACGACTGGAGTCCCATATGGATGGGACTCCAGGTTGCTTCATTGAATCAACTTAGGAAGGCGCCTAAGACTCAGCTTTGATCAGTCTTGGTGCCACCTAAGGATGAATTGAAGGGGAATTCATTTGATTGGATCAAGTGATGTCATCCCACTAATCAAATTTAGATATGATTGCATGAAGCAACATGATTGGCTGGGATGATGTGGCACTGCATGGCGCAGCAGGGTCTATATAAACCCTATCTATGCCCAACTTTTAAGGAGTTCTCTCTTAGCCCATGCCCCAAGGCTGCCCCTCTCCCTCCTCCATGCCATCTTCTGGTTCTCTCTCTCCTCTCCATGCCCAAGCGAAGTTGGGCTCCAGTTTGGTGCGATCCAGGCAAGAGAAAGCTGACGAGAAAGGAAGAAGGCAGCACTACTGCAGAGACGACTGCTGATATTCAGAAGAAGTTTTGAAGATCCTCCAAATCAGATCTAGATATGATATTTGAAGAAGTTAAAAAAAAGAAGAAGATCTCCAGATCCAACCTGAGTGGATACTGGTAGAGGCCAGGCGCTTGTGTGGCAAGATCCAGAACCTCAGGCAATCAACAGGATCATCACAGGATAATCTGATTATCCAACAAAAGGTATAAATTAAATTAGATTTAGTTTATTTTTATTTTATTTTATTATATCTATAAAATCAAATCTAAAATATCTTAGATTTGATTATGATACATAAGAGAAATTTTTGAAATATCTCTGATGATTCGATCAAATCTGAATGAATCTGATCCAGAAAATCAGGACTTTTTCTTCAATGGCAGCATTAGATGCCATGATACACTCTACATCACTAACAGAATAGGCTATAGTACTTTGCTTGAAAATTTTTCAATAGATTGCTTCTTCAATTAGGATAAATTCATGATTCGACATTCTTCTACTATCGTCTGTATCTGACTAAGAACTAGAATCAAAATATCCCATAGTTTTAAGTCAGTTTCTCCATATATGAATCATTGGACCATAGTATTTCTTAAATACTTAAGGATTGTCTATACAATCTTTTAGTGGTTCTCATCTGGATCAGACTAGTATCTGCTCACTACCTCTAGTGAGTATACCATGTCTCATCTCGTACATGGAGAAATAAGATGATAGCTAAACCTTTATTTCCTATAATGTTGAAATATAATTTTTGATTAAGAGAATATCATCCATAGATAACACAAGTAATAACACTACAGAATCATTTGCCCATTTATAGATGTAGGGTTCCTCTTTGTTCATAATGAAGTCATACATTCAAAATGCATGTTTCCAACTCTGAAAGGACAGCCAAACGGGCTTTATAGGTCTCCACCTACTCGTCTGCACCACTTTGATCTATTTGAAAATTCATTTGCACCTAATGGGTTTTATCCATTTAGGTGGATCAATTAGTGTCCACACGCTATTGATTTTCATGGACTTCAATTCAAATTTTATGGCTCCAAGCCACTTATTAGACTCAGACCTCTACATGACATCCATATAGGTAATTGGATCCTTATTGTTCTCATCGAGCTTTACAGGATGTCCATCCTGGATCTAGATACCGAAGTGTCGGTTTGGCTAACGCAGTACTCTACCAAGTCTCCTTAATTATGCCACTTTAATGGACTCCAGGTTTGATCTAATCAAATACGATTTTATAGGTTTAATATATTATTGGTTCTTTCTACTAGTTGAACTTTCTTAAGTTTAACTTAACAGGCATTAGTTCTTTTACTAAGGAACTCATTTCCCAAAAAGAATGCCTTACTGTTGACGAACATCTTATATTCTTCAACATGGTAAAACTAATGACCCCTAGTTTCCTTGGGGTATCCTATAAATAAACATCTATGGGACCGGGCTCCAAGTTTATCTATGTGCAAATATTTGACGTAGGACTAACAACCCTAAGCCTGAAGGTGAGAGTCTTGGTCTGCACCTGCTCCATATCCCATGTGGAGTCTTTGCGACAGATTTACTCGATGTAATTTTCAAAGTAAAATAAATAGTCTGAAGAATAAACCCTAAAATGAAAACAGGCAGACTAGTAAACCCCATCATGAATCAAATTATGTCCAACAAAGTTTGATTTCTCCTTTCTAATACACCACTATCCTGTGGTGTTCCTGAAGGAGTCCATTATGAGAAAATCCTATTCTCTTCTAGATATGTCAAAAACCACCAGATAAGTATTTGCCTCCTTGATCTGATCGAAGAATTCTAATACTTTTTTTAGTTTATTTTTCTACTTCATTACAAAATTATTAGAATAATTTAAATAATTCAAGTTAGAGTACCCATACCTAGATAGGTCATCTATAAACATAATGAAATATTGATATCCTTCTCTGGCACTTGAGTTCATAAGTCCACATAAGTCACTATATATGAGACCTAGAACTACACCGGCTCTTTCACCTTTTTTAGTAAAAGGTGACTTTGTCATTTTCTCAAGAAAACAAGACTCACATATCATCAATGATTTATAATCATTAATGTTAAGGTTTTCTTCTCAAGCTAATCTATTTATCTTGCTCTTATTAAGATGACTAAGCCTATAATGCCAAAGATGGATATTCATGACATTATCTAACTTAGGAATTTATTAGATGTATACATTACACTTAACAGGCTGTGTAAATGTTAAATATCATTTTTTTATTATCCATGTATTATTGTAACATAATTTATAATGATATCACGATAATCTTCTTTTATTAATAAATGATGATCATCTTTGGCTAAAAGGCCAACAAAGATCACATTCATTATAAGCGATGGACAATAATGACAGTCACTCTAAATGATAATATTTATATTTAAAATGAGTTTGATAATTTCTAAAGCTAGCATTGAAATTGGACTTTCATCCTTAATGATCAGGAATCTCTCACTATTTTCAAAATTTTTTCTTATATTCTTTGCAATAAATTGCATAAGACTATCAATATCCTATACTTAGGCAGTAGAATCTCAAACTGAGAAATGTTAAGGTGTTATCATGTAACATCCTTGATGAACAACTCCTTGCTCTATCCTCTTGTTCAACCTATTGAGGTCAAGGGAAGCAAGATAATTCTTCTTCCTATGACCTTGCTTCTGATAGTAGAAGCACTCTACCTGATTTGGGTCAGTCTTGAACCTTTTGTTTTGACTGGCCTACAAGTGCCAGCACGAATTCCTTCATGCTACTGAACCAAATTAAACTTCTAATACTGATTATCGAAGTTGAGTCCATAAGTCTATCACTTTTTGATAGTGATCGAAATAATTAGAGTTTAGCCTTAATCTAAATAGAAAAAAGAACAATGACCTATTATATATGAATTATTTTAAGCCTAGAGACTTGGACTTTAGTTTAAAGGTGATCTCACTATTTTGTACGAATTGGTAGCCTCTACCTCCAATTTGAGAAATTACTTTCATTCCCTAGTAAGTACTAGAATCCACATAAACTACAGATAAGCCCAACTTTGGCCATTCAACCCATGTGCATCTATGGATAGTTTCTTTAATCAATTATTTCTCTAAACAACTTCTAATAATTTAATTTTATCTCAGAAACCTAATCAGTAGGCTTTGGCCTCCACTGCAAGGATCTGGTTAGGTCCAACTATTAACATGACTATACTTAGTGCATCTAACCAATGAATGATTAAGCTTAACTTTGGTTGGTCAATCTAACCACCATTAGATAGACACTTTCAAGTTATCATATTATGAATGATAATTTCATTAGTCAATAAGCACCAAGCCTTTAGGCCTCCAATGATTATTGAGTTAATGGATCCATTATCATCCAACTTAATAGGAGGCTATGACTCGGTTATCCTTATAACTTTATCATTTTAAGGACCTAATAATTTTAGAGGATTTAAGTTATTAGTGATTTAAGGATATAGAAGATATGGATCAAATTGCTCCCACGGACTTCACCAAGTCAAATCTTCCTACTAACTTATCAAGTTACAGATAAAGACTAAGATCAATTTTGGTCCCTAGGCAACTAGATCAGTTTTACTAATTTTCTATGTGTCATGGGTTAGCATGAGTCAATGAGCAACCTAATCAAAAGCTGATTATCCACATTAGTCAGGTAAGTAAGATCGGTGGAAGGATTTGCTAAAGCTTGCCTTAGACACTATTAGAAATGGCTAAGCAGGCTGCCAATTAAAAATCACTGGTCTAAAAATGCCAGACTTATCTTAGACATCAATTGGTTTATCAATTTTGATTTAGTCTATCTAAAGACTCGAACTCGACCACTGATCCATAATCAGATCCATTTGTTAGATATATGGACTATGATCAACTATAATTATTAGATTGATCTATAGAAAAGAAATGATCTAATCCTAATTAACTATTAAATAGGTTTGATTGATTTCTTAACTTAGTCCATATTTAATTTAACCTTAGGTCTAACCCAATTTATTGACCTGATCAGAGCTAACCCATTATCCTTTAACCCATGTTTTATGAAATTATCTTAGAATCTTCAAATCACAAACCTAGATCCTAAATAATTACTTAATTCTCAGTTAAGTTTAAGGCTGATGGATTGGGGTTCGAAACCTTAGAACTAATTTTTGATTTAATCATTTGAAATGATTTTTTAAATTTTGTAAACAATTTACATTGAATCATATTCAATTTATGGTTTTGGATCTAATTTATTTTAATATTTAAATCATATATATCATAGAGTTTTGAATCTAGGATTTTGCAGAAAGTAAGTTCTCAATTTAAATTTTATAAAATACATATATCAAATATATAAATTCTAGATTCAAAAATAAATCTATATATCAACATATGCAACTAGAGGATATTGATCAAAATACGAAACACATCATATGGATCTCATCTAAATGATCAAAATCAGATCATAAACTATTTAATTTTAGATTTAAAATCTAAAAATAAATCATAAATTATTTTAGATCTTATCTTACTTATTTATAATTTAGGTTATTCAGGTCAGCACATACTAGAACAACCTCTGCACCGAAAGGGATAAACCTTATAGTAGGTCAACCTTATAATCAGTATGAGCGATCTGATATTATTTAGATCTAGTCTAAATTATCTAAAATAGATCTAACATCTATTTATTTTAGAGTTAAAATTAAAAAAATGAATCATAAATCTACTTAGATCAAATCTAACTCATTCATGATTCAATTTATAGATAAGCATATAGTAGGATAATCTTTTCATTGTAAAGGATTAACCTTACAATAGGACAACCTTATGATTAGTATGTACGATCCTTAATTTTTATTTTTAGATTTATTTTAAAGTATGTATGATTATGTCATAAAAGAACCTAGAGCTCTGATACCATTGATGGAAAATATGCAGGATTTTATGCGTTACTTTTGAAACTTTTTCAAAATCAAATGCAGCGGAAGATATGGATTAAACTATCTAATCTAATAATGTATGTGATCTAATCACTAAACCCTACATGTATGACCTATGACATATCAACATGCAATTATAAATCTAAAAAATAAAATAGTTTGATATTGATCATATCAATACCCTAGATCTAGAATAGTTCTAGAAATCCTAGATCATATCTAGATCAAGAAAAGATTGAATCTCTTATCTTTGCATGGGTCGAGAATACCATAGTTGATATTCAATGTTGTTCTTGTTGCTTAGAGCTGCATAGTGCGTTCGACCTCTACAGGTTGTCCATACGAAGTCATCACTCCGAACGAAGGTTCGTCGAACGAAGATCTGCTGAAAGTGCTATCTTCTCATGGATCTCTTTTGATGGTTGATCTAAAAAATTACCTTCGAATCTCTTAGACACTCCAAGAGATGAAGATAAGGAGGAGGATTAAGAGAGAAGAGCAACCCTTAGATCTCCTAAAAATAAGAAAAACAAAAAAAAACTTGAAGAAAGATCATAAAGAGAAGATACATCTTCTCTTTAGGACATCAACTATTGATGTCCTAAACAGATCTACAAACCCTAACAAGAAGAGACCTTTTCCTCTAGTATTTTCCCATGCTATTTCTTTGTTTCTCTTTTATTTTTCTCATGAAAAAATCCTAAAAAAATTGAGAAAAAAAATTCTCTCAAAGAAATCCTAAGAGAAGACCATCTTCTCTTCTTTTCTTCTTATCAGGATATAATCATATCATGTCCAAAAGAAACCTTAATACCCCAACAACTAAAGGAAATTGAGTAGGGTTAAGGGCATGCTTTTTAAAACTTTTTGAAATTTTATAGCAGTAGAAGTAGAAAAATTAATCTAGTATTAATTGTAGGCATAAAATGATCAAATCATAAAATCCTACTCAGGATCTAGACATGCTAATATGTAATTAAAAATTTAAATACAATCGATCAGCAAATCACATTTGCTGACCAACTTGTGTTTCAAAAATAATACTTGTGTGCAGGTAGATGATTTTTCCAATTTGAATCTACAGATGGAAGCCTTCGGGTCACGCTACAGTTGCATACTTATCTAGCCTCTATGGTGAGTCTACACGAAGCTCTTGGTCCCGACCAGCTCCACTAGAGTGCTAGCTCCTCGTAGGGACCTTCGATGATTGATCTTGATCGATCCAATCGACCTCCTTCTTATTGATCTCCTGG
Organism: Cocos nucifera; assembly: GCA_006176705.1. Classification (NCBI taxonomy): domain Eukaryota; kingdom Viridiplantae; phylum Streptophyta; class Magnoliopsida; order Arecales; family Arecaceae; genus Cocos; species Cocos nucifera. The sequence goes on from QRFJ01000406.1 coordinate 389,763, forward strand.
ATGCTCTAGAAGACCAAATGGTGTAGTGTTGGTCCAAAGTCTGGTTGTCGTCCGAGAAGTGCTAGAGTCGGAGAAGATGAGGTCGCCGTCGGTGAACTACAAAGTAAGTCTCATCTAGAGCCTGAGGTGGTAGCTCCAGTAAGACCCTCCGATGATCAAGTCAACTCTTTTGGCTAATAGAAATGGAGTGCTTAGTCAAGAAAGTTATAGAGTCTCATGAAGAAGAAGAGAGTTTAAAGAAAACGTATCTGAAGGATCCCTTTTATTGCCCCGGAGCCTGTAACAAATTGATGGTGACCGTCGTAACTACTTGGTAGTGGGCCATTTGGGGCCACGTGGGATTTGTAACGGAGGATGGTAATCGTTGTTGTGACGTGCTAGTCTGTTGTAGATCTAACAACTGAAGTTCGGACGGATTGGTTGTAGGTGATGAAGGGCTTTTGGATGTTGCTATTCTAGAGGAGTTCGGAGGTTCTCAAGATTGATCGTGCATTGACTTTTATTCGCTATGTTGAAGGTGTACACCATGGTCCTTTTAGGTGGCTGGAAGGAATTCGATCGAAAGAGAAGTCTGATAGGGGTTCGATCGATGAAGAGGCTCAAAAGACATCCAACCGAAAGGAGTCCGCCTACGAGAGATCCACTTGGATCAAGTATTAACCAATGGCCGCAGTAAGCAAGCACGACTGAAACATTGGTGCCTTTGTTGTTCCTTTGAGGTTCGACCATTCCCAGGGTTGCTCATCAATGAATAATGATAAAGCACTGAAGTTCATCTGAGGGTACTTCGAAAGAAGTTCGACTGCTGCAGAAGTTTCATGAAAGAAGATCGGCCGAACGGGATGCGTAGGAGTTGAGTATTTAGCCAATTCTATGGGGTAGAAGCATTAACTATTCAAGTTCGTCTGAAGAAGGAATTTGCAATGCCCCGCTGAATCCAAAATCGGTCTTCCCAGCCAATCGAATTATCTGACTACAATGTCAAAGGTCGGCCATCTCAAAATGATTCAGAGTCCGAATACTCCCTTGTTTTGAGGTTCAGTTGTCATAGTTGCAATCGAATGGAATTGATCAAGAGTCAGAGTCTTAGCCAAACTTCGATAGACATGGATTTATCCCTAACAGCAGTCCCCCTACTCTCGAGTTCGAAGTTTGAAGGATGGGAGTCAAATGAAGACTGACGAAGTTCGAAGGATTTTTCAATCCTATTGAATTTTCTACATCTAGGTTGGATGGAAAATTTTGGCTTTTACCAGGCTGGCATCGAAGCTTCGTAAATGTAGGATGACCTAAAGAGACATTTTTTGAATTCTCTGCTAGAAGTCAGCTCGAAGTACGGTGCTATTAAGGATCTACCCATTGAAAGCTTTCTGTCATGATGAGTGGGACACATGTCGATCAGAGATCGACTAGAGAAAATCTGCAATCATAACCATCTTGGAATTTCAGGGGTTATTTAAACTCATCCTCCTCCGAGCCTTTTACTTCTTTTGAAATCATTATTTCCTTTCTCTAGTTCCGTTCTCCATCCCGAGCGAGGGTCCAAGCTTCTTCCTCCATTTTCCTTGGTTTCAGGTGCACCCCCATTCGATTTTCTTTACATTCATCATCTCGTTGTTCTTCCCAGCCAATCTAGGTCATCCCTCTGATACTTTTTTTTGATTATTTTCACACTCTTTGCTTTCCTGCTTTTTCTATTTTTGTCCAAGTTTGTAAGGCTTATTTTTTTTCTTGATTTTTAAGCGATTCCTCAATTTTACTTTGGTCCAAATATCTAGCGAGAGATCCTGGTCAAATTATTCCGGGAGCCCAACCCCTTTAACCTTGGTGAACTCGCATCCTGAGGAGGTCGAACCCTTGGAGTTAGTCCATCCTTTTGTGCCTATAACCATTTCCTATAGACTTTGGTCCGACGACCTTTCCCTAGCCAGATTTCAATTCGGAATTCCTTCTGAATATGAGCTTGAATTTTCTGTTCCCGATGATCGAGTTTGCTCACCTCCTCTTGGCTGAACCTATCTATATGTCAAAATCCTTCGGGCCAGGCTTAGATTACCCTTGCCTCCTTTTGTAGTTAACCTATTCAGATTTCTTAATATTTTTCTTGCTACTATGGTGTTGAATTCTTTTAGATTCATCATAGGATTTCTCTCTCTATGCACCATGGTGGGCATCCGACCTACCATTTTCTTATTCCATAATTTCTTCACCTTCAAACGCCATCCAACCGTCAAAGACTGGTGGTATGTATCTCCCAAGTTCGATAAGAAGGAACTGCTTAAAGATGCTCCTTCCTCCATTCATGGCTGAAAGAAAAAATTCTTTTTTATCTCATATCCCTCCTTAAGATTAGGGCTTCCTTCGTGGGGTGAGATAAGAAAATTGATCCACCAAGCCCCCAGGCTAGAAAGCAAGGATCGGAGTTCGATCGATAAGCTAAAGTCCTTTGATGCTCCACCAATTTCCAAACTTCTGGACGAGTAGATCTTGTTCAATTTCGATCTTAGCACTCTTAACCCAACAGGTAGTTCTTCATATTCAGTCGGTTGGATGGTATTCTTTCTTTTGACCTTCTAACTTTATCTTCTTTACAGAAATGACTCCAGAGGAATGAAACCGCTTAGCGAAGGAAATCAAGACCCTCAAGAGGAAGGGCGGTCCTTCCGATGAATTATAGAAGAAGGCTCGAACTGGAGAGTCGAGCCAGGTCGTGTCGATTTAGGCCACGTCAGCCCTCGAGCCCATCGTTACCACGTCGAGCTCGATCTTGTCTGATGAGGCCGCCCCTTCTGCTCTTATTCAACAAGAGGAAGTTATGGAGAGGAGGAAGAAGAAGGCCGTCAGGAAGAAAGTCGGATGAAAGGTTAAGAACTCTGAGGGAGAGGATCTTAGCCAAGAGCAGGGTTCCCTAGATGATCGAGAGGTCGTTCAGGTGCTAATGGAGGGGAGTATCCTTCCCCACATTGTAGAGAGGATGCGATAAAAGGATGATGTTGAGAGGTTCAACGAGTCCTTTGCTGCCTTCCTGGAGGTAAGTGGCTTCTTTTGATTTTGTCTTCAGTCCCTTCGGGCTTTAAAGTTAGGATCTTCTAGAATTCTAACTTTCTTTTTGTTTTGTAGTGGGGACACTACCTTTTTTCTCACTCTGAGGTGGCAAACTAAAGATGGGCCGAAGCTTCTAGGGCCCCTGAGGAAGTCCATGCAGAAGTCGAGAAGGCTCGGGCTGAGGCTGACGCTCTAAAGGTAGCCTTAGAAATCCACTCGTCTGAAGTCGAATGCCTTTAGAAGGAGTTGAGGGAGGAGCACGAAGAGATGGTGAAGCTGAGGGCTGAGTTAGCTCTAGAGAAGGAGGAAAGAAGGAAGGCATGGAGAAGGTTAACATCGCTATGAAGAGGGTCGTGCAAGACTTCAAGTCCTCCAAAGATATGGAGGACATCAAAATAGACTTCCCCCAAGAATCTTTCTTGGGAGGGTTTTAGATCTGCTTGGGGTGGGTTGTCGAGAACATTTTCGATGTCAATCTGGACCTCCTTATAGAGGAGCCAGAAAATAGAGCTAGCCCTTCGCGTGCTGATGCCGAGGTTGCCCCAGTTGTCCATGTCATCAAAGCCACTCCAGAGGTTCCAGAACCTGCAAGTGCAGCATCTGAGCCTGCTCGAGAGTTGGAGGTGGCTGAAAGTGTCCCGATCTCTCTAGTGGGCGAGCCACCTGAGGTCTAAACTTTTGATGTTTATGTAGTTTTCTTTCTTTTTTTTTTGATGTATCAAAAATATTTGAAGCAATGAAAGAAAATCTCTCTGTTTCTTTACACTCTATGCTGCATGTGATTCAGAACGCCTCTGATAACCAAGGCCATGACCCACTTTCTCTAATTGATGCCGACCCCTTGCCTTAGGGTGTTTCGTTCAAGCCTTTGATAAAGGGTTTGAAGAAGGAAGTCCGCCATTTAAAAAAAATATTGAAGAAGGTTGAGGCCAACCTTCAGACCTCTTGGAAGAACACTTTGGAGGCGACTAAAGAAGTTACTCGCCTTCGAAGCTTATACATGAAGGATTCTGCGAGCTTCAGCATCTAGAAAGAAAATTTTGAGAAGGAGCTTGCTGAACTCCGAAAGAACATGAGCGATAAGTCTTGGGCACTAACAGTAAAGATTGACTTTCTTGAAATTGATCTTAAGAGGGCAAAAGAAAAGATCCATCTCTTAGGAGGGAGCTCGTCGTGGTCCACCAATGAAGCCCGATATAATTGAGATTGGTCAAAAATATTCTCCCAACTTCAGAAATAGGTACAGGATACTGAGGAACGGCACAATAGTTACCGGATGACCTGGGTAGGGAAGATATCCAAGCTTGAGGATGAGTTGAAGGCTGCTAGGGACGAGGCAACCTATTTTCAGAGGAAGTTTTATAGCATCTAGTAGGTTGGATCAGGCGGTGAATCTGAGGAGCTTGCCTTCTTGAGGACCGTCGGTGAGCTCTCGGAGGCCGTCGGGGTAGAGAAAACTGAAGTTCAATAGTTGAAGCTTCAGTTGACTTGTGAGCATTGAGCCATCAAGGATGCTGAAGCTGAATCCAAAGTCTTGAGTAAGTAGCGAAGAGAGCTCGAGACCAAATTTGAGTACACCAATAGGATGTACATCGAAGGTCTATATAAGAAGAAAGAGCTCGAGGAGGAAATCTTCAGATTGAAGAAAGCTTTGGTGATGGTCGGAGCTAATAACCCAAAGTCCAAAGAGTTTGGGCTGTCTTAGGACTTTGTCTCCTATCTTTTTTTTATGTAATTGATTTCATCGATCTTCATTCCATCTATAATGTATTTATTCTTTTGCATAGTTGGTCCTTATCGACCTTCATTTTGCTTGTGGTGTGCCGACTTTTATGTAATTGATTTTATTGACTTTTATTTGTAATAAACATAACTCCATAATGAAATGGTATCCTTTTTTTTTCTTTTTACTTTTATCTCTTGTAGATGCAATTCTGGATGCCTCATTTTTCTTTACATTATTTCTAATGAGATGCTTGTCATGGACATCAGGCTAGAGATCCGTTCCATGGATCAAGACTGGGTTTTACCTTTATCATTTGGTGTGGCTGTAGCGGAATGTGTACGACGGTCGTTATTAGGGCCTTGGCTTTTTTCTTGTTTTAGATTAGCAAGGCCTCGGCCCTCCACCCTTTACACGATCATATAGGTTCATCAGGTCCATTGGCAGGATCTCTTCCTTCATCTCGTCTTGATTTAACAAGACCTTCAACTTTGCTTACATTAGGATGAGGTTCTCCTCCTATTCCTAATGGGCAATAGGGGCACATTAGGACCATTGGCAGAATTTTTTTCCTCATCTCGTCTTAGTTCAACGAGATCTTTGACTTTGCTCATGTTAGGATGAGGTTCTCCTCCTATTCCTAATGGATTGTATGGACACATTAGGGCCATTGGTAGGGCCTCTCCCCTCATCTCATCTTAGTTCAACGAGGCCTTCGACTTTGCTCACATTAGGATGAGGTTCTCCTCCTGCTTCCTAACGGACTGTAGGGGCACATTAGGATCGTTGGTAGGGCCTCTCCCTTCATCTCATCTTAGTTCAACGAGGTCTTCGACTTTGCTCATATTAGGATGAGTTTCTCCTCTTGTTCCCAATGGGCTATAGGGATACATTAGAGCCATTGGTAGGGCCTCTCTCCTCATTTCATCTTAGTTCAATGAGTCCTTTGACTTTGCTCACGTTAGGATAAGGTTCTCCTTCTATTTTCAACGGGCTGTAGGGACACATTAGGACTGTTGGTAGGGCCTCTCCCCTCATCTCATCCTAGTTCAACGAGACCTTTGATTTTGTTCATGTTAGGATGATGTTCTCATCCTGTTCCTAATGGGCTACTTCAAGTTGCTCCGAAGAGTTATTTATCATCACATAATTTTTGCACCAAAAAGTAATGATATTAAAATAGAAAAATTTTATTGAAGAAAAGTTACTGGTAGTACATTCTTAGGTTTTTTGAATTTTAAGGCCGTGGGAGCGTTGCTTCTTCGAGCTCCTTCAAGCGATAAGTTCTGGGTTGGACGACCTGCTCTATTTTATACGGACCTTCCCAATTCAGGGCAAGCTTTCCTTGATTCTGAGGTTACGAAATAGATGCTCGTCAGAGCACCAAGTCCCCCACCCTAAATGCTTTGCATTTTACTTTAAAATTATAGTATCTGGCTACTCTTCATCTGTAGGCTACCATCCGAACTTGGGCTTTTTCTCTTTTTTCCTCTAATAGATCATGGTTGACTCTAAGGTCTTATAAGTTACGCTGCTTATTGAAGGCCACGATCGATGCTGACGAAAGTTTAAGCTCGATTGGGATAACTGCCTTTGCTCCAAAGGCTAAGGTGAATGATGTTTCTGCAGTTGGTAGCCATTGAGTAGTTCGGTACGCCCAGAGTACATGGTAGAGTTCATCCACTCAAGTCTTCCTTGCTCTTTCAAAACATGCCTTGATAACCTACAGTAAAATTTTGTTAGTCACCTCTACTTCACCATTTGCCTGCAGATGGGCCACTAACATAAAATGATGGGAGATTTTTAGATCTTCACAGAACTCAACAAACCTCGTCCTAGAGAACTGTCATCCATTATTTGTTATAAGAGTTCGAGCAGACCAAATCGGTAGATGATTGACTTTCAGATGAAGTCCTATACCTTGGCCTCAGTAATTTTTGCTAATGGTTTGGCCTCGATCCATTTGGTAAAGTAGTCAATCGCAATCAAGAGAAACTTTTATTATCTGGATGTCATTGGAAAGGGGCCAAGTATATCTATTCTCCACTGCATGAATGGACAAGGCACACTTAGTGGAGTAAGCTCGGAGATCGGCTGTCTTTGTATATTTGCATTTCTCTGATAGCGATCATATTTCTTGACATACTCTATAGAGTCGTGGTACAAGGTCGGTCAATAGTACCCTTACTGAAGCAGTCTTTGTGATAGAAATCTGGATCCTGCATGACTTTCATAAATTTTCTCATGCACTTCTCATAATATGAAGTCGGCCTTTGAAGATCGGAGATATCTCAAGAGTGGTAGAGAATACAACCTTTTATATAGCTTACCTTTATACAGAACATACTGGAAAGCTTGATTTCTAAGTTTTCGAGCTTCTTTCGAATCGTGAGGAAGAACTCCATCCTTGAGGTAGGCAACTAGTGGATCGATCCAACTTGGCTCATGCTCAACCTGTATAACAAGCTGCAACTTCTCTAAGCTTGGGCACTTTAGAATTTCAAAAAATACTTCTTTGGATAGTTCGTTCAGGGCTAAAGTGATCAATTTAAAGAGAAGATCGGTTCTCATATTTTCTACCCTCAAAATCCATTGAATGCTAAAACTGTTTAAGGTCAAAGTCAAGTTCTTTACTTTCTCAAAATATTTCATCATACTTTTCTTCAGGGTTTCATAGCTGCCACTAACCTGTCCGACCATCAGCTAGAAATCACTGAAAACTTCGAGCCGATCTATCTCTAACTTTTTTGCTATTTTCAATCCAGTGATTAGAGCTTCATATTCGATTTGATTATTAGTTGCAAGAAATTAAAAGCGTAGCGCATATTCGGCGATGACTCCCTCGGGATTAACTAGGACCAACCCCGCACTTGCTCCAGTAGTGTTGGATTAACCGTCCACGTACAGGACCCAAAAATCTTCAGAAAGGTCGGCACTCTCTTTGGGAGGGCTCGGTTGCAACCACGGGATACTAGTTTCATTCTGTTCAAGGTCGGCTTCATCTAGAATGGTGCATTCCACTACAAAATCTACTAATATCTGGGCTTTGATCGATGACCAAGGTCAGTAGTTGATGTCAAATTCTGTAAGCTCGATTGCTCATTTTGTGATTTTCTCGAAGGCATTCGTTCGATGAAGAACTGCTTTAATTGGTTGAACCATGAGGATAGTTATGGTGTGCCCCTAAAAGTAAGTGAAGGAACCAGATCTAGGGTTTCATAGGTAGATCTTAAAATTTTTTCAAGATCTTGCAGCGGAAGACTTACATAAATCTAAAATTTATTTAAATAACCATGTAAACATATAGATCTCAGATTTATTATATGATTAAGGTATGATATTAAATCAAAAATTAAAATCAAATAAGAAAGAAAAAGGTTAATCAAATCAACCTAGATCTATACTACATCAAATGCAGGTATGAAGTTTATAAATCAGATCTATTACCTGAGCAAGTTAGATGTTCTAACTTGCTGATCCGAGCTTGAGGATGATGTCATGAGCCGTACATGCATCCAGCCTCTAGGAGTCATCCACACAAGCCTATGATCTCTGATCTGAAGTCCAATACAAAAAATCAGCACAGCAGGCTAGTACTGTGCTGATCCTTCTTCGACGGTCGATCCGATGCTCCCTTCTTCAAAATTTAGACTCTCCAAAATATGAGAAGGAAGATGAAAATTTGCTGATCTGAGACTTTCTCAGAAAAACTCAAAAGAAAGGAGGAGAGACTAAAAATAAAATAGCCCTAGAAGAAGACCCTCTTCTTCTTCTCTTTTCTCTCACCTAGACACCTAGTTTGGTTTCTATGGAATCCCCATGCCCAAGGACCCTCTTTCTTTAATTTTTGCATACCCGAAATCTCTCCCAAAGCTCTATATTCCATGAAAAAATTGGAATAAAATTCATCCAATAAATAGGGAAAAAGAAGAGTCCAAGTTAGGTTAAATTCCTAGACTAGGAATATCCAAACATGGGAAGTTATTGGGGCGTCCAACTCTTGGGCGCCTCCTCCATAATTTTTGGCATGGACCAGCAAGGGAGGGTGCACAAAAAAGGATATTATTTTTATGGAATAAGAGAAGAATTAATTAAAAGAGGAGGCAACACTCAAGAAAAGATGTTTTGGTCAACAAGGATTCTATCTCATAGAATTCTAAGCAAAACCAATTGCTCCTTTGACTTGGTCTTCCACCTAACTTTCAAATATGACTTGGAGGGAGAGAGGGGCATACAAATCAAAAAGAAAGGAATTTTTCATAAGAAAAACCTAAAAAATAGGTATGGGGGGTGTTGGTGAAGGAAAAAATCTATTTCTCGGGTCAGGTTCATTCAGATCTGATTGGATCAAGAGAGATATTTCAAAAATTTTTCCTCTTAGATTCAAATTAGATCTGAGACTCTTTAGATCTCATTTTATCAATCTAATAAAATAAAATAAATTAAACAAATTAAATCTAATTTAATTATACCTTGTTATGGGAAATCCTATTACCCTGTGATGATCCCGATGTTTGCTTGAAGTTCTGGATGTAGCCATGTAAGTGGCTGACCTCTACCGGTATCCTCTTGGATAGGATCTGGAGATCTTCTCCTTTTCAATCACTCCTCCAAAAATTAGATCTGGATATGATCTTGAAGGTCTTCAAAATGGCTTCTGAAGATCAGCTGTTGTCTCTTGCAGTCCTTTCCTATCGCCTTTTTCTTGCTCAGATCATGCCAAACTTGTGCCCAAAAACTCTTGGACGTGGATAGGAGAGAGAAGATCTGAAGGTGGTATGTAGAGGGAGGGAGAGAAGCCTTGTGGTATGGGAAAAGGGTAGAACCTATCAATCCTAGGCACAGACTGGGTATATATAGATCCTGCTGCGCCATGCAGTGCCACATCATCCCGATCAATCATGGCTCTTTATGCAATCAGATCTAAATTTGATTGATGGGATGACATCATCTAATTCAATCAGATTAGAGTTCCTCCCGAACCTCCTTAGGTGGTGCCAAGACTGATCAAAGAAGACTCTTTGGTGCCACCCAAGTTGAAAGCATGAAGCAACTGGAGTCCCATCTGTATGGGACTCCAGGTGTGATCCTCATGGGGCGCACGCCTCCCTAGGCATGCACCCCTTCCCTTTCTACTTTTAGTAGGAGGACAAAGTCCCATGTTCTCTCCTATAGATGCATGACACATGGGCAGATGTCTAAGAGTCAAAAGTCAATGTTTGACTAAAGTCAAAGGACAAGATTTAGTATGTAACAAAAAATGGCAGGTGTTATCTCAAATTTATCTCATAAATTAAGACAATCCTTTTCTGACCTGGACAAGCTCCAGTCAGACCAAGTAATGATTCCTAAGTGAGCTCAAACATATTTGGCTTAGTCAAGATAAGCTTTAATGATTGTTAAAGGAGGACATTAGGCTCAATCATGTGCTAACATGATTTTCATGAACCTAATTGAATCTTATTCAAATCAACTGAACTGGGTTAGTCCAATTGATGATATCTAGATCTAAACCCTTGTTTGTGTGATTCAGTTATGTTCAATTCTGTATGGTAATGGGATACGTCACAATCTCTATCATCGACATCATCTAAACACCTTTCGATGCATCAAAATTTTTTTGATTCAGACAGCTAGTATGATCGATCATCCAAATAATTCTAATTGCTCCCAAAATCCACCAGTGACACCTAGCAGCATATGGTGGCAATCCATCAAAACTGAAAATGAACCACTCGGTGCAGTTACTTGTGTGATTAAATTCCTCTATCTTGAGCCCTAATCAAATTAGGGTTAAGGTGATCTCGTTAAATCCTAATTTTTGTCATATGAATTAATCATTTGATTCAAGTCCAATGTGAAAACTCTAATAGAAACTCTTTCTATTAGGTCACTCTGCCATGGCCATGGGCTTATAGGCTTGATTCTCATGATCATCATAGGGCTGCTCCTCTTCTATCGAGGTAAATAGATCCCCTATCAGTGCAATCTAATTCCTATAATGAATATGCTATAGCCAACATACACCTCAGGATTTCGAATGGCTAGAAGATTGAGTTATGGTGTAGTCAAACTATAACACCCTTAAGGTGAACTGCCGATGCACCTCAGGTCAAAGAACCAGACACACCACTGCAGCTTCGAGCCAATCATCGATGAGAAGGTAGGCTTCCTCATGACTGCTCGAGGTGGTCACGCTCAGTGCCCTCATTCTCTAACGAATATCTATACTCTCACTCTGGTATCTCTACACCACAGGCTCAAGACTTTCTATCCTAAAGAAGCGATCATACACCAACCTTTCAGATCAATCACCATCCTCATGATGATCCTACGGTCTGGAGTATTTTATGAGTTAATAATGAAAACTCATGCCTTAAATTTTCAACTCTTAAAAATGTGAACTATCATTACCATTATCTCAAGGGATGTATCACAAACACTTTCAAATACACATTATGATAGAAAATAATTTATTTTATTATTTATAATCAAAATTATAATTTTGTCTTTTGATGTGTATTACAAGTGTCAATCAATTCTGGCTTCTAGCGCACACATATCTAACAATTGGGACCAAGGTGGCATAAGAAGATAGGGAGTTCTAGTCACACTAGAACTCCTATTTTGACTTGGTCAAACAAGATCTTTTAACCAAATAAAATCAAGATTAAATCAACCAAATTAAATTAGGTCCTAACCCATTTAAGGACTTAATTAAATCATATTTAATTTTGATTTATTTTCTAATCAAATTAGAGAATTAGGTTAATCTGAGTCCTAGTTAGACTAGGACTAGTTCTTCCTTACACTTGGCTTATCCAATAAACCAATTGAACTTGATCCAATCAAGTCCAAACTAAATCTAATTAAATTATATTTAATTAGACTTAATCTTAATCTATTGACTTAATTAAATTAAGCTAATTAACAATCTAATTACTAATCGATCCTCCTGCAATACTTGCACTAGGTTAAACACCAATCGTATTGATTATTTAACCCTAGAATGATTCTTAATCATTGATCAACCATCCGATCAGATCATAAGCTCTAATGTGTGTGACCTCATCGGTTCAAACCTAAGTCAGTAGCATAGAAATAAATTTTTGTACCAATCAAAATGACCATCTAGCAATGATATCTGATGACTAGATAGGTCCAAGATGTAGAACACCATCCTTAGAACCCATGAGGATATAGTTTCCATATAATTCATCTCCTTGACCACAATGCTCATAGGATACATCAGAGTTCAACTATCAACTCTGATCAGATTGTCCACATTATATTTTAAAATATCAAATTCGTTTGATGGATTACCCTGGCCAAGATTTTGCTATATTGAAATATAATGATATATTCTTCTCCAACTCTTGGAGTGGTCAATTCCATCTTGATCACACTCCGACTTCACAAGTATTTGACTATGCCCAGAAGCCTTCTATTGCTGAATTAAAAATTTAGTTAGTCTGATACCAAAGCACAGTGAGTTGCTTGTAAGTCATTAAGGTGATCTTAAGTCTAAGGGATACTTATACATATATCCCATCAAAGATATTCTCGATAGCAGAATGCTTTGAAGTTGGTCACGTTTAATGACGATGTATCCATACATCTCACCTGTATGCCATACTAGTATCTCCACACACCTTGGTTAAGAGGACAACCAACCTATATGGCATATAGCGATCTATGCTTGATAGACGCTGTCATCCTAATGAACAGCCTATCATTTGGTCATGAACAAATTTAAGGACTAATCGATAAATCCTCTCTTTATTGAAACTATATAGTCCTAAGAACATCAACACAATAATGAAGTTCATTAGAAGATGTAAACTTATGATGAAAAAAGATGCCAAAATATTTTTCATTAATTAATAAATCAATTATAATATCGCAACTGTCAATCGACTGAAGATTGGCTTTGGGACATAATTTCCAACGATAAGGTCGAAGTCTCCTGGCAGCAATTAGAAGAGAGTAAGTCAATTTTTCGAACTTAGAGTACCTGGTCTCTGCATCTCTCAGGACTCGGCTTATGTAGTAGATTGGCTACTGCACTTTCATTTCCTCCTTGACCAGGACTGCTGGGGAGACTGCTAGGTATAAGAATAATTCTTCTCCGAGCTCAGGCTTTGCCAGTAGTAGGAGTGAGCTGAGGTAGTTTTTAAGCTCCTCGAATGCATGTTAGCATTCCACCATCTAGCAAAAGCTCTTTGGCTGCTTGAGAACTTGAAATAAGGGCATGCATCATTAGACCGATCTTGAGATGAAGCAATTTAGGGATGCAATTCTTTCAGTCAGACGCTAAACTTCTTTAATCATTTTTGGAGTGGTCATCTCCTGAATAGCCTAGATTTTCTTCGAATTTGACTCAATCTCGTGCCTCGATATCATAAATTCCAAAAACTTTCTCGAGGTTACATCGAAGGAGCACTTGGTCAGGTTTTACTTCATCTTATAAGTGTACTGAAGGTCTCTTCAAGATTGGTGATGTGATTTATTGAAGCTCAACTCTTGATGAGTATGTCATCTATATACACCTTCATGTTTCGATCGATCTGCTTTCTGAAAATTTTGTTGACCAGGCGCTGGTATGTTGTCCCTGCATTTTTGAGTCCAAAAGGCATAATCCTATAATAGTAAAGACCATGGTCAGTAAGAAAAGCAGTTTTCTGTTCATCCTCTGGCACCATCCGAATTTGGTTATAGCTAAAAAGGGCATCCATGAAGGTGAGGAGCTCATGGCTCGTGGTTGCATCCACTACTTGATCAATTTTGGATAGGAGGTAGCTATCTTTTGGACAAGCTTTATTCAGCATTTTGAAGTCTATACACATCATCCACTTATCGTTCGTCTTTTTGATGAGCACCACGTTTGAGATCCATCTTGGATAGTTAACTTTCTGGATAAATTCGAGCTTGAGGAGCTTGTCAACTTCTTCTGCAATTGCTTTCTGCCTCTTCAGAGCATGGCTATGCATCTTCTCTTTTATTGGCTGACACTTGGGATCAGTAGCCAACTGATGTTCCATGACCTCGGCATCAATCTTCGATATATCTATTGGGACCCAGGTGAAGACGTCCGCATTTCTCCGAAGGAAGGTAATGAGTTACTCTCGAACCTCATCCCCCAAATTGGAGCCGATCTACACTGTGTGCTCCTCATTCCCGTCATTCAATGGAATGGAAATGAGATCTTCCATAGGCTCTCCTCGCTCCTTGGTAAGGTCATCATGAGCATCCAGTCCATCAATAGTGCAATGATCGGGCTGGGTATTTTTCTGCAGGACCATGGAGTAATAGTGCCTCACCAAGATCTGGTCTCCTCTGATCGCTTCGATCCCATAGCTTGTTGAAAACTTTATCTTCAAATAATATGTTGACACTACTACCCAAAGTGCATTTAGATCAGGTCGACCGAAGATCGCGTTATAAGTCGATGGGGCTTTCACTATCAGAAAGTCCACCTATGCCTTGGACTGTCTTGGATATTGTCCTGCAGGCACAACCAAAGTTATTATGCCCTCAACTGATTCTGCATCACCGATAAAGCCCACTAATGAAGAGTTTATCGACCCCAACCATATAGAAATTTTGGAGAAAGCATCAAAAAATAAGGCATCTACCAAACTTTCATTATCAACAAAAATGCGGCGTACATCATAGTCTGCGATATTTAAAGCAATTACAATCATGTCGTTATGTGGGAACTGAATTTTTTGGGCATCCTCGTTGGTGAAAGCGATAGACTCCTCAGTTCTTCTTCTCTTCTCGAGCCCTGCTGGTCCGCTAGCCTCCCATCGTCGAGGTCTCCCAGAGATGGTGTTGATGATGCCGAGGGGTGGCCGATCTGCTTACCACTCCTCTCCCCTCAGTGGCTTAGATTGCGGCAGTGCCCTTGGTCGATCCTCTCTTCCTTTGGACTGATGCCATAGGAATCAATCGAGCCTGCCTCGCCTGATGAGCTCCTCGATCTTATCTTAGAGCTAGATGAAGGGAAATTCTGATTTCCCGAACTAGGTTCGTTCAAATCTGATCAGATCGAGAGATATATTTCAAAATTTTTTTCTCTCGATCCCAATTAGATCTGGGATGTTTCAGATCTAATTTTATTATTTCAATAATAGAAATAAAATAAATATAAATTAAATCAAATTTAATTTACCTGATTTGGGTAATCCTATTACCCTGTTGATGATCCTGTTTGTAGCGAAAGGTTCTAATCTAGCCACGCAAGCGCCTGGCCTCTACCGGTATCCACTCAGACTAGATCTGAAGATCCTCTTCTTCTCTATCACACCTCTAAAAATCAGATTTGGATCTGATCTGGAAGATCTTCAAAACTCCTTTTTGAAGATCTGCAGTCGTCCTTTGCAGCAGTGCGGCCTTCTTGGTTTTGATCGCCTTTCTTTGATCTGGATTGCACCAACCAAGGTCCAAAACTCCTTTTGGATGTGGAGAGCAAGGGGAGAAGATGGTTTGGCATGGAGGAAGAGGGGAGAGGCAGCCTTGGGGTGTGGGGAACTTTGATCTCAATTTAATTACTTTTGTTTGAGTTTGGCACAGGGTCTTATTTATAGACTGACTGTGATCCAGCTTCTCTTATTCCCAACCAATCACAGCCCATTGTGAAATCAGATCTAAATCTGATTGGTGGGATAGATAAAGGTAGCGAGTAGGTCAACAAGAGATCGATCACTCCTAGTAAGAGGAGATGACATCCTATGTATTCTCATCTATTGATAACTTAGTAAGACTTCGGCTAAAGTAGAATGAAGATTAGATAGAATTTCTAATCATTCATTAGAGTTATCATTAATTGATAGAAAATATGTGTTTGAGTTTGACCTTTATCCTTGCTCGTAAATATGTCCGGGTTGCAGAATGATTGAGGGATTAAATTGCATGGATACTTGCCACTGAAGGATATATTTGGTATTTTCATTAAATTTTACATCTTCTAAATAGTCAAGATATGTTGCTAGATGTCAATCTTGACATGTAAATTTAATTGAATTAATGAGATTAATTCGATCCTCAATTAGATGGTTCTTCTAATTGATGAATCGAATCGACATTAATCCTGATCGATTGAGATTGAGTCTAATTGGATTAGATTAAAATGTACCCAAATCTACTAATAGCTAGATGTGGAGCTCAATGGACCACACATATAAAGAAATTGGTCAAGAATTAATTTTAGGATCATTGGATCCTAATTGGATGGCTAATTGGCATTCTAGCACTTGTTGGCTAACCTAATTTCTTGCCAAATTACTTTTGGTTTGTTGACCCCATGATTGATTTTGATGATTATCAAACTTTGAGTGTTTAAGTATTTAACCATGTATTTCAAGAATGAATGTAGGTCTTCTCAGATTTTTAAGTTAAAATTATAATTTTATCAAATTGGAGATCAAGAAAAAAGGATGACCCTTAGGTCATCCCCTTTCAAAATGGGCTACTCGGCATGCATGGCATGCAAACTGGGCCGACCCAGTCTGAGACTGAGCCGACCTAATCTTAGTGAAGGCAAAAGATAGAAAGTGAAGAAAGCTAATTTTTCAAAACCCAGGGGATAAACTGAGCCGACCTAGTTAGGACTGAGCCGACCCAGTGATCGTAATGGCTAGTTTTCTGCAGCTTTTTTAAACTATCATTTCTCCACTCCAACAGCTATTTCAAGGCTTCCAATGGCTAGAACTGATCCTTAAGCTATCACAAAGAGTATAAAAGACTAGAAAAATTTTTGAAAAATAAGATCAAGTGGATTGAAAGTAGAAATCATTTAAATAGTGAGATTCATTAAATATCTAAAAGAAAAGAGAGAAAAGAGAGGAGCTTGTGCATCAAATTCAGAGAGCTTCAAAGTGTGATCATCGTCATTCATTCAAGCTTCCTCTTAGCCTTCAAAGAAGAGAATACAAAGCTTCAAGAGCCATCTATCAGCCTCTCCATCAAACTTTAAAAAGAATTCTTTTTCTTTCTATTTTTATGCTAAATTTTATACTTATATTTTTGTTTCTTTACAAGTTTCTTTGAAAAAAAAAATTAGAGGTGTAGGTTGGTCCAAGTTAAAAATTGGATAGTGTAAAGATTATAGTTGGTGCTCCTAAGGTTAAAATCCAACTAGGTTGATAGTGAATCCGAGAAAACTATCGGTGTAGGGTTGTGGTTGGTGCACCTGGCAAAATCAATTGGATTTTTTTGTGATCCCAGGTCAAAACAAATGCACTGTAATCTCAGATTATAGTGGAATTCCTAAGAAGATAGCTTGAAAAGTAGACGTAGGTGCGGGATTGCATCGAACCACTATAAAATCTTTATGTGTTTGTTTTGTAGTTTTGCTTTTCTTGCTTTTCGTATTTGCTTTACATATTTGCATTAGTTAGTTGCTATTAATTCTGCTACTACATATTGCTCATTCACCATAAGCATTCAAGTTTCTTTTAATTAGAAGCATATATTTGTATTAGAGTATAAATTGGCCAAACTTTTTTAGAAATCCAATTCATCCTCCCTCTTGAGTAGCCATACCTGGGCAATAAGTGGTATCAGAACAGGTGCTCTATTATTAGTTGTTGACCGACCATCAAATGCTAAAGATCTAGGTGACCCAAGTGGATTCTTTGTTTAGTGAAGGCTATTCTATTGATAGACCTCCAATGCTTAATAAATCAAATTATAGTTATTGGAAAGCATGCATGCGTATCTTCATACAAGCATACAATTATAACTTATGGAGAATCATAGTTGATGGCTTACACACCCTTAAAGTATTAAAAGAGCCTGACAAAGAAATAATACAATTAAATTATAAGGCCTTAAATATACTTTATTGTTCATTAGATATAAATAAGTTCAATCTAATTTCTTCTTGTATTTCAGCAAAACAAGTTTGGGAGAAATTGAAAATGACTTTTGAGGGAGCCAATCGAAAAGAAGAACCAAGCTCCCAAAAGGATAATCAAGCTCACCCCAGCATATGCCTCTTGGCTCATGAGGATGAAAAGAAAAAGAAAAAGAAGAAACAAAAGAAAAAGAATGCACTGATTAAAGGGGAGCAAAGCAAAGAAGAGAAGAATGGAAAAGAGGAAGGTATAGCAAGTTGTTGCCTCATGGCTCAAAATGATGAGGTATATCATAAACACTCCTCTGAATTTACTTTTAATAAATTATATGAAGCCTTCAATGAGTTAATGGATGAACATAAGAAAGTAAGGCTATGAAAATAAAGAACTTAAAAAATTTAATTTTTCTTTGGCTGAACAAAAAGATAAGATTTTAAGTGAAAAAGAAGATTTTTTGAAAAATATGGAAAACATGGCCAAAGAAAAAAAAAATTTCTTGAAACAAATTGAAACTCTAACTAAGAAAAATGATAATATAGTTAAATCTAAATATTTCTTAGTTAAAAAAAAGAAAGATTTTTAAAATCTAAAAAATCTATGATTGAAGAAAATCTTAAGTTGAAAGAAGAACTTAATAAACTAAGATTTTCTGCTAAAGAAAAGAGTAAATTTGAAAAATCTCTTTTAGAAGAAAATGTCAAACTAAAGAAAGAGATTGAAAGCTTGAAGTCCATAATTAAAAAGTTTACAATTAGGTCTCAAAAGCTTCAAGCCATTTTAAATGATCAAAGAGCTATTTTTGACAAACATGGAATTAGTTATGATTCAATAAGAAAATAAAAGTTTGACAAAAATATGCTCAACAAAGCTTCAATTGAAAATCATTCAATTAAGTGCTTTAAATATAATAAAGTTGGTCACAAAATTTTTAAATGCAACATTAACAGAAATGGCCAAATTTATATCAAATAAATTTAGATTCTAAAAGGAACCATGAGCTCTAACCTTCATGGATCCAAGATGACTTGGGTACCAAAAACTAGTAAGTGATTTTTGCAGGTACTTCAAGCATTCAATGAAATGAAAGGAGCAAATTTTTATGGATGGATGCTTTAAAAATGAATGGAGATGGGTATTGATACATGGTATAATCTATTTTTTTTCTCACATCATACCACCAATGATTGTTAAAGTTATTTTGATTAAATCTATTGACTTTAATATAATTTCGTATTATGTTTACTTGCTTGAAATTCTTTTTATATATTAGTAAGATTAGTATGATTGATTGATTTTGATGATTTGAATATTTTAATTTTAAAGATCAATATACTCTACTCTATATTATGCTATAAATTGAAATTATATTGAAAATCAGTATAACTTAATAGCTTTTCCTTATCAATTATTCATTTGAGAAACTTAAATTAATATAAGTTTAATTAACTATGAATGTCCTTGATTGCATTTTAAGTTTACCCTTAAGGATTTGAAATCCCATAGTTAGATCAAAATATAGAGCCAATATCTAGATCCTTCTCATTTTAACCTCAATTAATTTTATCCCCCAACTTGAAGAAATTTTTCACACTTAATATCAATGATATCATTCTTGTTTTGAATTTTATCATATTTCTTTTGGCAAAAGAAAAGAATGCTTTGTCTCAAATCTAAGTTTGCATAGCCATATTTTAATATGATAATGTTTGAGAAAAATTGCAAATTCTTGATAGCTTTTCTAAATTTAATATGTAATATTTCTTGAGAAAAGAAAAAATATTTTTTTTAAACTTGAAAAACAATCACTTATATTGCATGATTTGTTCATATTTGATTTAAGCATTTATATATTTTTCAACTTGTTGATTCATATGGTTGATTATTTGAAACTCAATATTCTTACTTTAAATATGTGCAATAGAAGAAGAAAATACCAAAAAAAATAAAAAAATAATTTGTTCTTAAAAGATTGTGCCTTTATTTGCAAAAGTAAGGAGGAGAATTCATTTAAGATGAATTAGTTATTAAATTGGTATCAATCAAATTTAAGAATCTAAGCTTAAAAGTCAAATTAGTATTAGTTAAAGATTAATATGGTATCAATTAATGATGCTTAACCTGAAAGAAAAAGGGGAAGAATAAATTTAAAAATATCATGTGATAAATTTTATGGTATTCATTTTTAAAAATAGGATGAGAGATATTTTTTTTTTGATTTGATCGAAAATATTAATGAATTTATAATCTAAATTCTCTATCAATTATCTTATTTTGAGCCTTATTGATTTTAAACTTTCTATTAAATACTTTATAATCTTTTCAATTTATGCTTTTATGTGTTTATTCAATTTAATTTACTTGATTTAAAGTGCTATTAGATAAACAAATTATTCTTCAATGTTAAAAATTATTTAAAGTGATATTATTAATATACTAGTTTCATATTTTGATTTGCATGATTATTCTTGATAATCGATTGGTATTAAATTAAATTAAAAATATATTCTTACTCTAAGAAATAAATTTTTAAACTTAATTTTGGAACTCATTAAAAATTCAAATTTGATACTAAATTTTTTATGTGCATTGCAAAATTTTTATGAATTATTTATATTAAAGTAATTTTTATTCAAAATAATAAATTTAAAAATATGACTATCATTTACCTTGATACTATTTATTTTACTTTACTCGATATATTTTTGATACATAATTTTTCAAATTTAATTGACTAAAATTTTTTAAGAAAAAAAATTTGAATATTAAAGTACATATTATACTTGATTTCATGATTAAATCTTTTGAAAAGCTCTATTCCTCTTAAAGCTTAAAAGTGTATATTTAAAAATCTGATTAA